>VTFQ01000024.1:4990265-5267765 GCA_036281575.1 Ancherythroculter nigrocauda | reverse complement strand
TCCCCCGAATCGCATGAATATATCAATCACGGATAAGACGTGGATAGAGAAAGCGCGGCTCCAACATTATTTGCCATATTGGGTAAATAGAGTAAACAAAATTTATCAAGGCATAATCACTAGGGCTGGGTAAAAAATATAGATTTCTCGATTTTAATCGATTCTCATTTTTACGAACCGATATCGATTCTTAAATCCCAAGAATCGATTAGTCTGTTTTTAGTTGATGAATGAGCAGAATATATAGCGTCTCCCATTCAATAAATCGCAATAATCTTTGTGCTTTGTTACTTTTGATATGAAGCAAAGTCTCAGATTTCAAATGACGTCCATCTTATTATGAGATTCAAAAAATAAATACAGTTTTGGCGCTGTTTAATGTGGCGTGACAGATCGCTTTAGCGCCTCAGTTAAAGAGAAGAGGCAGCGCATGTGAACATCCTCTCCTCCGCTTTAATACCAGTTACAGCGCGAAATAAACATGAATGAACATTTGAAGGTATGTTAAAATATACAGTACAACTTACCGAAATCCGTATCGTCTTATGTAATCGCTCAATCAGTGTTTCAACCTCGGAAAGACGTCAATAAAACAGCTTGTAAACAATGTCACGTAACGTCACATTTACCTCAGAAAAACATATTCAGTGACCATAAACTCATTAGTCAGCTAGAAAAGTGAACTCTAGAAAGCAACATTCTGATAAATATAGCTATGCACCATTATATATTCATTATAATTTTTAATGTTCTTCAATATTTAATGCATGTTTGAATAAATCAGTAATGACAGCTGCGATTGAAATGTTTATTTTTCAAAAAAAAAAAAAAAAAATTAATTGGAGTAGAAATATGATTATGTAATTCTAAACTTTATTTATAATAAAAAAATCATTGAGTGTAATTTGTGTTTGTATAAGTTAATTTTAACCTTCAATATTATTTTAGTACTACCAGCTGACTTACATGTGTAGTTTACAGAATTAGTTGAGAGATTTTTTTTCCTCTAGAAAATTTTATTTATTAAATTTTATATTGACAATGTCTAAGGCCTCATTTTGAACTAAAGTACCTGATACTACCATGGTTTTTAGTAGGGATGCACCAATATCACAATTTCCAGAACGAGGCCGATACTGATACTTTTTATGTTTGGTACTCGGCGATACCGATCCCTGTATTGTCACTGCATTTGTAATGTTTAAATATATTAGGTAGATGAACCAAAAGAATACGAATTAGCCAATATACATTTCCAATATATATTTGTGTAAAAAATATCTATATTTAACAAGTTATGAAGTAAAATATGTAGCTTCCGCCAGACCACTTTCCGTATTCAACTTACGAAGAAAGTGTAAAACTCTCACAGTTCAAAAAGCTTACGCTACATCCTACGCCTTCCCTATTCAACTTACAGAAAAAGTGTAACTGACACGACGCCAGTTAAAACTTTCTTCGTAACATTAATACAGAAGGCGGTCTGGTGGAAGCTAGATATTTTACTTCATAACTTGTTAAATATGGATATGTTTTTTACACAAATGCATCGCTGCGCTTCAGAAGGACTTTATTAACCCCTCGGAGCCGTGTGGAGTACATTTATGATGGATGGATGTGGATGGAAGCACTTTCTTCAGCTCATACTTATGAACCCTGTTCACTGCCATTATAAAGCTCGAATGCGTCAAGACTCAGGATATTTATTAATATTTCTCTGATTGTGTTCATCAGAAAGAAGGAAGTCATATAGACCTAGGATGGCTTGAGGGTGAGTAAAGCTTGGGCTAATTTTTATTTGAAAGTGAACTAATCCTTTAAGACCAAATGCACGAATCCATACTGTTAAAAATGCGTTTTATTTTTGTTTTTGTTCACTTAACCAACTATGTTTAACTCATTTGATTAGCAAGAACTTAAAATAAAAAAGTTAATTCAATTGCATGCAATTAACATACATGAGTACTACAAACTCAAAACATGATAGTTCTGCTTACTTAAAATTGGGAACATCATAACTAAAAAAAAAAAAAGATGTATAAAAGATTACCTCAAATTTTTTGAGTTAGCCTAACTTATTTAGGTTTACAGTGTAGTTTTTACATAATTCTGTGTGAATTTGTCAGTTCAAGCGTAAGAAGACGTGAAAGAGAATTCAATGCAGTATTCAAACGCTGTCTAAACGCGGCTTTCTAGGAGCATGCTTCGGATTTTGCACACAGTAAACTTCTTGTCCTGTAAACGTCCTGTAATAATGTAGGGAATATACATCGTTATACATAAATCACGCAACAGTTCAAGTTTTTACTTACATATAGGATTTAGTCTTAAAACAAATTACACGTGTGCTGAGTGAACGATCACCAATCAAGAGCATGCAACAGAAGTGTGCGCTCTCTCTTTTTACCGTCAGTTAACATTAGTAATATGTGTTTTGTTTTACATTATTTGCTATTGACAAATCCGACCGAACTACATACTTTCCTGCGATGTCTGTGAAAAAGGGATGTGCGCTTGACAAGCTCATGCATTTAATGAGTATGAGTACACAAGTGCAGTATTGGGCCTGATACCGATACTGGTATTGGTACATCCCTAGTTATAACACATGGTGCCATGGGTTTTTTTGACATTTACTCTGGACATAATTTGGAGAAACCATGTACACTGAACCACTGAATAAATCGCACTACCCTGGTATTGCTATCTGACACCATTAGAATTTAATTTATGGCTACAGTACTTCTTTGTAAGGTTATTTTTTTAAGCCAGATACACAATGCATTGAATAGACATAGAAAAGTTTCTGTAGACCCCTGACTCTTCACTAGTGTGAAAACACTCTTTCAGATGCCTTCAAATGCTAATTTTGTTGACATATTTAAAAAAAATAATAATAATTAAAGCCTTCAATGGTTGTGAGGCTGCACCATAGAAGCTGCTGACAGATATTTAGTTAATAAGCCATTTTATTTGACACAAATTGTGAGGGTATGTCAAAATTCATTATAATCGCTTCTACAGTACAATGAAAAATTTGATTAAACAAACCCCATAACCTAGACAGGAAGGCACCGTTTGCTTGCACGCTGCCAGAATGACACCCGCGGGCGGATTCTTCTGAGCAGAAAGCCTTGAGGAGGGGAGCAAGGCCTGGTGACAGCTGTCTGGAGACACGAGGGCTTTGTTTACCCAGTTGTGAATATGCATTGCCACTCGAGTGGGTGTACACAAGGATAAAGCAGTGATTGAGTACAACCAGACAGAACAGGAAGAGAGACGCACACTCGGTAATCTGTACTCCTGTCAGGCACAGCACTGTGAAACTTCTACAAAAGTCCAATCAAATCAGGATTACAGGTATCCTTGCTGTGAATATACGTACAAGAGGCTAATACTAATACTAGCCTAAAATGTTTATTAAAAAAAAAGTACAACTCACTGTAAACCACTACATTTGGTCATTCAGCCACAATAACTGACCTCTTTTCATCTATACGAAAGAGGAAAAACTCCATAAATAGAAAGCTCTTTACAGGAAGCACTATTTTTCCATGCTGCCAAAACAATGCAGGAGCCCATAGCCTTCCAGCACAACAGAAGAGACACGCTTGACCATGAGTGTTTTCAAAGAGAGAGATGATGGAGAAGGTGGAATGGTGAATAAAAAATAAAGCAAGAGAGAGAGAGAGAGACTAGAGCTCTTAAGGACTTGCCTTCAGATAGAAAAGCTTTCAATTATTGATGGATTCAAAATGTCAGAACACACAAGAGGACCTAAAGATAAAATGCAGTGGAAGCGGCCACCAACTGAATTCACTGACTGCGTTTACGCAAATAAGAATATTCCAATGTTAATAGGAATTTGGTCATATTCTAAATACATTTTGCTCAGCAATAATTCCATTAGGAAAACATTCCGATTGCAAAAAAATCTGAATAAAACGTCCAACGTATGCCTGTATTAATCAGAATATTCATTTATATCTGTGTGTGACCAACCAAAAGTAACGGTGGATGCTATGAAATACGGGAAAGTCAAGATATCTTATGCTCATCAAGTCTACGTACAGTAAAAACAATAATACTGTGACATTTTATTACAATTTAACATAACTTATTTCTATTTTAATATATTTTAAAATGTATATTATTTCTATGATCAAAGCTGAATTTTCAGCATCATTCCTCCAGTCTTCAGTGTCACATGATCCTTCAGAAATCACTCTAATATTTCTGCTCAAGACAAATTTTTCATTAATCATTATCAATGTTGAAAACAATTTTTGGGGAAACCGCGATACATTTTTTTTCTGGATTATTTGATAAGTAGAAAGTTCAAAAGAACAGCATTTATTTGAAATATAAAATCTTTTGTAAAATTAGAAATTATTGTCACTTTTGATCAATTTATAATAATTATAAATAATTATTAGTGAATTACCATGCTAAATAACTAAAAACATATTATTAAAATGGCAAAAGATAAAAGCCAGAAAATGAATGTGTAAATCTCATTTCAGAAAAGGATGGATCTTAATTATCTCAATTTCTTTATCAGGGAATCAGGGAAAGTCAAAGTGTACAATCATAAAGTTAACAGAGCAGTGAGGAAAAAGCGATCGCTCGCTGTTGAGTGGCACTGTTGTTAATTGGCCGTTACATGTTCCACATGTCGCCATGCAGACGGCGAAGGGATGCTGTGCTGTTTAACACAGACAGGATCGATGAAGAGAGCAGATGAGATTGAAGAATTAAGTGGCAGTGAGGAGTGAGATGACTGGGCCAGTGGAGAGGGAGGAGCGGTCATACTGGGTCCATCCCCAGGGAGGAAAACCATGTCTCTGCAGTCATGTGTGTCCTTCCCCTCCCCCTTTACTGGGATGCTTGGATCTCCCTTATGTGGGACTATCCCATCCACTTCATCAGGGTTGGTTGCCTCACACAGAACTGCACAACACCGCCATCTACTGGCAGAGGCAGAATGCCTTTCTCTCTGGCTCAAAGGTGTGGCCGCTGTTCTTTATGCATAGAGATGCTGGAAAACCTTCATCTAAGCAACATTTTTAAGCATATTAATTAAAAAGAAGGCTGTTACTAACAGCATGCAGTCCAATCAAGTCCAATCAGTATAATCAAACACAGCTGGACTCAAATGAAGGTGCAGAATCATCTCAAGGATGATCAGAAGAAATGGACAGCACCTGAGTTAAATATATGAGTGTCACAGCAAAGGGTCTGAATACTTAGGACCTTGTGATATTGCAGTTTTTCTTTTTTAATAAATCTGCAAAAATGTCAACAATTCTGTGTTTTTCTGTCAATATGGGGTGCTGTGTGTACATTAATGAGGAAAACAATGAACTTAAATGATTTTAGCAAATGGCTGCAATATAACAAAGAGTGAAAAATTTAAGGGAGTCTGAATACTTTCCGTACCCACTGTATCATGCCCTTTTTTTTTTTTTTTTTTTTTACAAGATGTAATATACAAACCAACATTATTCAGACACCTTGAACATTTCATTCATTAATATAGTTTATTCACTATAGTTTACAAAAATTGGTTATAAAATATGACAAGATCTCAGAGTTAAACTGTGTCAGAAAAAAATTATCTTAATTATGTCAGATAACACTTAAGCAAAACATGGTCAGGTCAAAGTGTCTGAATAATTTTTGGTTCCAAATTTTTATAAATTTTCCTGGTAGTCCACTGTATATTTTTGGGTATAATATGTCACAGTTTACTTTATTTTGCTATCCTCACTTACATAAATGAACTATAGTGTCCTGCACCCTCTAGTGAAAATATATCAAAAATATAAAAAATGTCTGAATAATTTTTGGTTTGACTGTAAGTCTCAGGTGTGTGTCTGTGAAGGTTCAGCTCAAATACCCCACAGATTATTTATTATACCTTGTTGTAAATGCCCATTTTTGAGTGGAAGCAAAAACATGCTGTTTTCATGCATGTATCTTTAAATGCAAATGAGCTGCTGCTCCCCGCCCCACTTTCCAGAAGAGGGTGGAGCCTTTACAGCTTGTGCCTCGAATACTAACAAAACATCTATTTGGTTTTGATTATCTCTATCGTGGTCACGCTCACTTGACATTGCAGTTCTTCATCATCATGAAAGTTTATTATCTGCATACGTTTTAAAGCCAGAACAGTGTAAACTTCTGATATATGGTTTTCTGAGCGCACACACCCAAAGCACACGTACAGAAAGATGATTGTCAGACGGCACGTCCTGTGAGTATTAAACTAAGTTCTCTTTCACGTCTTATTGCACTTAAAACACACAAGATTATGTCAAAAACACACAAAGTTCACATAAACACAGTCGGTTATGTCTGTGAACATAAACAGCAGTGAAATAAATCACATGTGTATATTAGATCTGTATATTAAAATGAAAGCAGCGTAATATACAGTATCTACTGCTATATGCTGTTAATGTGAATCAAAAAATAAAATAAAAGCAGAAAATCACTCACTGCTCTTGACTGAATAACTTTAGTAACTAGTAAGAATACATTTCTTACTTGAATGTTGCTGTTAAATGCTCTGGCGAGGACATAAACATGGCGGACTGTGAACAGCTCACTGAGGGCGGGTCTATGCGAATAGGACAAAGTACGTCAGCAGTCATGGGCGGGGCCTAAGCATGTGTGATGTCACAAAAGTTACAATCTGCAAACATATAATTTATGGGGATTAATAAAAAGGAGTGGGCGGATTTTGGGTGGTTGTGTACACACACTGCCGACACACATTTATGTTCAAACACCATGTAAAAGTGAATTTTGCATAATAGGTCCCCTTTAATATCTCGAATTTAGGTCATAATTATGATTTTGTAATAATTTTGACTTTTTTTGTCATAGTTAAAAGGTTAGTTCACCCAAATATGAAAATTGTGTCATTAATTACTCACCCTCAAGTTGTTCCACACCCGTAAGACGTCAGAACACAAATTAAGATATTTTTGATGAAATCCGATGGCTCAGTGAGGCCTCCATTCACAGCAAGATAATTAACACTTTCAGATGCCCAGAAAGCTGCTAAAGACATATTTAAAACAGTTCATGTGACTACAGTGGTTCAATCTTAATGTTATGAAGCGACAAGAATACTTTTTGTGCGCCAAAAAAAACCAAAATAACGACTTTATTCAACAATATCTAGTGATGGGCGATTTCAAAACACTGCTTCATGAAGCTTCGTAGCTTTATGAATCTTTTGTTTCGAATCAGTGGTTCAGAGCGTGTTTCAAACTACCAGAGTCACGCCCCCCCAGTGTCGAACCAATGAAATTTCGAAACACTTACGACGTAACGAAGCCTCATTTACTGAAATCACGTGACTTTGGCAGTTTGATACACGCTCCGAACCACTGATTTTTAAACAAAAGATTCGTAAACATTCAAAGCTTCATGAAGCAGTGTTTTGAAATCGCCCATCACTAGTTATTGTTGAATATGAGTAATTAATGACAGAATTTTACCAAATTACCAAAGCATGATTTTTTTTCTTATGTTGAGGAAATGGGCTTCCAAATCAATCTCACGTTTAAATAACTTTAAAAAGTTTTGCCTACAGACAATATATATATCAATAAGGCAAAATGTCTACAGTTCTGCAGTATATACTATCACAACGCCAGCCCTAGTGCTCATGTTTTAGATCAGTAATTTGAGAGTTTCCATTTCACTTAGCATGCTGCCTAACGGCACAGTTACACCGACAGCAATTAAATCTCTGAAGGTCGACACTCGCTGTACTGTTGTTTGCGATCAGTCATTTTTACACAATTGCTGTATTAAAGTTTATCACAAGGTGAATCATGTCAGCTCCCCATCTGTACTCTCATTGGTGGTTGCTGTATCGTCTCACTGCTAATTTGCATAAAGTCAAACTTTCTGTTTGATGTCAGTAACCTCAGATCAGCAGATCTTATTGAAAATGGTTTTTGCTTATGTAGACAGCAGACAGCTTAAAGTGTGAGTTTGTGTTGGTATGTTCCAGAACCTGAGCGGACCAGTTCCTGCTCCATCACCCCACAGCCCAGCACCTCCAACCATTCGCCCTGGAAGCGCACCTCCATCTCGAAGGAGGGATGTGTGAAAGGGAAGTAGCAGTCCACCCAGCGGATCTCCAAATCTGCAAGACAGAAACAGACAGATGGAGGAGAGCCGGACAGAGGAAGTGAGGGGGAAAAAGGTGTGAACATCACAGGATTTCTACCTTCCCCAAAAAGGTGTCGCATGAGGCGCGTGAGTGCCTGTTTCAGATCGAACTCCACCAGTTTGACGGCCTCCAGAGTGTGCGCTTCCTGTTTCTGAGGCGTGCGACGGCCACCACTTTCAAACAATGACAGGTCTTCACCATTCTCCACTCTAGCAAACAGCTAATAGAATGAGAAGGGTTGAAAACAAGTGTGCATATTCAACTGCATTCAGAAAGATTACGTTAAGATTTCATCATGACTTCTCTGACACCTGTCTTCAAGCAACCTATTCATTACAGTCTGGATGCTTTAAATAAACAGCTTTTTCTACACAGATAGGCAGGGGGTTCTGGAAGGCAAGGTCTATAGAGGACCTATAGTTTGTAATTTTACAATGTTTAAATATTTTCTTCTATCGTAGTTTAAAAGAACACTCCACTTTTTTTGAAAGTAGGCTCATTTTCCAACTCCCCTAGAGTTAAACAGTTGAGTTTTACCGTTTTCGAATACATTCAGCCGATCTCCGGGTCTGGCGGTACCACTTTTAGCATAGCTTAGCATAGTTCATTGAGTCTGATTAGACCGTTAGCATCTCGCTCAAAAATAACCAAAGAGTTTTGATATTTTTCCTATTTAAAACTTGACTCTTCTGTAGTCACATCATGTACTAAGACCGGCGGAAAATGAAAAGTTGTGATTTTCTAGGCCGATATGGCTAGGAACTATACTCTCATTCCGGCGTAATAATCAAGGAACTTCGCTGCCGTACCATGGGTGCAGCAGGTGCAATGATATTACGTAGTGTCTCTCACAAATGTCTCCATGGTTGCTCCCCATTCAAGCAGGGGTTCAAAGGCGGTGCGTAATATCAGCTAAAAAGCTGGGAACACACAATGATATTCAAACTCACATTAGACACTTTTAACATTAAATAAAGCTAGCTGACATTATCATTGCCATACTTTGTGTTGTTGTTCCAGCCGCGACGTCGCGGAGAAATAGAAACCGTTTCTAAAATAGAATATTCGCGTGTCGCCGTCGCGGGTGGTTAGAACAAAAACTCAGATTAATATGGAAAAGTATGGCAAGCCAAAATGTTCAGAATTACGCTATAGATTAATCGCGTTTACAGTCAAACAGCATCAAATACGGCGTTTTAAACAATATTTGCGCCGCAAAATACGCCGTTGTGATTACAAATGCCGTCAATGACGCCGTATTTGCACAACTTTTAAACACTATCTCGCTTATGTTATACTAGGGATGATTTCTCGTTTTGGAAATGTTACTTAAAGCTAGTGTTCAGTTATTATTATTATTGGTGTTATTATTATTATTGGTGTTATTGCCCGCACTTAAGCTTTAGTTAGTTTCGGTTTTCAGCCATTCACGGGTTTAGGCTTTTGCAGTGCTGATTTGCAAGGCGGGCCTGGCGAGGCTAAGCATACTGAAACTCGTGTAATTCAGAAGTGAGCAGGACTAGCGAGCTGGCAGTGGTGACGGACGCATGAGCGCGTAAGTGTTTTGCTTAATATCTGTTCTGGGTCAGTTGCTTCGTTTATTATTTGCTGCTAGGAAGGATTTAATTCGTATCTGTGTTTGTCCTATTTCCTACCTCGACTATAATTGTATTTTGATTGTACTTGTTTAGAATAACAGCCGCGTTTGCAGACTTTATTGGTGTTATTGCCCGCACTTAAGCTTTAGTTAGTTTCGGTTTTCAGCCATTCACGGGTTTAGGCTTTTGCAGTGCTGATTTGCAAGGCGGGCCTGGCGAGGCTAAGCATACTGAAACTCGTGTAATTCAGAAGTGAGCAGGACTAGCGAGCTGGCAGTGGTGACGGACGCATGAGCGCGTAAGTGTTTTGCTTAATATCTGTTCTGGGTCAGTTGCTTCGTTTATTATTTGCTGCTAGGAAGGATTTAATTCGTATCTGTGTTTGTCCTATTTCCTACCTCGACTATAATTGTATTTTGATTGTACTTGTTTAGAATAACAGCCGCGTTTGCAGACTTTATTGGTGTTATTGCCCGCACTTAAGCTTTAGTTAGTTTCGGTTTTCAGCCATTCACGGGTTTAGGCTTTTGCAGTGCTGATTTGCAAGGCGGGCCTGGCGAGGCTAAGCATACTGAAACTCGTGTAATTCAGAAGTGAGCAGGACTAGCGAGCTGGCAGTGGTGACGGACGCATGAGCGCGTAAGTGTTTTGCTTAATATCTGTTCTGGGTCAGTTGCTTCGTTTATTATTTGCTGCTAGGAAGGATTTAATTCGTATCTGTGTTTGTCCTATTTCCTACCTCGACTATAATTGTATTTTGATTGTACTTGTTTAGAATAACAGCCGCGTTTGCAGACTTTATTGGTGTTATTGCCCGCACTTAAGCTTTAGTTAGTTTCGGTTTTCAGCCATTCACGGGTTTAGGCTTTTGCAGTGCTGATTTGCAAGGCGGGCCTGGCGAGGCTAAGCATACTTAAACTCGTGTAATTCAGAAGTGAGCAGGACTAGCGAGCTGGCAGTGGTGACGGACGCATGAGCGCGTAAGTGTTTTGCTTAATATCTGTTCTGGGTCAGTTGCTTCGTTTATTATTTGCTGCTAGGAAGGATTTAATTCGTATCTGTGTTTGTCCTATTTCCTACCTCGACTATAATTGTATTTTGATTGTACTTGTTTAGAATAACAGCCGCGTTTGCAGACTTTATTGGTGTTATTGCCCGCACTTAAGCTTTAGTTAGTTTCGGTTTTCAGCCATTCACGGGTTTAGGCTTTTGCAGTGCTGATTTGCAAGGCGGGCCTGGCGAGGCTAAGCATACTTAAACTCGTGTAATTCAGAAGTGAGCAGGACTAGCGAGCTGGCAGTGGTGACGGACGCATGAGCGCGTAAGTGTTTTGCTTAATATCTGTTCTGGGTCAGTTGCTTCGTTTATTATTTGCTGCTAGGAAGGATTTAATTCGTATCTGTGTTTGTCCTATTTCCTACCTCGACTATAATTGTATTTTGATTGTACTTGTTTAGAATAACAGCCGCGTTTGCAGACTTTATTGGTGTTATTGCCCGCACTTAAGCTTTAGTTAGTTTCGGTTTTCAGCCATTCACGGGTTTAGGCTTTTGCAGTGCTGATTTGCAAGGCGGGCCTAGCTCGTTTCAATCACGTGTTAATAAGCAGTATATTAATTGTGTGTGCGCGCTGTCGCGGAAGCGTCAGCGGGAGCGTTCAGCCTCCTCGTGTGAAGACCGACTCGGGTAAAGACCTGCGACTCTACCTGCGCGACTCCACCGAGCAACGACACCGGTAGGCACTTAAGTCTCTTCCCTCCTTTCACACTTGTCCTTCTTCCTCAGCATGTGCTTTCAACTCATTCCTGTTGTCTCTCGGCAACGCTCCACTAACCCACGTAAAAGGCAGCGCAATGCTTCCAACCTGCGTCCTGTTTACTCCTCTTCTAACACTAACACTCCTCTCTCTGTCTCTGTGGGTCTATGGAATTGTCAGTCAGCAGTTAACAAAGCTGACTTCATTCCAGCCTTTGCTACTAATTCTTCTCTTAATATCTTGGGCTTGACTGAGACCTGGATTCGTCCAGAGGACTCAGCAACCCCTGCTGCTCTCTCTAACAACTTCACTTTCTCTCATACCCCTCGCCAATCTGGGAGGGGTGGGGGCACAGGTCTTCTCATTTCTGACAATTGGAAATACTCGACTCATTCGTCTCTGTGCAACTACAATTCATTTGAATTTCATGCTATTACAATCTCAATTCCTGTCAAAATTCATTTTGTAGTAATTTATCGCCCCCCAGGCCAACTGGGTACCTTTGTAGAGGAACTGGACATGCTGTTGTCCTCATTCCCAGAGGATGGTAGCCCACTTGTAGTTTTTGGCGATTTCAACATTCATCTAGAGAAGCCTTATGCTTCTGACTTCCACTCTCTGCTAGCCTCATTCGATCTTAATCGGCTCATAACCACAAGTACACACAAATCTGGCAACCAACTTGATCTCATTTACACTCGCAACTGCATCACCGACAACATTCTGGTAAAACCTCTGCACTTTTCTGATCATTTTTTCATTACTTTTAATCTTCAACTCCCCATTTGTTCACCACCAACCCCTCTACCAGTTACCTTCAGACGAAACCTACGCTCTCTTTCTTCTTCTCATCTTTCCTCTACTGTATCATCCTCCCTTCCCTCACCCTCACAATTCTCATCTCTGGATGTGAATACAGCAACAGACACTTTATGTTCCACATTAACTTCTTCTCTAGATAGTATCTGTCCTCTGTCATCCAGGCCTGCACGTGCCACTCCCTCTAATCCCTGGTTATCTGATGTTCTTCGTGAACATCGGACCAAACTCAGGGCTGCAGAGAGGAAGTGGCACAAATCAAAAGATCAATTTGACCTTTGTAGCTATCAGTCTCTGCTCTCATCCTTTTCTGCTGAAATTCATGCTGCTAAATCCTCCTATTTCCACAACAAAATCAACAGCGCTTCAAACACACGCACACTTTTCAAAACATTCAACTCTCTCCTCTGTCCTCCTCCACCACCACCCACCTCATCCCTTACTGCTGATAATTTTGCTACATTTTTCACTGACAAAACATCTACCATCAGCAGTCAGTTCTCCGCTCCACACACACAGGAACTCAGACCAACCACACACACAGCCACACACCTCCTCTCTTCATTCTCTCCCCTCACTGAGACAGAAGTATCCAAACTTCTCCTCTCCAATCATCCTACTACCTGCCCTCTAGATCCCATCCCCACACACCTTCTACAAGCCATCGCTCCCACACTTTTACCAGCACTGACACACATCATCAACACATCTCTCCAAACTGGCACTTTCCCTAACACATTCAAACAGGCTCGGGTAACCCCACTGCTTAAGAAACCCACATTAAACACGTCTCTTGTAGACAGCTACAGACCCGTTTCTCTCCTACCATTCATAGCAAAAACACTTGAACGAGTTGTTTTCAACCAGGTGTCATCTTTCCTCTCACACAGCAACCAATTGGATGTCAATCAATCTGGTTTCAAGAGTGGCCACTCGACCGAGACTGCACTGCTGTCGGTCACTGAATCCCTGCGGATTGCAAAGGCTGATTCCAAATCGTCAGTCCTCATTCTGCTCGATCTATCAGCTGCCTTTGACACAGTGAATCATCAGATCCTCCTGTCCACCCTCTCATCACTGGGCATCACAGGTACTCCACTTCTCTGGTTTGAATCCTATCTCACAGGAAGGTCTTTCAGGGTTGCCTGGAGAGGGGAGGTATCCAAAGCTCATCAGCTGACCACGGGTGTTCCTCAGGGTTCAGTTCTTGGACCCCTCCTCTTCTCCATTTACACTACATCACTTGGTCCCATCATTCAGGCACATGGTTTCTCCTACCATTGCTATGCTGATGACACACAACTCTTCCTTTCATTCCATCCAGACGATCCCACAGTAGCTGCTCGAATCTCAAGCTGTCTGGCGGACATCTCGGCATGGATGAAAGAACATCATCTACAGCTCAACCTGGCTAAGACTGAGCTTCTCGTCTTCCCTGCCAATCCGACTCTAAATCACGATTTCAGCATCCAGCTAGGCACATCCTCAATTACCCCATCAAATTCGGCCAGAAATCTTGGAGTAATCCTTGATGATCAACTGACCTTCAAAGACCACATTGCAATGACAGCTCGGTCATGCAGATTTGCACTATACAACATCAGGAAAATCAGGCCCTTTCTAACAGAACATGCAACACAACTTCTGGTCCAGGCTCTGGTCATTTCTAGGCTTGATTACTGCAATGCACTTCTGGCTGGACTGCCATCATGCACAATCAAGCCTCTACAAATGATTCAGAACGCAGCAGCACGTCTCGTCTTCAACGAGCCCAAAAGAGCCCACGTCACGCCTCTCTTCATCTCTCTTCACTGGCTACCACTTGCTTCTCGCATCAAATTCAAGGCGTTGACGCTTGCTTACAGATCTACCACAGGCTCAGCACCCTCCTACTTCCACTCACTCTTACGAGTCTACACTCCTACCAGAAACCTGCGCTCATTAAAGGAGCGAAGGCTTGTGGTACCATCACAGAGAGGCACAAAATCACTTTCCAGAACATTCTCATTCACTGTCCCTTGCTGGTGGAATGATCTTCCTGCCTTCATCCGGAATGCGGAATCCCTGGCAATATTCAAAAGACAGCTGAAAACCCATCTCTTTCGTGAGCACTTAACCTCATCTTAAAAAAAAAAAAAGAAAAAAGAAAAAAAAACTTCTTATTCCTATCCTTTCACTTCCTCTAATCCCTCTCTATTGTAGCTTAGGATAATCTGAGCACTGCCTATAACTTGTATTATGAGCACTTCTTGTCTATTTGCCTCGTCATAACGACTCGCTTGTTGTATTCCTCACTTGTAAGTCGCTTTGGATAAAAGCGTCTGCCAAATGAATAAATGTAAATGTAAATGTAAATTTACTAATGTGAAAAGTATCTAGGTAATAAGTTGAACACATAGAATGGGGTAGGTATTGCTGAATATGAAATCTTAGCAATTACATTAAGATAAAGAGGTGCAATTTTTAATTAATATGTTGTTGGATGAAAATATCCACAAAGTTATAGGCTATCTATTGTACATATAGGCACTCCTTTGGCTAAAATGATCTGTGCTGAATTGGTCTGGTCTGACTCAGTTTACCACTGACTGGGTGAAAACCATTCAAACCTACTGGCTGTGGAAATCAAGGGGAGTGACTCATTATACTATAAGCAAAACGCCGTAAAAGATGCGCGCTCTGTGCAACCAAAACAGCGTTTTTTTTACGGCGTCATATGGCAAGATGGACGGCATAAAAACGGCGCTTTTTATGCACACTAAAACGGATTTTCATTGACGGATTTTCAAGTGTTTTTTTAAGGGCGTTTGCAATCACAACGGCGTATTTTGTGGCGCAAATATTGTTTAAAATGCCGTATTTGACGGCGTTTGACTGTAAACGCGATTGATCTATAGCGTAAATCTGAACCTTTTGGCTTGCCATAGAAAAGATTCCTTTTATCGCTTGTCGCGGCGTTGCGTCAAGTCGCGTCTGTTGTAAGAGTTCGCGCAATCGAGAAATCGAAAGCGGAAGTAAAACGCGAGCACGCATTCAAACGCGAATTCAACACCCCACCCACAGTATTTTGAAAGCGGCTACCTGATGCATGCAAATATCTCCCAATATGAAAGCTATCTTAGGCTGGGCTTGGGCTGTGTAGCTGTAACCATCTCTCAGCTCTGTATCATACTTGAAGAATAATTTGGTCTCTATTTGATGACTTTGATTATGGTTGCACTTATTGTTTGCACTTAATAAGACTAAGAGAAAACTGTGTCATTCATTTTTATTTATACTGTTTTTATTACTGTGATCAGTTTGTGGAAAGGAGTTCAATTAGGAGGATTTCACCATTCTAACCTCATGGTTGGAGAAAAGCCGCACTCCCTCCATCTGGTGGAAGACAGGATAGTGGCTGGAGTCTATCTCATCTCGCCTATAAACGTCTCCAGCCAGCAGGAAGCGATCCAGCCCCGCGCGCACCAGCTCCTTCTGGTGGGCAGAGGTGTGGGCCCGCAGCATGTGTGTGCGGTTCAGGTAGTAATTGTCCCCTTTTTTCCGACTGGGATGGTCTGGAGGAATGAGCAAGCTATCGAAGTTCTGCTCCACTGTCACTACTGGGCTAAGGTTGTCATGTACAGAAAAGAGTGGGTTTCCTGTGCGGCCGATGTAGGAGCGGTAAAAATGGTCTTTGATGCGTTCTTTAATAAGCCACAAGGGATGGTGCCGTCGGTTGTGAAGCTGGCAGCCAACTTTGGACAAGATTTTAGCTGTCACATTGGTCATGTCATCTCGTGGGTAGACATGGCTGAAAACTTCTACTGAGTTTTCACTAATCTGCGGCTGAGGAGTGGAGCCATCCGTCGACAGCCCCCTGCAGGGGTGGAATTTGTAGGACAGGGTAAGGGCACTGGTCCATTGGCAGTCAGCAGGACAGTGACGGACAATGTGTTTGAGGAGAGTCCGGGAACTACTGAATAACCTCATAGTAGCTGGTCCATGAGTCTGTAAGAAAATATAGAAATACATTAGTTCTGTTAAGAATTTATTCCGCTTCCTGATTCAAACTGAATGATCAGCAATACTAAAAGTGTTGGGAAAGGACTAAACACTGACTTACTGTACTGTCTAGCATGCTAAAGCCCTCTCTAATAGATGAATTACAGCAAAGTAATAAAATACTTTGTACAATGCAACGTTTGCCAGATTCCAGAGATGCTGTGTTAAAATTCATCATGTTTAAGAGTTTCTATCGCCAACAAAACACTGGTTCTGTAACACATTCACTAGCTTCAAATACTGTCAAACTTTTAAGTAGAAAATGACCGATTGTTTCGCTAGATAAGACCCTTGTTCCTGATGAAGCTGCACTGAAACTGCAGTTTGGACCTTCAACCCAATCCTGGAATGTTTTCCTCAAAAACCTTAATTTCTTTTCAAATGAAGAAAGAAAGACAAACATCTTGGATGACATTGGGGTGAGTAAATTATCGGGAAATTTTATTTCTGAAATGAACTAATCCTTTAAGAGTGACTGCACGAACTCTGAAGTCATCTGGTGTCTGCTGCTGTAGTTTGTTTGTATCGCTCTGGTAATAAACATTGTTGTACGTGCAGTGGAGATTCTCAGGCTCACTGGGCTTCTGTCGAGCAGTATGAGAGTTAGATTACATTACTGGGATGTCAGATGAGTTTGTGCACAAGGGACTTAACCTCAGAAACCCCTTGTGAGATGCACGGTGCCTGTTCTAACTTGCGACATAGGAAGCGAGGCCCTGTGAGAGAGCTGATGGAAATAGCACGTGAGAGCTCAAGCCCTCACAAACAGAGAGACAGAGAAACAGATGCTCATCTCATTGTCTTTGCTGCCAGCACACCACGCATTAAAGCAGGATCTGATATCCATCACACAGCGTGCTAAATCCGGAGTGTCATAATACACCGTGGACGTGATTTATGGGGAGTGTAGTAAACTGAATTAAGGGTGGTCCTGTCCTCATTGCCCCCCCTTTGATTTTCTCATTTTGTTTAGTTTTCTCTGTCCCTGACAATCTCTGTCCCCTTTTTATAGTTTGTACCCTTACAATATCGCACTGCTTGATTACCGTTTTCATGTAGCATAGTACTTACATGGTAAAATACTACAAAATGTACTCCAAGGCACTTTAAAGAATACCACAGTACAACTATGGCACATGCTATTCCCATGATACATGTCCAAAATAAAACATGACCTGCGTCCCAATTCGCGTACTTATGCACTATTCTATGACGTTTTTAAGTATAAATAGTGCGAGTAGTGCGTTCACACTGAAAATTCCAAAAAGAAAAAGTACACTTTAAATACCCGGATGATGCACTAAATTAACGGAAAAAACGAAGCGTGGAATGTTGGACACTTCGTGCGCTCAACTGTCGCAGCTTTAATTACGTAGTGGAGGGGAAGGGAGGAATGTACTCCGTTGTTAAATGACAAAATAACCTTATACAATTCACGCACTACATGGATGAGTGCACAGTGCACAAGTACATAGTGTATAAGTGCATAGTGTATAGTGCGTCATTTGGGGCGCAGCTATGGTAATATAATGGTACTTTAAAGTAATTCAAATAAAAACATACTAAACTAATAACACATGCTATTTCCATTGTATATATTAAAAAAAAATAAAGTACCATGATATTACCATGTTTTAAGTAATTCTAAGAAAACCAAGGCACAACTATGGTACATGCTATTCCCGTGATACATATTCAAAATTAAACATGGTAATATCACAGTACTTTAAAAGTAATTCAAAGAAAACCATCCTAAAACATGGCTTTATCATGGTTCAACTAAGATATATGTTGAAAGAATCCTGCTATTCCTATGGTACATTTCCAAATACATGGTATTGCCATGATTCCCCAAGAAATTTCAAAGAATAAATCACTTACAGAAATGTACCATGGTACTACCATGTTGTTTATTGTACATATCATGGTATTACTATGGTATTTTGGACATATAAAAAGTTTTAGTACTATGGTATACTATGGTTTCAAAAGTAGACTGTACAACCACAGTACTTTATGTAAGGGATATAGCCTATTCACTTACAAAATGATTCTTGGACATGTAGTACAATGTTGTTCTTGGAAGTACACTGAAGTACATACACATAAAAGCCAGCAACATGGTATTACCATGGCAGAACATGGTAGTTCACAGAAAAGCATGGTACAACTATGCCGCATATTGAAAGAACCATGCAATTTGCTTATTTCACGTCTAAAAAACACTGCATTACCATTGTATTCTAAGGTAATTGGTACGTTCAATGAACTGTGCTATTCACATGGAACATATCCAAAAAAAAAAAAAAAAAAAAAGGCACAAACATGGTACATTGTCTAAAAAAAATCATGGTAGTACCAAAATTATTTTTGGAGTTTTTGCCACTGTCCATTCTATTTGCCCTATTTGTGAGTTTTTGTTATGTCATCTGTCATCTTTCTTTCCTTTTTCTTGTCCTTTCCTTGTTCGACCTCTCTATCAATTCATATACGTTCATCCTCTTCCACCCCCTCTCATTTATTCTCCCCATCCCTCTCTCTTTCTCTCTCAGAGAGCATTCAGGTTTGGCTCAGGTGCTGGATGTTCTGAGGACACAGGGCTGTATTTATCCCACACTAACAGTTCTTCATATTTGTTTTGACCAAGCAATATTTTATGAGGGTGAAAGAAAGGACTCATTTTTTCCCCTCTCATCTCATCACTCTTTCTCTCTCGATCTGGAGAATGGCACAAAATAGAGGCATTGTCACTCTGTGAGACTTATGCACTCTCAGAAACACATGCATACTGTCAGGACTAAGAGTGTTATGAGAAGTCACAAGTACAAAGAGAGTGTGTTGTTGCACTGCGGTGTCATTGCAGTACAGCAGCGTTCAAGATGCTGCTCCAGCTAAGACCTCGTTTTTTTCATCATGATTCAGTGAGAGTATCAGATGAAAATACCAGGTCTGCAAATGCAGGTTACAAAGCACAATGTCCTTCCTAAGGTAGGGAGTTATTCTCTATATGAGTGCGCACTGTTTCCGAACTCTCTGAAACGCCTCCATTGTAGTCTTGAGTTTTCTTCCGGGAATGAACACGTCACAATATTCCTCGTTTAAATAATTCCCGCCCAAGGCATATGCAAAATAAAAAGGCGGGGCCTGGCTGACTTAGTAGTGTGTTGAAACTCATGGTTATGGTAAGGAGTGGGACATTTCCCAAACATGCTTGAAGCGCTTGACCAATCACAAAACATTGGTCTAGCCAACCAATCAGAGCAGACTGTGCTTTTCAGAAGGAGGGGCTTCGTAGAGACGGGAACTAAACAGAGAGAAAGAGAAGTGCTAAAACAATGTGTGTTTTTTGAACATTCAAGCATGATATGAAAACAAAATCAAGACTTTGTAAAAGGGCATAATAAGGCCTCTTTAAATAAATAAATTTGTTTTTAAATCCCTTTTCACTATTAAATGGAGAAAATAAGATGGCTCATCCATGCTCTTATATCAAGTCTCTTCCTACCACACTCACCCAGCCAAGGCTGCTAGACTAGACCACAAATCTACAGGAGTGCCGCCCACTTTGTTTCTAACAAATAAATCTCAGTGCTACTCTACGGGTTTAATATCCCAAAATATATGCTCTCGTCTACTATGGAAGATGCTTCATAAAATTATCCAATTAACATAAGTGAACATTCCTCAAGAAAAATAAATATGTATTACATAAAACTTCCAACACTTAAAGGGCACCTATTATGCTCATTTTTACAAGATGTCTCTGGTGTCCCCAGAGCATGTATGTGAAGTTTCAGCTCAAAATACCCCACAGATAATTTTTTACAGTTTTTGTGTGTCCCTTTAAATGCAAATTAACTGGTGCTTCAGGCCCACTTTCAAAAAAAGAGGGCAGAACTTCAAGACCTCATTCTCTGGCATACTGGCAACAACAAAACAGGACAATCTCACACACTGAAATTGTCAGGAACTGTCAGTAGCGGTGTTCAGCCTTATATGTTCGAACTGGAGTGGTTGAAAAGACCCATGTTTGTGAAGCAGTTTGGTGCAAAATGATTGGCGCAAACGTATAAGGCTTTATCGATTTTCTTCAGTACATTTCCTTCAAAAATGAAATTTAACCACAATTTCCTCAGTGACTCAGATGGCTGAATGTGCATTGGTACATTCCAAAACACAACACTTGTAACGACTCTTTGGCACAGATATTGTACAACTCAGCTGCTACAGTGAGGATATAGAAAAGGTAGACTGTGGGCGGGGCTTCTCCCTACAATAATGTCATCATAGAATCTGAAACAGCTCATTTGAAGAGACTGCTTTTGATTTATAGGAATTATATATATATATATATATATATATATATATATATAAATGAGTGAGCGGATTTTTACCATTATATGCTGGTTGTTCTCACACACTGTGGACACACATCTGTGTTCAAACACCTTATAAAAGTGAATTTTGCCTAATTGGTCCCTTTTAAGGATGGGCAAGATTTATATCATGATATTCTCACTATGTTCACATAGGCTACACATTTGAAAAGTGATTCATCTGCGAGTCATCAGTTCCTGTTATTCCATAAAAACAAACAAAAAAGTTTGTCCTTATTCCAGTTGTAATAACTTTTAACAGTTCTCCTCAAAACACCTGACTCCATTCTGTTACTAAACAGCTGCTTTTGACAATCCAGTTTATTTCTGATGGACACTATTGTTTGTCATTAAATACCCTGTAGTAGAATGAGGTTCTAGAACAGGTTGTGAATGCCGCTGTGTATACCATGTAGAGCAGTGACTCTCATAAAGCCTGAGAAATGTGGCATAAAAAAATAATCAGCAGATGAGTCCCTACTGGTTAAATACACAATTCTCCACAAAAACAGTACTATTTGACAATTATTGACTTAATAAAAGCCAGTAAGCACAGCGCTGCTGACTGGGTCCCATTATATAACTGATGGTCATGTTTTTGACCTTTTATTTCTCACTGCAGTTTTGCTTTAAAAGCTAAATTCATCCATTTGTGACTTCACGGTTTGTGCAATGCCTTAGTGAAATGCAAATGTACCAACAACAGCTGCGGGGCAATCATGTTTTATTAGAGCAGAGATGATAATGATGACTTGGGTCTGAGAATTTTCATAATTCATACGAAATCCTGAGTTTGTCCTGATCCACTGATAATGTTGGATATCTAAAGAAGCCCAAATCGCTAATAACCTGTCTGAGTCAGCCCACACACCACTCTTTGCCAAGTTGAAGAAGGCAAAAGTGCCACCATCAAGCATTTGTTTGTATTCACAGTGATTACAGATCTTAGTGTGGTGGCTAATTGGAATCATGCGGCATTGCAAAACAACAAAAAAAGTTAGGTTTTCACACAGTACCCTTACTTTAACTTCAAAAGTAAGGCCATAAATGGTGGTAGTGGATACATTTGTCTTCTCAGTTGCAGGTTATTTTAGTTTGAGGTGAGACAGGGAAACATGGATGCAGATCTGGACAACATCAAGCCCTAACTCTTACAGCTACAGTCCAAGGGGCGTGTGAGAAGATGGAAGAGTTTTTTTACCACAGAAGACAAATGTCTGTATTAATTAGACGTGGAATGTGGGCACAGAGGTTAATGAAGTCAGTATCATATTCTTCTATCTGGTCACATCTGCTGCTCAGTGTGTGCTAAAGAGTCAAAGGTTATTCATCCACCTGCGACAACTCAGCATGCATGCAGCAAGATATACAATATTTACCCTCATCTAAAAGACTTTTCTCAAAAGTTTTAACTTCGCTGCAAAGTCGAGAACTGGAGAACCTTGTCATACTCCAGTTTGAGGAGTTTATGGTTCCTCTGGTGAACTTGAAGTATCTGCATACAGAATGCACTGAAATGAAAAATATTGATTAAAACCAAAAATTTTGGACATACTGGGATGAAAATTAAAAGGAAAAATGTCATTATCAGATTGAATTTAAATTTTGTAAGACACTTTTTGTCAAGAAACACAGTATGCATGGAGGCGTGAATCTGCATAAATAATGGGCCATTTACACCTGAGAAGACAAAAGAATCACATAATAATGACCTGAAATGACTTGCATATTAATGAGGCCTTTCAGTCAGGTAGGCTGTGAAAAAACCCTCTGTAATCATGTCTCAGCTCATCATAAACAGCAATACTGTGAAATATTATTACAATTTAAAATAATGGTATTCTATTATATTCTTTAAAATATAATGTATTTCTGTGATGCAAAGTGTCTGAACAATTATGTTACCTCTGTGGCATTTCATATAGGCTTTTAGCTTAAAAGCATGCACATTTGGAGAAATATTGATGGATTCTTATATATTTATGTCAAATTTCTATACTTAGAAGTAATATTTATTGTCATCACTTTGAGTGCTGGATACTGTGTTTTTAATTCATACTTGTAGCCGGAGGGCGCTCTCTGTGCACATTTAGTCCACAAATTATTCTAATGAAGAAGAGGACATGTCAGGAATGGTGTTTTTAATTCATACTTGCAGCCGGAGGGCGCTCTGTACACCTTTAGGCCACAAATTCATATAAAGAAGAAAAGGAACTAGGAACTAACGGCATGTCTTCTAGAGATCGCTAACCATGGCTTTACCATCCAAATAAACACTTTTCAAGACAATAAATACACGATTGAGATGATGAATGCATGTATTGCCTCTGAATTTGCCTCTGAATAGCGCTCCCTCCGTGGGTGTGGCCGCATTAGCGGGTAATGAGCTGAATCACAGACTTCTGACGTGGCTCTCTTTTCATACGGATTACATAAACACAGAATGTTTGTTTTCGATTTGACTTACACTATTTAAAACCTGACATCTTAACGTTTCTTTAGACGTAAGTGTCATTTTTTTTGTGATTAGTATTCATAAGTTACAGTTCATTTTCTGAGAACTATCAGATTGGACTTCGTTCAGAGGGAGACGAGAGATCACGCATCATGTTAGTTTTCTTTATTTTACAAAAAGCACAACATTGTGTTTTTACTCTGAGTGTATACAAATAAAAGAAGACATTCTATAGTTTCAATTGATATATTACTTATGTCTCTATGACAAGAAATGACGGAGTAATTTAAGTCTGTTTTGCTGCAATGTGAAAAAAATCCTACAAAACGCGCCGACGCGTTTTCAGACCTCAGGGAGTTAAACAGAAGCTCATGCCCGTGCTTGCTTGATGCGCGAGAACAAATCTCACTGGTTCTTGCGGAAGCTCAAATGTGCTGTGTAACACGAGAATGAACCTCATTGGTTCTTGCATGTCAAGCAAGTGTGCTTGAGCTTCTGTTTACCATAACTTATGTGTGTGTTGATGAATGTTTATACGTGAATAAAAACCCAAATTCAATCTGTTCATCATATAAAGCGATCAAGTCTCTTCAGAAAATTTGGACTAAACCACTCAATTCATATGGATTTAGTTTTATGATATCTCTATGGAATTTTTTAAGCATCAAAGTGGTAGTTGCGTAGACTGTCAATGGAGGGACAGAAATCTAAAATTCAAAATTATATATGTGAACTATGCTACACAATGTGAATTGCAAAATTAATTGAAAACTGCTTTTGCGATAACGAATGTTTAATATCTGAATAAAAAATGAAAATGGCATTTTATTTTAGATTTTTTTTGGTGGCTGAAATGTTACTGCATCCCTTATGTATTTCTGGATGTTTTGCTGACGTTTAGTAGACTAAATGAAATACAACGGTAGCACTGCTTAGCTGCAATGCTCAGATGATGTCACTGTTATGCTGCCAAACAAGCCAGTGTAAAGTGGCATAGACAAAAAAAACAGTTAGACAGAGCTGAACAGAATAGAACTACTAGACACAGATTGCTCCTCAAGATGTGTTTTTAGCACCTAGATTCACCAGAGATTCCTGGTCACAGAGACATTTTTTTTTCTAAGCTATTCTATACAAAACAAAACAAAAACTCTCCTCTACCATTAAAACTGTTTTATACCAAACCAAACAAAAAAATATTCTCCACCATTAGGCTATAACTTTTATACCAAACGATATAACTATTTTATACCAGAAACAAAAAAGGAAAACAAAACTCTTTTATACCAAACAAAACAAAACAAAACAAAACCTCACCTAAACCATTAAAACTATTTTATACCAAACCAAACAAAAAATTCTTCTCACCCATTATAACTTTTATAACAAACAAAACAAAACACTCATCCACCATTATAACTCTTTTACAGCAAACAAAAAGCACACATCCACCATTATAACTCTTTTATACTAAACAAAACAAAGCTAAACCAAACAAAACTGCCCTCCACCATTATAACTCTTTTATACCAAACAAAAAAAACAAAAAACAAAACAAACAAAACAAAACAAAACAAAACAAAACAAAACAAAACAAAACAAAACAAAACAAAAACTCTTATCCACCATTATAACTCTTTTATACCAAAAACTAAAAAGGAAAATAAAACTCTACCAAACAAAACTAAACACTCATACACCATTATAAATCTTTTATACCAAACCAAACAAAAAAAAAATCTCCTTCACCATTATAACTTTTATACCAAACAAAACAAAACACTCATCCACCATTATAAACTTGTTATAACAAAACAAAGCACAACATTACTCTTTTATATCAAACAAAACTAAACACTCATCCATCATTAACTCTTTTATACCAAACAAAACTAAAACAAAAAAACTCTCCTCCACCATTATAACTTTTATACTAAACAAAACACTCATCCACCATTATAACTTTTATACCAAACAAAACAAAACACTCATCCACCATTATAACTTGTTATAACAAAACAAAGCAAAACATTACTCTTTTATATCAAACAAAACTAAACACTCATCCATCATTAACTCTTTTATACCAAACAAAACTAAAACAAAAAAACTCTCCTCCACCATTATAACTTTTATACTAAACAAAACACTCATCCACCATTAAAACTCTTTTATACCAAAACCAAACAAACCAAATACAAACAAATATCTTCTCCACCATTATAACTCTTTTATACCAAAAACTAAAAAGGAAAATAAAACTCTACCAAACAAAACTAAACACTCATACACCATTATAACTTTTTTATACCAAACTAAACCAAACAAAAACTCACCTGCACCATTATAACTCTTTTATACTAAACAAAACAAAGCTAAACTAAACAAAACTGTCCTCCACCAACTTTTATATCAAACAAAACAAAACTAAACTAAACTCTCATCCACCATTATAACTATTTTATACTAAAAACTAAAAAGGGAAACAAAAATCTACCAAACAAAACTAAACACTCATCCACCATTATAACTCTTTTATATCAACTAAAAAAAATAACAGACAGAGTGCAAGAATGCATCCTATGTGTTAAATTATCCATGTATAAACAGAGCCAACTTCTTCAAGCAGACTTTAAATAAACTTAATGACACGGGTCATTACATAAATTTAGCGACTAACATAATGACAATTATGGGATTCTTTTAAGTACATGTCCTGCACCTTCACCGGTCCATTTTGAAAGTGTCATTAGTTGCAAAACTGTCGTGAACGACTCCATTGCCACTCAACAGACTTGGATTGGGTGTCTTCAAATAAGTGTATCACGATGTTAATCTGGATCTGGATCAACATGAAAATGCATTGTGAAATTGTGGGACAGAATAGAACTCAATTTAAGGATCTAAAGAACTTATTTAACTTCCCTTTTTAATGACCTTTGAAGAAATCTAAAATCAAACACAATGCACTTGGTAAGATACCATAGCTCACACTGTTTGTCTCATTGCTCAACTTCTTTTTAAACATCAAAAATCCAAATGCCACTGAGAGCTTTACGGTTTCAGGAACATGACACAGGGATATATTGGAGATAAACTAAAGTCATAGCTGAAGATGCACAGTTCTGTAACTTCTGTGTGAAGCAGCCTGTATATTTAGAGAGGTGGAATTGTCTCTAGAGTTGTCTGTGTTCGCCTCACAATACATCAACAAGTCATTAGCTTCAACAAGATGCATAAGCAGACAGTGTGAAGCCAGATGCAGTTTTATGTGATTTCAGGCAAACTTAGTTAAAATTCCCCGGAAGAAACATAACATAGTGACTCACAGTTTGCAAATATGTTTAAAGGAAAAGTTCACCCCAATAAGGAAAATTCTGTCATTTATTCACCTGCATGTCCTTCAAAAACCCGTATGACTTGGTTCCAAGGAAGGAAGCTGAATTTTTTTAAAAACTGACCTTTTCTCTTTTCCATGTAATGGAACCCATGTAAGAGCTCATTCTGTGGTCACGTGAAAAAGGACGCGGCGACTGGCCACTTGGTGGCTCTATAACATGAAAAAAACTTGGAAATGGCTATAACTACTTCACAGTTAGTCCGATCTACTTGAAAATTGGCATGCAGTTTCTTTGTCAAAGGTGCCATGAATGTCTATGAGGACATTGATGCACCTCAAAAAACATGTCCGCCATCAGCCTATGAAGTTTGTGCAGCTGTCAGACAAGGTTGTTCGGAACGAAACTTGCTGGGCCTTTTTGACTCATGGCCCTAGATGCCTGTGAGAAATTCAAAAGGAATCGGCCTTCACGTTTTTCACGTGCATAAAGGATCGTGTATCATACGAATTTTGCACACAGCCACGACATTTGTACCATATGGTTTTTAACAAAATCGTTCGTTAAATATTGGAGATCATTTTAAATACCCACTTTGGCGAACTAGATCTAGGTTTTTGGCTCAACCTTGATAACTGTTAAAAAGCTTTAAAGGGGAGGGGGGGGGGGGGTAATGCTATTTCATGCATTCTGACGTAATTACACTGTTAAAGAGTTGGATTATCATGCTAAACATGAATAAAGTTTCAAAACACGAGTTGGACGTATGACGGAGTATTTCTGTGCCAAAAATACTCTTCCAAATCCTCACGAATTCGTGTTTTTTTTCCGAGTATGGGCCTGAATGACGTAAATGGGGGAGGAATTCCTTGTACGGGCACTTCTCCCGGAAGGGCGCGCGTGCACACATCGACCAGAGAGAGAGCAAGAGCACACCCATCAACGCACGTTCGGCTTTACAGAAGTCGTCTGCAGCACTGCACAGGTCACAGGACTTCACGAAATCAACAATGTCACTAAAAAAGTGTGTTTTTGGTTGTGAGGGAAAGATAACCTTGCTTCTCAAACAACCCAGCATTAAGTGGAGCTGGGAGTTCTGTTCTCATGCATTACATTGATGCGCTCTCGATATTCGTCATTAAAATAACCATAGAAACTGATAGTTGCAATCGCGTTTTTATTGGTTAAAATGAATGGAGAATATCTTGTGTTTTCCATGCCTGCTCGAGCCCTCAGGATCGGCGCTTATGGTTTCTGGTTCATGGTTTACAGATCATTTGAAACTGAAAGATGGAGTGATCACAGCGATAATGATCCCGGTCATGAGTCGGAACCGCAGGTGGTAAGTAAAACTGCTTCAAATGTCTGATTTGTTGTCAGTAGGCGCCTAAGTGCATAGAATGTAAACAATACGAACTTAGTGAATTTATAAATTCATTATTCATCATTCACTAAACGCTATATTCCTTATAGTGATTCAAAAGTTATCCAGGGATAACGCGATGGTGTATTGCGTGTGTTTAAATATATTGTTTAGCTGACCATTGATAGCTTGCAGTCATCTCTACACAAAAGCTGCACGTGCTTGTGACAGCTCGTCACTCTATCTCCACTCACAACGACATGCCTCCAGGTACCCGGCTGTTTTCGGAAAGACTCGGTACTAGGGCTGGGCGATAAATCGATTTTATCGATTAACTCGAATTTGACGTTAAGGGCGATTTGTTTTTAATGAAAATCGGTTTTCTCTTTAACTTCCACCACCGGCTCTCCCCTTAGGCTTCCGTAGTTCAGAGTGGGCTCGCCCTCCCCCCGCTTACCTTACAGTCAGCCGCACACAGACAACATGGCAGGTAACAGCGCAGAGCTCCTTCCAAAGAAAGGCACCGTTTCATCCGTTGTTTGGAATGGACTATATGCACGGAGCGTTCTTTAGAACTTTCGCATTAATATAAGCCAGCTCGAAAACTTCCGGTGAGATGTCATTTGCTGGTGTGTTGAGCATCAGTAGTGTAATACTTAGTTTATAATCAGATTATAGTCACTTAAATAGGCATAGCATCAATTTAGTTATTCAAACATAACACGCATACAAAATAAATAAATAAGGACGTACCTCAGTGTTCCTCCTCGGCTAAATTCAATTCGACCATCAGTTTTCACACTTTTATGTGAAAAAAAAAGCTTCAAAAATTAAATATTTATTGTACACTTTAGTTAGATTCATTTAATAAAATGTGTGTTTTTATAAGAGTGCTGAAATCATTGATCTTGCGCTGCATTGACTGACAGCTGCTGTGATTACAAGGTAAAAGTGCGGTATCACTTCCTGTTTAATTAATTCACCATAAAAGTTATTGTTTTTCTTAAGTTTTGTAAGTATTTCATACTTCACATTGACAAAATATATTTGTAAACCTAGTTACTTTATAATGTTTAACATTTAGTCAAAACAAAGTGAAAAACGATTAGAGGAAATGGCTCACAAATGCGCAAATACATGCTACTTTGCCGCCACCTGCTGGTTAAAGTGGTAATATTGTCTTTTTTATTTTTAAATAAGTGTTTTCTATCAAATGATGAATTTACTATATTTTTAAACGATCGGTTTTACAATGGGGACAATCTCAGAAGGATGAACAAGTAATGTTTGTGGTCATCATAAACTGCATAAGCGAAAATCTGAACAAAATAAAGAGTACATTTGTTTTGAGCAATTTCTTTGTCGGTTGTTGTTTGTTTTTAAATAGAAAAAAAAAATCGATTAAAATCGAAAATCGGGTTTGGTGTGAAAAAATCGGAGATTTTTTTTTTAGGTCATATCGCCCAGCCCTACTCGGTACAGTGTATGTATCTTTTATAAATATGATAAAACTAAAGACTTTTCAGCGATATGAAGGATGCTATACTACTCCATAGGTACTTAAGATTTAACATGAGATTTTGTGTGTGATACCCCCCTTTAAAAACCATATATTTCCTATGGTAAATTTCCTGAATTGGCTGTAAATGGTCTTTTCCATCTATGATCAAGATTGCTAAATAAAACATAATACCTTTTTATGCATGCGCTTAAAGGCCTTAAAGCGCTTGAACCCAATAATTGCTGCTCGCAGCTATATTTTTATCTTGTTACCATTTTTTTTTAAATCTTCATTTTGTGTCCATTTAGTGAAAAGCAGTAAGAGGCCACTGTCTTTATTATCTTTTTTTTTTTTTTTTAACTATTTTGCAGTAAGCAATTTGTATGTACTTTGTAACAATAGCTGTTCTATCCAGATCATTTTCATGGTGGGCAAAATAAATAAATGTATATAAATAAATAACCTTTCAAAAGAAAATGCAAAAATATCAATATATATTGAATATTGTCAAAATTTGGAAAAGTTTTAGCTATATTGCCAAGCCCTAATGTACAGTATAAAAACAGATTTGCTAATATTACATTTAGTAATCAGATTATAAAATGAATTAGTGTTTTTAAAGAATACTTTTAAGTGAGTGTTAGAACGCTGGCATAAACATTATGTGAAAACTATCTGCCAATGTATTTTCGATATGGACCTAAAAATCTAATATCCTTATGGTACTGATATATCGTACATCCCTTTAAGAACTCCATAGACCCTCTTCAAATGATAAACATCACCTCCTCTACGGAAAGAACTCAGAAAAATGAACAGCAAACAAGGGATCGCATATCGCAGAGAGAGCTTATAGTGGACGATATGAATTAGCCTTTTCCTGTGGCTCAGGCAAGGCCTCTCTGGAGCCATAATTCATGGGACTCTCGCCTTCAGATGGCGGACGCCAGCACAGCATTGAACCACCACTCCAAGCACTATCAGAGACTCTGCCAAACACACTCACACATGACCTGGCGCACACACACACTCTTGCAGGCGTCAGTCAGTGTCACCTGCTTTGGGAATAGTGTGGATGGCAAGCGATCTGTAATTAGTCGAGAAAGAGAGAGAGAGAGAGAGAGAGAGCTAGTGCACTGCAGCAAACACACCTAAGCACTAGCTACTGCTGTAAGATGCTCAGGTTTTAGGGTATGACAATTTAGTTGGAAAACCACATGCGCTCCAACTTTTGGATAAATTTTGTAACGCAGACACTGCAGTGTCATAAATCTTAATCCACCATGGCTGAAACTCTTCTATCATGACATATTTCAGGGGGAACTATAGAATCAAGCTTTCTGTACAATAACCCTTGTCAGTTACCGGGTCCTTGTTCATAAATTCTCAGCTCAATGTGTAGTATAGACAGATGGCGACGCTGCTTGGCGTCTTAATTGTGATATATTGTACTCATTACCAATATGCAAAGTTTAAGGTGCATTTGTGCAACATAACGTAGGGGTCCTTTATTAATTGCATTAAATAGCTTGGGATTTTAGGCCTCTCACAAAAAGTAGAATCTGTAAGCTAAAAAAAGCAAAAGAAAATAAAAACCTGGATGTGATAAATAACCTTAAATTAAAATTTGGGAACACAAGATCAACGTTTTAAGGGGAAAAGCCAAAGAGGCTTGGGTGTGGGCTATTTTGACCAGTAAGCTACATCATAGCAAATCAGCAATTACATCCAAATCTAGTCAGATACTTGGATAAAAATGACTACATAGTAGGTGTGTAACGGTACACGTATTCGTCCCAAAGAGTCACGGTATATAGATACAGTCATCCACAGGCAATGCACACTCCAATCCAGAAGGGGGCGTGAGTGGTAATGCAATGCTGTTTGCTAACCATCAACAAAAAACTGCAGAAGAAGAAGAACATACGATCTATGCATAGATATGTTTACGTGTGTAAACCAGTGTTTCAACTGAGGAAATACATCAATAAAACAGCTTGAGAATAACATCTCACTTAGCAATACATTTACCTCAGGCAAGTCATTTAGTGTTCACAACACATTAGTTTGCTAGAGAAATGAACTCAAGAGCATTTCACTAAATATATGCACTATATTAGATTATATATTCATTATATTTACTTTACCTGCTAGTAATGTCTAATTATTTAATATATGTTAAAATAAATAAATCATGAAAACAAGTTATGACAGTAATTGAGTAAATAATTATATTTAAAAAATAAAAAAATAAGAGTAATTGAAAACTATTTTTATAATTAGATTTAGAAGTTAATGTAAAACCTGCCTTATGTGCAGTTTACTTTTTTTTTTTCTTTTTTTTTTGATCAATAAAAAAATTAAATAGCAACTGAATTTATTAGTTCAGGCTCTGATGTTAATTATAACCTTTAATATTATAGTAATGTGCAAGAAAACTTCCTGAATAAAGTTTACAGCATTAGCTGGGATAGATTTTTTAAATCCTCAAGGAAATGTTAATTATAATTGAATTTATTTAAAGAGAGAGACATAATTTGTTCAATAAACTACTGTTTAATAAAAAAAGAAGAAAAAGGAAGCAATTTTGTTTATTTTTCTCCCCCCTGCTGTACCGAACTAGTACCGAACTGTGACTTCAGTACCCTCATGTTTGTGTACCATTACACCCCTACTATATAGATAATAAAAAATGCTAAATAATGAAAATATAGGGCAACCTATTGTTTCTGTGCGGGTCTCATGCATTCACACACTCATTCATGCCACTGGATTATAATTCCAGAGGCATTGAGAATAAGATGGCATGACATTTATTTTCCCTCCTGCTCCTGTCCCCATGCTATTTTGAGAGAGCCAGGTTGGCGTGGACATTGTGCCATACGCCTGTGCCCAGGCCTGATTGGCCTGCGTGTGTTCAGTCGCTGTGGGCACCAGTGGATCCGTGCAGAGCCAGGTCACCCTCAAATGAGCTGGCATCACAGAAAGGTCCAATGGGCAGCAAACAGAATTACTAATGTGAGCGAGTATACAACAGGTCTAACCGAGAAAAATGATGCCAATGGCATATCCTGCATCTGCTCACTGCTCTCTGAGATCTAGCATAACGGTTCGGCTCTTGGGAACACAGTGTTGGGGAAGGTTAAGTTTAAGTAAGGAATAACTGACAGCAGACCATTGAATTATTAGAAAATAGTGCACACCTGAGCTGGTAATGCAAGTTAAACCTTAGGTGTGCATTATTTTCTAATAATTCAATGGACTGGATTCAATTGTTCTGCTTATACAGTTATCACACCTCAAGACAAGACATACTTCAAGACATTTGCCAGGTTTTTGTCCTTAAAACACTCTTGTGAAGACTAATTTCTTACGCTTCTTATCCCACGCCTCCGTTGCTAATTCCAAAACGTCATTTTAGAGCTAGTAACGGAGGATTGAGCCATTGATAGCAGACTAATGTAGTTATTAATGCAATTGAGAGAGAGAAAGATTAAGCATGTGAGTCTGTGCGTCTCTCTACAGTGACAGCAGTGTCTCTACTGAGAAACTGTAAGTTTATCGGCTTCAAGTACAGTGCCGTCAATACCTTGCTAGTGAGAAATTTGTGTAGCTTTTAAGTTGCTAAACTACTCTATGTGTGTGCGTTTGAGTGAGAGAGAACAGAGAAAGAGAGTATGTGCTTTCAGTACATTATAAAGCAATTTTGTGGAAAAAAAACCTTTAGTTTACTATATTTATTTACTTGGTCAGTGTCGTTGTGGGTTTTGCTTCTTTTGCTGTTGTAGGCTGTAAGGACCTTTGAAATAAGTGAAATCATTTGGCGAAGTGATATGAAACTGTAATGCAGTCGAGACCTGCCTGGAACTACTTTAGCTGTGCGTTTCCCTGAAAATATTTGCACACCTTAAAACGCTAGTAAACCAATCAGATTCATGCATTCAACAGCCCCGTAGTAAAAAAGCAAAATGTTACATTACTGTGTTACTCCTAAAAAGTAACTAAACACATTTAAAAATGTAGGGAAAGTCATGCATTTTCTCACTGTCATGTAGCTGAGGCCTTCTCTTTTTCAGAACAAAAGCGCTAGGCTTAATTTCGAAGTGGTGAATTTTTCTGTAGGCAAAATGCCACTTGCATTCTAGATGGCTTTGTTAATTATTATGGGAGCAATTTAACTGTGCTGCTTGTTTGCAGTTTAGACAAGGTGTCAGGCTCCAACATATCTGGAGAAAGCTGTTTGGATTTCCACTCATTACAAAGACAGTTGCTCAAGGTTCTGAAGGCATTTTTTTTTAAAGCCATTAACCTGACAAACACAATTAAAAAAATGAAATAAAATACAACAAAATAATAAAGAATTGCTGAAGCTATGACAATGTTATGAGGAAGAGAAAGGTTTTTTAATTGTATTTGCCAGTAAATAAATTTAAAAGAAATGGATGTTCCTTTTTTAAAAATATAGCTTTCAGACATTAAGGTTTAAACTTAAAAAGTAATGCATTAAACCCTTACTTCAAAAAAGTTGATGTAATGCCCCTTGTAATGTGCCTTAGACATTGATTAAAAGTCAGAAGTTCGCAGAAGTAGTGAAAAGTCTGTTTTCACTGGAAAATGGAGTTAAGACATTTTGATTAAACATTACAATAAAACAGAAAAGAAATATATGGATAAATCGTTCACATTAAAGGGATAGTTCACACAAAAATGAAAATTATCCCATGACTTACTCACCCTCAAGCCATCCTAGGTGTTTATGACTGTCTTCAGACAGACACATCTGTAATAAAAGTAATCCATATGGCTCCAGGTGATTAATTAAGGCCTTCTGAAGCAAAGTATAGGAGTGTGTATAGTATACAGGAGTATCGTAAGCTTAGACGCCTCTCGCGATTCAAACAAATAGGGCTGGGCAAAAACTCAAGCTCCTCTTCTCTTATATCGAAATCCTCTGAGCTTTCGTGTTCATTACGTCGTATGTTGGGACTGAAGTTATTCTTCCGCCGCAAATCGATGCGTACGGCCGTCTGCCGAAAGCTAGTTACTATAGTTAATAAATTTTTAAATATGATATTTTTCTTACAAAAAAACCCATCGCTTTTCTTCAGAAGGCCTTTATTAACCCACTGGAGCCATATGGATTACTTATATGATGGATGGATGCACTTTTTTGGCTTTAAAATGTGGCCCCCCATTTATAACCATTATAAAAATTGGAGGAGCCAGGATATTTTTAAATATATCTCCGATTGTATTTGTCTGAAAGAAGATAGTCATATACCCCTTAGGATGGCTTGAAGATGAGTAAGTAATGGGATAATTTTCATTTTTGGGTGAACTATTCCTTTAAGATCTATAAAATGCACATTAATAGTTCAACTTTAATAGTTTATATGCAATTAAGCATATACACTAATCTTTTATTGATAATTTGCTTTAAAATGATGTCTTCAGGCTAAATTTTCACAGCTCTTCCTGTAGGCAAGATGTTAAAACCTGTGGCAGATCCAAAGTTTTAGGATGCTTTCACAATAGGTCCACCCACCCGAAATAGATTCTCTCTGCTTGTAGTGCATCAGTCATGCTTGTCAGACACATAGAAACCGTCTCAGGTTACGTATGTAACCATGGTTCCCTGAGAACAGGGAACGAGACTCTGCGCTGACTGCGCTATGGGGAACGTCCCCCATGACCCGTGTTCGAAATGCCAAAAATCACAACACTCCAATCCTATTGGCCGGTGACAGCCTATCACGTCAAACGGCGCGAACCGTGACGTATAAAGGGAGCGCCTGGGGAAACAGCCGACATCTTTTTGTCTTTGAGTGACTGCTAGCAGGCATCCCGAAGCATGGCATGAAAGCGCAGAGTCTCGTTCCCTGTTCTCAGGGAACCATGGTTACATACGTAACCTGAGACATTCCCTTTCGAAAGGGAACTTCAACTCTGCGCTGACTGCGCTATGGGGAATGATATACCCACGCCGCCATGCTAGAGGAGAATGCCGGCCCAAAATGTCTGGACACACATCCGGCAGTTCCAGGGAAAAACCAGGGGCAGAACTCCAAGGCTGTCTGTGACAGCATTCCCTACGGCCAACAGCCCAAGCTGAGCCTAAAAGAGGCCTTCCACAAAAAGCCTACCAAGGCTGCTCGAGCATCTGGAACCAACAACCAGAGAGGGTGGTCCCTTTAAGGGAATGTGGCCAAGAAACCAACGGAACCTCGGCCAGTCACTAGGGGGGGGGGGGGGGGGGGGGGGGGGGAGTCCATCCCCGCTGCCACCAAGGAGGCCTAGCTAAATTTAACGAAGCCAAACCTGGCCTGGCCAACCTTGTCTGATATACAGAATCTTCAAGCGCAAACTCCAAAGAGGAGAGCAGGAAAGAGCGACTGCGAAAGGCAGTAAGCAACTCAAACCCACACGCAGAGATAGGCATCCCGGAGAGCGGAACTCAGCTGAACGCTATAAACCCTCGTATGAGGGGAGTACAACCACTCATCCTAGGATCTACTCAGCCGCTAACAAGGTGCTGAGGAGGCTGTGCGCTAAAGAACCCCTGACCCAGGGGAGCACAAACCAGCCTGGGGGCCAGTCTAACGGGAGACTTCACAGAAGTCTACAACCAATAACCAGCTTAGGGAGCTAAGCACAATTACGCAGTTAACCCCGAAGGGAAGTACGAAGCTCATCCTAACAGACAGACCGCACTGTGGGCACATAGTCATGGAGGCCGGGAAAAAGGGCCTACAACATAACCAGAGTTCACCAGAAAGAACTAGAAACTTAATGCAGGCGGTGGTAACCCAGGATGGCCTGTAAGGCCAAAAACCCGTAGCATATCAAGGTGGAGCATAACCACCAAGAAATAGCAGCTGCGAGTGCCCACGAGACAGCCTGTCCAACACAATCCAACGAACAGTGCACTCGGTGAAGTACCTTTCTACTCTTTAAGCAAGAGGAGTACAACATATGCCATCATGCGCCAAGGAAGGCCCCATGGGCCTATAACCTCGGCAGACACGTGGCATCAGCTCGTGGCAGTGTTATCAAGGTTCAGGCTAAACAGACCGACTACAAAGGAGGTCATTAGTCAACCCGAGCCCCGGCCAGCCGGCAACACAAATCCCTTTGCTGTCAAAGGAAAACCTAGCAGGTAAAAGTCAGCATGCTCCACAGGAGGCCCTTAGGCCTACCCTTCACACGTGGCATCAGCCAGCGGCCACTAAAGTTCTAGGAGCAGAATAGAACCCAGAATCAGACAGGGTAACTATTTAGCTCGACTAGAGCTAAAGGAAATAAATGCACCAAAATACTCAGTAAAAACACCTTTTACTCTCTAAGCGAGAGGAGTACCAAGCTAAACTCCGACATGCTAGCAAAGGAAGGCCTGTAAGAGGCCTATGACCTTATAAAACACGCGGCGATAGCTAGTGCAATTAAAATTCACCCATAGGGGAGAGACACACCGAAACCCAGACAAGCTGTGCCAAGATGCTAGGTTTAACACCTGAAAGGAGGCCCCAATGGGGGCCAACGACTTCCATAAACACCTGGCAACAACAGGGTAACGCATGACTCAATCATGGAATGATACCAGTACATGACCAGCCCAGCTGGGCCAACAAGAAGCTATAAGAGAGGCCTGGAAAGGCCTGCTACTTAAAGAACCATGTGGCACCAGCCCGTGGCCATAACAGGGCCCTAGCTCAAGGAAGGGCCAGTTATAACCTTAAATGACAAATTTGAGGGAACTAGCTACACAACCTGAGCCTAGGCGTATACATTCCAACAGGCAATGTTAATTAAGCTAAAAAGCGTGAGCGTAACCAGAATCGTAGACCAACAGCGCTGTATTCAAAACGAGCTGCATAACAGAGAGGCTATAACAAATAGCCAACAATCAAACAGCAATGAAACCCAGCTGCTGCGGTACAAACGACCAGGAGAGGTCAGGCAAACACTATTCCCTACACTCACCCTGAGTGTGCAATCCAGCAGGTGATGCACTCAGTGAAACACAAACCCTAACCGGGGAGTACAACAAAAACACCGTATTCATAGATATAGGCTAAACAAAGCCTGCTATCACAGAAAACAGGTGTTACCTGTGGCAGCACAAATAAGCTCACATAACACGCCTGCATATAACATATGAAGGGGAAATCTGGGCAAAAGACGGCCAGCAACTCCCTTTAGGAGGAGTCCAGAACTAGGAACTATACAACCGCAGAGGGATAGTCATAACAGGGGTGATGTAAACAAACAAACACCTAACCTAGTTCTAGCCTAGCCGCTAGCTAAGGCCTATATGAGACCAAGCTACACTCGGGCTTCATATTCCCAAAAACACGTAAAAATAAAGCAGCGCGAGCGACAGCATTAGGTGGCCGAAAAAACGGCCAACACACAAATAACTGAAATAGCGAAAGCTAGTTCTAGCTATACACAGTATCAGCCGAGAAGCTACACAAACGCTGAAAGCTAAACAGCAAAATGGCCATAAAGGGCCTGCCTGTAAACAGCCAGCCTACCATACAGTTATTTGCCCAAATAACCCCTTAAAAACAGGAACAATGACAACTATATGCACGGGAAGCTATACAGGGAAAGTAAGGTCTATATTGAAAATAAAGATGGACCTGGCTTACCTCCTGCGGCTCGTAGAACGCAGATTCCTCCTCGTTTCGTCACACGGAAGGAAAATCCAAAGTTCTTTAAGCCCAAAAGCACTTTCACTATCAAGCCAGACGGCGGGCCATCAGAAATATATTCATCATAGGCCCACATCATCAGCCTGACTGTAAAGCCCGTAGCATATAGATGTCGAAAATACTACCGGGAGGTGAAGGAAGAGCGAGGGCGAGCAAAAAGCCCTCGCGAGAGAGGGGATCGATTACCGGCGCTGCTGGCGCCGATCCTCGATCACCTCCCTCAGATCTTGCTTCTTCCTTCTGGCATCCCGCCGTCTCTGCGACTTACTCCGAGGAGGAGGAGGCGCACGAGCGGCGACACTATCCCTCTGGGCCTGCCTCTGAGCCTCGGCTCGAGACGGCCCGGGACCTCCCGGCTGTCTGGGCCCAGAGCTGGATCTGAGCGGGATGCAAGATCTAAACGCCGCAGAGCGCGTCTTCGCCTCCCTAAACTTCTCAACCACCGCTTGCATGGAGGTGCCGAAAAGCTCAGTAGGCGAAACCGGGCATCGAGGAGAAAACGTTTCTCTTTCTCCCCGATGTCCGCACAGTTAAGCCACAGATGTCGCTCCGTGGCCACCATGCCCGCCATAGATCGACTGATCGAGGCGGCAGTTTGTTTGGTGGCCCTCAGAGCAAGATCCGTGGTTCGACGCAACTCCACGACCGCCTCAGCGGAAAGACCTTGGCCCTGATCTAGATCCGTGAGCAGATCAGCCTGGTAAGCGAGAAGCACCGCCATAGTGTGCAACGCCGCACCAGCCTGACCTGCAGCGGCGTAAGCCCTGCCATTCAAGCGTGACGTCACTTTCAGCGCTTTGGATGGCAGGGCCGGAGCTTTCAGTGTCGGTGCACTCCCTGTAGCGAGATAGTTCGCAAACGTCTTGTCTACAGGAGGCATCGACACATACCCATGCTGGCCAAATCCCTCAACATCAGCAAAGTTAACTCGCTGATGCTGATGAATTCGGGCCGAGAATGGGTTCTTCCATGCCCTCTCGATCTCAAAATGGAGATCGGGAAGGAATGAAAGGCTCGCCGGAGTTACCGGGTTATGGGTAGAAAGAAACCGATCGTCTAACCTGCTGCGAGCGGGTTCCCTTCTCACGCGCTCCCAAGGCAGCTGCAGTCTGCTCGAGGCGCGTTCCATAACCTCGAGTAACTCCGAGAACGCTGCGCAGGGCAGCCTAGCGGGAGCCGCGAGCTCACTCGCTTCTCCCGCCTCGTCCATCTCCTGCTCTCTGGGGCTTTGAGCCAAGAGAGCACTCGCTCCTGGGTCTGAGGATGTCAGGGACAAAACATCATCGTCATCCGCCAGAAGCGCGTCCTCGTCAGCCGCTTCGGCATGAGAAAGATTGACACCTCTCTCAAACTCCTCAGCGAGCTCCACCTGCGAGCCCCATGATTTCAGCCGCCGCTCAGCTTCAGCACGAGCGGGGCCGGAACCACCAGGCAACGGTGATGACACCTCTCCCCTCGAGAAGAGGGCCAAGCGAGAACGGAGCGTTTTCATGGGGAAACGCTCACAGTTAGCACAGGCAGCACCCTCGAGTACTGACCGTGCGTGCTCCTCGCCCAGACAAATAACGCACAAGTTGTGTGTGTCCTCCGGTGTCAGAAACCTGGGACAAGGATCAGCACACTTCCTGAACGATTTCACAGACATCTTGGAATAACGTGAGATTGGCACGAACAAAACAGTCGCGAAAAGACAAAAGGATGTCGGCTGTTTCCCCAGGCGCTCCCTTTATACGTCACGGTTCGCGCCGTTTGACGTGATAGGCTGTCGCTGGCCAATAGGATTGGAGTGTTGTGATTTTTGGCATTTCGAACACGGGTCATGGGGGACATTCCCCATAGCGCAGTCAGCGCAGAGTTGAAGTTCCCTTTCGAAAGGGAAACACAGTTTTATCAAATCATACATCATCAACAGTGGTTCGCTTCCGCAATTTAGTACGATTGCCTTCATATCAGCAGCGAACCATACCGGAATTCACTCCGTACCGCAGACCACCCTTTTTAGTTTGGAAAGTTCGGAAAACAGCGTTCATGTCATTCAAACTAACCGAACTCTAACGTCAATCAAACCCAAGTGTGAAAGCACCTTTAGTGTCCTAAGAATATGTGCAAGGGTATTGGAAAATTCACCAATGGAGAGCAGTTTAAAAACCTCCTCAAGGACAAAACCTCCAAATCATCATTATGACCCACTGATGCTAATGTTCACACCATGTTTCCTGTCTAAATGGCAGGCTCTGCCTATAGATAGAAACCACAGCAGTGTGAAGGTCATCAGCAGACAAGAGTGTGACAAGGACACAGTGTTCACGTGTAATTGGCAGCACAGTGCTGTAATCACTACATCAGTATGCTACTTCTCGGTTCATGTTCAAATTGCTGCGTAAGAAGAAAGAAGAAAAAAAGCTGAGATTGGAATGTATGAGCAAATTTTGAAATGAGTGCTGCCACAAAATACTATCAGGGAATATGCCTCGTCACCATGATGTCAAGAACTTGAAACTTAAGTGCAAGAAAAACAACATCAGTGACCACAAATGCAAACAACCCATCACAAAAATCGAGTGACAAACTTAACCTGAATGAAACGCTTGTATTTCTCGTTCATTCAGTAAGTTCTGTTGAAATTCTTTGAAGACTATGGAAGCCTTATTTTCACCACAGATTAAAAAAAAAATAAATAAAAAAAAGGTGTTTTGTGACTTTACATCTCACAACTGAGGGTTCAGAGAAACAATCAGAGAAACAATCTTTATTTCTCACAATTGTAAATGTATATCTCACTATGTGACTACTTTAATTATGTGACTTCTCATAATTATGACTTTATTTCTCATAATTTTGACTTGTCTTTTTTTTTTATTTTAAACTGTATTTCACAATTAGCTGCTTTATTGTTTATACTGAGGCAGAAACAAGCTTCCATGACCCACTGTAAAGCCTAGTTCACACTACACGATTTTAGCCCTGATTTTCACTCGTCGACAGTTTTTGCGACAAATGCCCGAAATCTGTGGCAAATCGGTGTTCGTTCATGTGAGTGACAATCACGCAGTGTCACGCATTATCAAAGATGCAATATGGGATAGTGTTGTCAAAAGTACCGACTTCAGTACCAAGTCGGTACTGAAATTTAAAAAGTGTGACGCTTTGAGCTCTGTTGAGCGGATTCGTAAACACCTCTGATTGGCCATTGTGTTCATGCACTCATCAGATATGTCTGTGATTGGCTACAATGATCAACGCTTCAAAAAATGTTGTAAATAGACATCTTTGACGCTCTTTAACGAGTGCTCACAAAGATACACACAGGAGTGTATGAAAGCAGGCATCTATCAGTGGACCAGTCCCACTCTCGCTTTCAAACGCTCCTGTGCGTTGATCATTTTAGCCAATCACAGACATATCTGTTGAGTGTGTGAACACAATGGTCAATCAGAGGTGTTTACGAATCCACTCAACAGCACTCAAAGCGTCACATTTTTAAAATTTCAGTGGCGACTTAGTATCGAAGTCGGTACTTTTGACAACACTAATCTGAGAGAATCGACGATGCATCACTAACGCCCGTGAGATATTTGGTATGTTAAATATCTGGTCTGTGATTCAAAATCCTGCTGTGTGAAATGTGTTCTGACTGAAAATGACATTGGTGATGACCTATAGCCAATGAAAGAGGCAGCGGGAAGTTTGGGGAAGAGTTATAGACCCACTTCTCCCCAACCATATAATCTTTTCTTCTTTTTCTCCTTTTTGCTGCAAATCAGCGCACAGACAATTTGGATTTCAAGCTTCTTGCGGGCTAACATTTCTAATAACAATTCCGGTCTCACGCGTGGCCTTGCATTATTTCCTAATTACTTCTCACGTGCGTTTGGTTGTGAAACATAGTTTGCGGACCAGACAGAGTTGTCGGCGATTCTTCCTATTGAAAATGTCATGCAATGTGAAACTCCCTGTCGCCGATCTCTTGTGCATTGTGCACACAGCAGCGACTGAATGCTACCCCAGATAGTCGTGCAATGTGAACAGAACAATGACTTTGAAATCCATGCAATGTGAACTTGGCATAAGATGACATCTATAATATAAATTATTTTCTTTAGATGAGGTCACATTAGCGTAGTTTTGACAAAATTGTGTGGTCAAAAAAAGGCCCAGTCTATTGTTAATAGTGTAGCGATGCATGAAGCACAGCTCACACAGAAGTCACTTTCAAACTCAGCAGTTTTCTGTTGGTGCGAATCCACATGACCAACTTGAACCCGATGCGAAAACTGCATGTAGAAATCTTTTGCTCTCAAGCAAATTCCCGTTTGCATGAATTCCTACTGAAACAACAGTAAATGTGGTCATGCTTTACACTACACTCATAAAAATAAAGGTTCTTTATTGGCAATTATGGTTCCATGAAGAACCTTTAACATCCATGGAAACTTTCCATTGTTCTTTATAGTGGAAAAAGGTTCTTTAAATTATTAAAATGTTCTATACACTAAGAAACAAATAGTTATTGTAAGAACTGATCACTGAAAGGTTCTTTGGGGAACCAGAAATGGTTCTTCTATGCCACTGCTGCGAAACCCCCCTTTTTATTTTTTATTTTATTTTTTATTTTTTGAGTGTACTCAAAAACTGTAAGCAGCCAAACAGCCAGGAGGAAGTGACAAGAGAGTTTTTATTTTTCAAAGTGTTCAGATTAATGATTTTTGGCTAGCGGACAATTAAAAAAAAAAAAATCCCATAGCCTTACACTGAAGAACATACAACACCCACAACTACTTAGCAACATCCTAGTGGCTACGTAGGAATGTGCTAAAAACACTCAAGAAACCTTAGGAACAAAACAATGCAAAAGCACATTTAAAAACAACCAAGGTTGACCACAACACTCTGAAAACCACCTACACAAATTGTAATGTAAAATGTAAAAATGATTAATATCATTGGTGTCAGCATTTACCATGAGTGTCTTTTATCATATAGCCCTTGCCACTGTTTTATGAAGGCATTTCTCTCCGTAAGACCTTTGATCGTTGGTGTGTCCAGACCTTGTCATGGCTTTCACACCTCAGATGGTGATTTAGTCAAGGGGTTAAATGGCCGAGGGGGGGAATGAAACAAACCGTCCCGCCCCCACCTTATGCTTCATCACCTCTGCGGTTACACATGCCCACTGGTGGAGCCATGCCCTGTGACAGGAACCGAGAGCCATAGAGCTCAACAGGCGCCTGCTGGGCTCTGAGGCAGGGCAGCCCTCAGGCCAGGTCAGGCCAGGCATAGGAATCACGCATCTTGGCTGACACACTGTTCCCACGGCAAAGCGGGAGAGTTCCATGCGCACCCACGCACTAACTGGTGTCCCTCTCTCCCCAGCCAACATTCTACCGCCCCCGCAATAGAACGTCCCGCTTCCCGTTTCCTCACTACTTTGTGTCCTTCTTTCATCCTGTTGTTTGGAAATTCTGCGCTGGTCATTTCTCCCACTCATTTTGCAATTCAACACAGGTGAAAACTTAGAAAACATACAAAAGGAGTATTCACATAGGACAGGTTCTTGAGATTTTTCATCTCTCTCTCTCTTTTTTACATATACATGTCTATTGCATTACATATTTGTTATATATTTGTTTATTGGGTGTAATGGAATAGGTTAACATGCTTTAATGAACAAAAAAATACATTAATTTTCACACACTGTACATTATTGCAGCACCTCTATTCCCAGTTTGCCTAAAACGAGTGATCTGATTGGCCAGCTGACCCAGTGCATTGTGATTGGCCATACACCTCAAGCATGTTTTAGAAATGTAACACCGTGTCCTAACCAGACGCGACACGACCAAGCGGTTACCTCCCCCAGTTTCTCTTGAAGCCAATACGGAAGTGACTTTCAGCAATTCATCGTCTGGCTGCTAGGGACAGGCTCCAAAAGAGAGCAGAATCTCATTGAGTCCCATGTTAAAATGCCCAACTTTACAGCAGAAAATAAAAAACATGTTTACAGCCTGGATCAAATTGTGGTTTTAGTCTACACAGCTAATTTTGCCCTTCATGACAACTCTGAGGGAGGTGAATTTTCTATAACTCATCTGTTTAAATTATATTAAGAGTTAAATTCTGCATAATTAAGGGCGTGGCCACTTGAGTGACAGGTGAATTGCGCTGCTGTCTGTGAACTGTCACCTCAGCTAATTCCAGCTGCTGAACTTGGCATCTCTGTCGTGTTTGTGTTTTTTCGGGATTATTTTATACAGTTATCAAATAATATGGCTTGCTGTGGTTATGGTCGTGACAGATGTACGTCTGTGTCGATGTGCACACATGCGGAAGATAAACAGAACACACATTGTTGGATCGTCTTGGCATTGGATAAAAGTTTTGTCTGCCAGATTTACTACAGTGGCAATGGCTGGAGAATGCCTCTCAAGACTCCACAAAATCTGACAGCACTGCTTGGATATTATAACTAAAACTGCTGCACTATTTTGAAAAAATATACTTTGGATGCAGGCTCATTTGTTTGTGAGAGTCTAATGTATATGATCGTATACAGTTTTATAACATAAACGCTGCTCAGATTGCATAATTTCTTGAAGAACGATGATTGAGAGCAGATCATTCAGAAGAAATGTGATGCAAACAATGGACAGTATATCAATATTTCATGTATTTAATGCTTTTATGGACAAAAAGTGCTGTTGTTTGTTTTTCGATGGAGACTCATGGACATTTTACCCAAGTGCGACGGATTTGATTCATCTCACGATCGGCCTTCCATTATAAAGGTATGGAGTCCCGTTTTCATTTTGCGTGTTGTCATTTGCACACCCGACACAAATTACAATATTACTGGTGCTGAAGCATCTATATCGTAAAAAATACACCGTAGATTGACAGTAAACCTTTAGAACTTTCTAATGATATAACTTGTTATCTTTATTAATATTTTAGATAGTGTCTAGATAGATAGCTCCTTAGCCTGCTAACATGATCATGTCGAGCTAGGCTGGCGTGGTTTCAGCAACCAGACACCTCAGTTCCAACCATGTCCCGCCTCTTTGCCCATTTTCAGTTATCTGGGAGTGACGCGCTGCCAAGATGGCAGAGGCCGCTTTTTCACTTCAAAAATGCTTTTCAGAAATCGACAGGTGGCATCACGGACACTACGTCCATATTTTTACAGTCTATGGACATGACGCCGCAACATGTGATAAAAGGTATCTTTTTCATGTTAATCAGAGTTTTTGTCCTAACTAGCCGTGACAACAACACGCAATGATTCTATTTTAGAAGCGGTTTCTATTTTTCTGCGACATTTTGCTGGAACAACAACAGAAAGTATGGCAATGATAATCTCAGGTACTGTTTATGTGCTAATGGGCTACTTTAACACTGTGCCGCAAGTTGTTTTTCATATCCGTGGGTTGAAGTGACCCAAAATAACATGACATTTAGCCCCTGGAATGTGAATTTTATCCAGGGAACCCTGCCAAAAACATGGATTTTACCCCCCTAGAACGCAATTTTTACTGGTGGACCCCCTGAAACGCGATTGGGCTAGTTTTGAGCTAGTTTTGAGTAGCAGTTGGGAAGGTTTTGTTGTGAAAACCTGGCAACCCTGGTCTAATGTGAGTTTGTGTCTTTTATAGCCGTACTGAAAGCAACAATGGACAATTCACCTCAGATCTTCAAAATAACTCATTGTGAACAGACAAGTGTATTCTATGACAAATATTGTTTCATTAACTTGGTATGTAGCCTATTTTTAATAATGTTAAAATGGTGTAATATTCATGCATTTGATTATGTACTTATCCATTTCATTGCGAGTGCAGGGAGCTTACCGAGACACACGCCCACACGCTTTTCTAATTGGCTGTGATTGACTTCATAGTCTCATAGTCTGTCTGGAGCGGACAGACAAATTGCTTGTCGCTGGAATCTTATCACATAGTGTCTGGTTATGACATGGTGTAATGCCACTTACCATATTCCAAGCTTATTCCAAGGCTTCTAAAGCAATTGTAAGCACACACAAGTTAATAACGCTGTCGGTATTACCATACCAGTTCGAGCACGAGTCGGATTCGAAAAATGTGGTTGATCAAACAGACAGACAGAACCATGACTTGAGCAGAACGTTCCACAGTGGAAAGTTTTTATTTTATAACTCTTACCTTTCATATACGATGTTATAAAAGTTTAATTTGTCTTCTTCACTGTAACAACCATATGTCCTGAAGTGGCAGCATAAAACACAGTTTAAAAAAAAAAAAAAAAAAACATACTGAGGTGTATATTTCTAATTTATTTGGGTGTGCATACATGCCGGTGTACTCTCCCAGGTTCAGGAACCTGTCCTCCATAAAAATTGCTGTACACAAGCTAACTTTTATAAATAAATCTTAACCACTGATTCCCAGTGCCATCTGTTTTTGGATGCAAAAGGGCTTTTGCTTTTGCATCCAAATAAACAGCATCTCCACGACATGACAACAACACTACAATTCACTGAAGCCTCTTCTTCTTTTGTTTGTGTATGCCTTTGGACGGGCATTATGCTAATTTCACATTGGCCCGGTTTCACAGACAGGGCTTAGCCTAAGTCAGGATTGGGCCTTAGTTCAATTAGGGCATTTAAGTAGCTTTTATAATCTCTCACAAGAAAAAAAACATTACTGGTGTGCATCTTGAGACAAAACAATGGCACTGACATATTTTAGGATATATTAGTACAAGTTGCTTTCAGTTAAAACAGTCAAACATGCATTTTAGTCTGGGACTAGCTTAAGCCTTGTCTGTGAAACTGGGGGATTGTGACATAGATGTTTGTGGAAGTAATATCTTCGATGGAGGCGTTTCAGGCAGGTTTGTTGGATAGAATGAATCCCTTTGTGTGACACTATGAGCTTTGTAACTTTTCAGATCTTATACATGCACAGATACATTTCACACTAAAGGGGGGGGGGGGGGGGGGAATCATATGACCCCTTTAAGTTTAGATTAACAGAAAGTATTTAAAGTCAAAATTACAAACATCATCTTTAAGAGCACTATGGAGCCAGACTTAATATTTCATTTCGCTTTTGTAATACTGAGAAAACCTATAACATACAGCACACTCTTAAAGCAGCCCTGGGATATAAATGCAATAAATGTAATAAAAGTGCATTTCAGGACCACCGTGCCATCACGGCTGTCAGAGCCTTCAGTGGGTTCCAGCAAAAGCGCAAACAAGGTAAACTTTTATGAGCAGCCAGGAAATAGGTGGCAGCTGCCATCTCCTCCAGACCATCTCAGCCTGCACACTCCATTTATCTGTCCTGTATGTGTTTGTGTGTGTCATCCTCAACCAAGCCTCTAGTCTTCCGAGCCAATCACTTCCCCAGATGCATTCTGTTTGTACGGTCTGCATTATGAACTGTCACATCTGATGAAATAATGGTAGAATGACAGCCACAACAGCTCCGAATGCACTAGTCTGCTTACTAGACACTTTACACTTGTAGCTTGACTTTGTCCTTTTTTCTGGTTGGGATTCTTTTAGAGTTTTATTTTTATTTTTTAGATTTGGTCTTGCATGGTAAGTCAAGGTGACAACATAGTGTTTCTTTTTAAAGTCGGCATGAAATGGAAATTGAAACGGAAAAAGTCTTTTCTTTTCTTTTGTGACGTATATCTGAGTGAATCATCTTCTGTAACAAAAACAAATACAGGTGCTGGTCATATAATTAGAATATCATCAAAAAGTTGATTTATTTCACTAATTCCATTCAAAAAGTGAAACTTGTATATTATATTCATTCATTACACACAGACTGATATATTTCAAATGTTTATTTCTTTTAATTTTGATGATTATAACTGACAACTAAGGAAAATCCCAAATTCAGTATCTCAGAAAATTAGAATATTGTGAAAAGGTTCAATATTGAAGACACCTGGTGCCACACTCTAATCAGCTAATTAACTCAAAACACCTGCAAAGGCCTTTAAATGGTCTCTCAGTCTAGTTCTGTAGGCTACACAATCATGGGGAAGACTGCTGACTTGACAGTTGTCCAAAAGATGACCATTGACACCTTGCACAAGGAGGGCAAGACACAAAAGGTCATTGCAAAAGAGGCTGGCTGTTCACAGAGCTCTGTGTCCAAGCACATTAATAGAGAGGTGAAGGGAAGGAAAAGATGTGGTAGAAAAAAAAGTGTACAAGCAATAGGGATAACCGCACCCTGGAGAAGACTGTGAAACAAAATCCATTCAAAAATGTGGGGGAGATTCACAAAGAGTGGACTGCAGCTGGAGTCAGTGCTTCAAGAACCACTACGCACAGACGTATGCAAGACATGGGTGTCAGCTGTCGCATTCCTTGTGTCAAGCCACTCTTGAACAACAGACAGCGTCAGAAGCGTCTCGCCTGGGCTAAAGACAAAAAGGACTGAACTGCTGCCGAGTGATCCAAAGTTATGTTCTCTGATGAAAGTAAATTTTGCATTTCCTTTGGAAATTAGGGTCCCAGAGTCTGGAGGAAGAGTGGAAAGGCACACAATGCTGATTTCATTTTCCAACAGGACTTGGCACCTGCACACAGTGCCAAAGCTACCAGTACCTGGTTTAAGGACCTTAACCCCATAGAAAATCTATGGGGTATTGTGAAGATGAAGATGCGATATGCCAGACCCAACAATGCAGAAGAGCTGAAGGCCACTATCAGAGCAACCTGGGCTCTCATAACACCTGAGCAGTGCCACAGAGTGATGGACTCCATGCCACGCTGCATTGCTGCAGTAATTCAGGCAAAAGGAGCCCCAACTAAGTATTGAGTGCTGTACATGCTCATACTTTTCATGTTCATAATTCAGTTGGCCAAGATTTCTAAAAATCCTTTCTTTGTATTGGTCTTAAGTAATATTCTAATTTTCTGAGATATTGAATTTGGGATTTTCCTTAGTTGTCAATTATAATCATCAAAATTAAAAGAAATAAACATTTGAAATATATCAGTCTGTGTGTAATGAATGAATATAATATACAAGTTTCACTTTTTGAATGGAATTAGTGAAATAAATGAACTTTTTGATGATATTCTAATTATATGACCAGCACCTGTATAAGGCGGGACTTAATTTTGTCCATAGGGAATTGACTGGATGGTTGGATGGCGGTGGTTTGCTATTGGTGGATCTCATGTGAGTGACGCTCTCATCATCAGAGAAGAGAAGAGATGTCGCTGCAAGAGGGAGGGGAAGTTATTCTGATTAAAAATTATGAGGCACATTAATTTTAAAAATATATGTATGATTTGCACTGATGAATACTGTAATATTCCATAAAAAGCAAATATTGCCAATTTTGATTTCATGGTGACTAGAGATGCACCGGTAGACCGGTCATCAATCAGAACCGGAAAGTTTTTGTTCCAAAAATCCAGTTTTTGGAAGATCTCTGTTCTGGACTTGCCTGCAAACTGCAATCATTTCCAAAAAAATGAATTTGAATGGAACTATTACGAAATCGGTAAATCAGGACATTAACAGGCCAGAGACGGGACACGCTAAAGACAGATGCAAAAAGGAAAGGAGAGCATAGAAAATACTTGTACCAGGCACAGCAAGCTCACTGTTCGTGATGATCGAAATACTGGAAGAAAAATATAAATATTGAATTGGGGGTGGGAGTTTATATGAATGCATCTCTGAAGGGAACTGACTGTCTTCAGAAAAGTTTCAATGGCATTTTCTTTTCTCTTACCCTGTATTATGCCTATTAAAGTAGTGTTTATAAGCATAGCACTGCTTTCTGTACAGCGTTAGCCAGGGAAACGCTATACCGCTGCTGTTTCATAAGTACCATCTACTGTCAGAGAGTAAATTTGCATTTTCATTCAATCCGTCTGCTGTTTTTGTTCTGTGTAGATATGTTTTATGTAGCATCATTATACAAAGCTAAAGTCAGGCCATTAAATTTTTGCTTTAAATCAACCAATCAAAAACAAATGCTCATGCTGCATGTGTGTAGCATCTTTGTTTGGATCATGATTTGGATCGAGTGGTTGCCTCGAATTTCAAATGGCTACAGATCAATAGCTACAATGAAAATCGGCCATGAAAAATCATGATCATGCATTCCTAATGGTGAAAAAAAACAAAAACAAAACAAAAAAAACACCAATGGAAACAGGATAGGTTGCACACTGAAGTAACAGGCTTAGAGGGAACAGAACTGAAATCCCTGAGCTTGCAACACAGTGTTGACATGCTACATTAATCCACTCCGTGTCTCTCGAGGCTGAATTTAGAAGGCCGTTTCTGGGGAATGCCTTCCTCCCTTTTTGTCTCTTTCCATTGCTGTCTAGAACTCATCTGTGAAACAGTCAAAAGGATCGTCTTTATCGGGATTCCGCTGAGATGCTAGCTCAGTCATCTTTCCTTGAGCGAAGATCAAAGAAACGGTGGTGTAACAGTCCTGAGGGCTCGGAAAAAGGTTTTTTTTACTCATTTCAAGTGCGAATTCAAAGTCAACACAGCCGAGATGAGAGGGACATAGTACTTAAAATGTGCCTATTACTGATTCCACAGGTGTTTAAAACATAAAATAAACAACCAAAGTTAAAGTAAACTTCTGCTTAAAAGGATCGGCCCTTGCTGGCTGAGTTCCGAAAGGAAACTGTCTTGAATGGTAAAGCCCCACAAAAATAGAAGCGCATGGGAGTTCGGGAGCTCGGTGTGTGGTTGGGGAAGTGTGTGGGTGGGGTCACGCTGGCAGCAAACAGGTATGTGCTCACGGAAGCGTGTGATTGGAGAATGAAGAGGCAGAGGAGAAAGAAAATGAACACCATCTCTATATTATATATATATAAACAATGTAAAATACAGAGCTCATAAATTGCATCTGACATAAACTATTGTCCAAAAGCTAGTGAGTTGCCTACCTAGACATTTTATGCATAGATTATCATGTTGTTAGCTTAGTAACATGTTAACTTCAAATTCTTTTGCAGTCAAATCAGGTTTCCAGTGCAATTCACATTAAGGGGGCTAATTGTATGTGATTTTTATGCACATTGTTAACTTAGCAACATGCTAACTTCAAATTCTATTGAAATCAATGGTGTTTTGGGTCTCCAGTGCGATTCATGCGAACTGGGCTGTTTGTACGATGTAGCCGGTGGTCAAGCTGGTCTATCAGCCTGACTAACTAATGCCAGCCTGACCAACTAAAGAAATGGCCAAAACCCCTGTAACATCTGCCTTCTAAACCAGCTAAGACCAGCCAACCAGCTTAAGGCTGGTTCAGCAGGGAATTCAATGGTCAGTTGGGTCAAAGTCCCTTTCAAACAAGTCATTTCACTTGCCGGCCATCTTTGAAACGCCTCTCGGGCAGCTATTTCAGTCATGCAAGTACAGCTCCTATCTCTCTGAATGGGGAAACATCAAATTCTACAAAGCTGGTCACCAAGCTTATGATTAAATTTCATATTTGAAATCACCAATGAAATGTGACAACAACCGTCTCATTTTTTTAAAGGCTCAAATCATGAAAAAAAAAAAAAAAAAAAAATCATTTTACAGGCTAGACCAGCCAATGCACATGCCGTCATAAGCATGAGTCTCAGAACACTGACTGTTCCTATAGCAACCGGAGCTTCTTACGACAGCTGCAGTGACACATTGACTTTATCAATTGGTGATTAGCTCTTATTCCGGCATATTGCGCGTTGCACTTTCTCCCATTCATAGTAATACGAGTTCACCGCCTTTATATATTTAAAGTCTGTGGTTGGGTTTCCAGTGCGATTCATGTGAAGATGGCTATTTGTGTTATCTTTATGCTTATTGGAGTATCACGCTGTTAGCTTAACAACATGCTAATGCTAAATTATTTTGAAATCAATGCTGAGTCTTGAGTTCTAATTTGGCACAGAGTTGATACATATACAGATCATCCCAAATCAGTCACTTATGAGGCTCTATTTCTGTTGTGATGCTGCCTATATAGCCAGTAAACAGTAGCTCAGGTTTTTGGAATCGAGCTATAGACTCTTAATTTATGTTGGCAGCATCCATCTTTATGCAATATTGAATTAAGCTCACAGCTTTCAGCTGAGAACCCTTGAGAGGGATGCCAACCTGATACAAACTTGACCTGACTTCCTCAGAGCCTGAAAAGCCCCAGCTTGCCCAATGACTGTCTAGATGATGTGCTACCAACTACCAACTATCAACAGCCTCATGAACCAAGGATAAGGTGCCCCAATTGCCCATAGGGTGGCTTGGTCTGATGCCCAGCCTTTAGAATGCCCACCACTGAGAGTACAGTGGTGTTTATGCAGTGTCATGAAAGCTAAGGTAAATGATATGATTTCAAAAGATTGATGATTAAGATCTAATTGGGTTTCATCCAACTGATCAGTCTATAAATCAAGAGATCAAACAATGACTCATGCAAAGGAAGAAGCGTTTAGTCATTTTCAGACTCATTTTTATTTCACTATTCTTTCTCAGAGCTGCTGCCCACATCTTGTCACCTTAAAAACAAACACCCATTTTCAGAAATAAAATCTTCCTTATGTGACCTACTCAAAGTGCGAGTGTATAAATAATCACTTGAAATCACGTCACATCAAGGGGTTTGCAGGCCCACAGCGGCCGAGCGTCTAAATGTCACTCAATGACTCAAGCAATGAAACCGCACCATGTGTGAACCGGTTGTAAGAGGAAGTGAATGGCGAGCTGGCAGGGGACGCATCCCATGTTACATCACAAGGCAAGCTGGCACTGAGGTGTCTGTGTTGGGCACTATTCATGGGCACAGGCTGAGGCAGCAGACCCAGCAGGGCCAGGAAGAGCTATATGGAGCAGATGGGAGTGTCCTGCAGAGCAACAAGACTCTGTAAGTCTGAGAGGAGCGCTCCCCACAGTCGGACCACTGCGATAACATCCACTCAATTTATTAGCACGTTTCTCACCAGGTGATGTGTGGTATGGCTGGCAATAACAATTTCCTTTATTTTATTTTTGGCCTATTTGCCAACTTTTAATGACAAAGACAGAATGCTATGGAAGATTGTTTCCACCACAGAATAAAAAATAAATAAAAAAATAACTGCTACTTTTTATCACACAATTGACTTTTTTTCTCAGAAGTGCGAGTTTATAGCTCACACAAATAGAAAACAAAATATTAGAACTCTGATACATAAACGGTCCATGTACTTTTGCGTCCATTCGTTTTTCCTTTTTTAAACCAGAAATGAAATATGGAAAATGCGGTTTCTTTGTTTTTTATTTTAACATTGATGAATAGAATTAGCAGATACAAGCCAATTTTTATGCAAAGATTAATATTTTATTAAAAATAACAAATGATATACAAGTTGTTATTTAATATGTAAAAATGCTAAATTTAATTTTCAGTGTTTTGCGTCATACATATAGACGCTAAAGCGCCCTCTAGTGCCTTTTCCTCTGGCGTTAATAGAATGACTCGCTTCAAGAGCCTGCCTAAATGACATTGATAAATTGTCATTCGTCAAATTACTATTATTATTATTTGTACATTTATATTTTAACCTAAACATTACATTTCTAAACCTTATAGCCTCTTGTTTAGCGCTCTAACATGATCGAGTTCCCGCTTGGTCTCAATCCCGTCATTTTTATGTGAATAAAGGCCAAAACGACATCTAAATTACTGTGACTTTTTCATCTGGCTCTGTTAGGTGTTTTATATTGTTTTATATTGAGAAATTGTTTGGGATTAGGAGTCACTTTATAGCTATGCTGTTATGCTGTATATGAAAATATACCAACATTTGTTATGATGACAAAATTATACCCCAATATGTGATTTCGTGAAGACAAAATTCCCATGCCCTTTGCCTCAGTGGAGGGTTGACATGAAATATTTCTCAATTCTCATTGAAAGCAAGGCGTTACGCCCGCGTCGCTGGGACATTAATTCTTTATGTGGCTTAATCCTAAAAACATCCAGGGAGAAACATTTTCTTTTCTTGTCATCACTAGCATCTGCTATAACTGCAACGTAAACAAAATGGAAGGACAATATAAAGTTATGCGTTTATAATGGTTTTCTACAAGTGGAAAGTGGAACGTTCGCTGAACGTTGAAAGCGCGTTGCCTTCGACCTGACCTGCTTGTCTGCATATCTGTATTGGTAATTTAATATCAGTGTCTTAATGCATTAGCGTTTTCTTCATAATTGTGTTTTATTTTCTAGGAAAATGCTTAACGTGTTATTAATTGTGTTCATAGTGGGCTGCTTATAAGGTGTAGTGAATTTGGTCCTCCAATATCACCTATATTAAGCCACATTAAGGATTTTTCACGTTAAGCACTTAGAATGTCCCGCTTCGCTGGACGCGTTTGCTGCCAGCATCTCTTGGACATGCGGCAGTATCGGACCCCTCGTGAGTGAGAAGCGTGTGGAAATCAAGTCAAGATAGGGTCAGTAAACACAACTACACCAGCAAGGATTTCATCTTCCATACTGGATAAGAACCTCAAGAGCTGCTCAAAGCTGCCCAAATCAATGATTTAAAGCATGTAGGCCTAATCATCCATCCTGATGTTAAATATTTCCAACGAACGGCGGCGATCAAGCGCCACAGCGGTCGAGCACCTACAGAAAAACGAGATATTCTCCATTTGTTTTAACCAATACAAAATTGCGAAATTCAGACACGACTTTCTTCACACGTTAATAGTTCATTTAATGCGGGTTTTATGGCGTAATTATAATGAAAAATGTCGAGAGCGCATTATTGTATCACGAGAGCGCAACAAATACGCGAGCAGGAATCTCTCCGCTCACAGGCGGATTCCCTTGCACAAAACTGGACGCGTGCGCGCTCTCGCTCAGATATTACATCTGCGCGCTCAAACTTTGTCCTCCTGCATGTGCAGCCGTGAATCTATCTTCTCTCCAGGATTTAATGTTGCCATAAGCACAACATTATGGGCACCCACCGGCAGAAACATTAATCGGCGTATATGCCAAGTTTGCCAACAAATGTAAATCAATATTTACATAGCGTAATAGTTGTAAATTTATCTGTCTCACTTTCACGTGTCCCGCAAACAGGCCCGTCACGACAAGGCAAGCAAACCAAGCAATTGCTTGAGGCCCCGAGCTGGCCTGGGGCCCCAAGACAACGACTGGTTAAGAATAAAATGCAACGACACTGTGTGAGCGCCCCTTTGATCGTCAATGCAGTAAAGTGCAATGACACTGTTATCGGGATCCCCCTCAAGGGGGCCCCTCTCAGTAGTGGCTGACAGCAGCCAGCCAATCACGTGATCTCTGCTGCCGGCAAAATACAAAACCTCCTCGGCAGTCATGAAGCGGAATTATGCTTCAGGAAGCTAGAAGAGAAAGAAGAGAAAGGAAGAGAAAGGAAGAGGAGGATAAAGCCTCGTTTACACTGCACGCGTGTGCAGCGCGTTACGGCTGCGACGCGGCTACCGGAGCTGATACGCGGCCACTCTAGTCAATGCTCGTGTTTACACCAGCCGCGGTGCGGTGCGTTTGAGAAGCGTCCCAGAAGCGGCTCGCCGCGCCGCTTCGCTAAAGATAGGTGCCTCGCCTATTTTTGACGGACGCCGCATCCCAGACGCGCAGCTCAAATACAAAATAAAGTAAAAATAATCTGAGTAAACTCCCGCTCATATTTCGCATCATTAGGAGGCCAGAAACTGAAGACAAGAGATTCGAAGTTGAAAAACTTGAAATTTCTTTGTTTTTGTTGTCCATAACTGGAATTTTAAGTGTATTAACTTCATCTGTATGGCTACAACAAAATAAAATATGGCATAGCAATAAACACAATTAAACCAGGCAAAATATAACCATTTAGCCATTAAAAACATGAAAAAAATCAACGAAAACAACGTTGGACAGGCAAATCTCAGGCAAAAATAAACCTTTTTTATTTATGCACAGTATATGCAACAGCAGTATTTGCACTGTAAACCTTTTTTATTTATATAAAGTGTGGGTGAACTTAAACTGTATGGCTATGCTGTGGTTCCTGTAGGCTGTGCGTGCGTGTGTGCGGGGGTCGGGGGGCCTCCATGTCCATTTTGCTTGGGGCCCCCAAATTCCTTCAGACGGCCCTGCCCGCAAAATCACATCTGTCCTGCAACAGATCAATAGCCAGGTGGTCACCCCAAGTCATGTATTATCATGTTTCAGAGACATGGCTCTCGAAAGTGTGGGGGAAACAACAATTTTACAAAAGAAAACTTGTAAATTGACATTTTTTTGACTTTAATCTGTCCTTTTTTAATTTTGGTTTATAAAGATGCAAAACGTAATAAACAAAAATCTGAAAAAAAGTCAATATTTATTTTGTGCACATGAAATTTGTGTATTCGGTTTTAATTTAAATTTTGGTATTCACCATAGCATTTAAAAATACAACAACCGTTCGTTTTTTGTTTTTCTTGATGTGGTTAAAAAACGAAAAAGGAATGGACGCAAAAGTACACGGACCATAAACTCGCAATTTTGACATTTTTCTTGCAATTGTAAATGTGTGTATCCCACAATTCAGACTTTTTCCTCAGAATTGTGAGATGTAAACTTGAAATTGCTAGAAAAAAAAAAAAAAAAAAAATTCAGAATTGTGAGATAAAAAGTCGCAATTGAGTCATTCCGTGTCAGATCAACCAAATTTCGGTAAACTTCCCCAGCTCAATTTTTTGATTTTGTTAATTTTTTTTCTGTGGAAAGACAAACATAAATAGTGATGGAAGCCAAAATATTAAATGGGGTCAAAATGACAAATTTCACCTGAGATTTGGAGCCAATTTACAGGGGTGTAAAAATGACTTCAGAAAGATGGCAGCATCATTATTTTAGTTTTACACAGAGATCGGTAGATCTTTTCGAAAAATCTGTTGACTTTAGCAATCTTTGTGTCATTATATGCCAACGGTGACCATTCAAAAATGGTAAAAAGCAATTTTTGTGGGTTTTTTGCCTCAAGTTTACATGCCTGTAACTCAAGAAGTATTAAAGATATCTTAATATCCTTTTTTTTTTAATACAAACTTTCCTTTGGCATTTTTTATTAGGAGTGCAAAACATAGGGTGAACACAAAACACAACAACAAAACACAAAAACAACAATAAAAGCAATGATAGTAACAGCAATGAAAAGTAAGCAAAAATAGAAGTATTTAAATAGTAATAGCAAGTATGATAATAATGATAATATTTTGTGATGACGACAACAGTAATATCAGTAATAATAATAACAGTAATAATAATAACGATAGTAATACTAAAGATGGTGTTGATAATAAGCTGACAGCAATAGTAAAATAAATAATAACAGTAGTGATACTAATACTAAAGATGGTAATGATAATATTTTGTGTTGAAGGCAATAGTAATATCAACAATAATAATAATAATAATAATAATAGAAATAACTATCAATAATAATAGTAACAGTAATAACAGTAATAATATAAAAATAGTAATACTAAATATGGTGATGATGATAATATTTTTGTGATGACGGCAACAGTAATATCAATAATAATAACAGTAATAACAGCAATAATAATAATAATACTAATAATAATACTAATAATAATAATAATAATAATAATAAATATAAAGATGATAAAGATAGATTGGCATCTTCATTTTAAAGCCCCTCAATGGTTCAGTCCCAGAGATTTGTAGATCTTAATGCGGCTCCATACACCTTTTCAGTGGTCAAAAACAGACAAAAACAAATACTTTTTTTTCTTTTAAAGAGGAATATCTGAAAAAAATTGAAACTAGAAATGTGTCTCGTGTTTTTCTATCAACTCAAATTGCATAGAACATTCCTGTCTGAGTGCCATAAATATTCCTTTTCCAAAGTTTGCATGCCTGTAACTCTAAAAGTATTTAAGATATCTTAATATCCTTCTAGATTCTCATTCTTAATAAACTTTCCTTTTGAAATATTCATGGGGATCACAAAGCAGCTCCATGTTCAAATTGTTGAATTTAAACCAATTTCTGTGATCGAAAACCAAATGTGGTTCACTTTGCACCCACCTGATACTTATTGTATTTAAAGAGGAATGTCTGCAGAATAAATAATGTTTAAACTAGAAATGTATCTAGTTTTCCTCTATCAAAAGAATGTACTTACTACAGAGAGTATGGTTTGGTTTAGGGTTAGTTGTATTATGCATAATTTACTGTTATTACTATAGTAAGTACATGGAGTAACGAGTAACTATGTCTCCTTAAAATAAAGTGATACCATTTTTTTTTTTAAATCCGTGGCATGAAGGTGCCACGTTTTTTTCTTTTGTTTTTTTTACTTTTCAGGGACAATAACCTACTGTTGTCATCTTCTCATATTAAGATAAGAGAAAGTGTTTTAATATCAAAGAAATTAGACACTTCAGCATTAAGACACCTGAGGTAAATCTGCACATTAATAAGCTTACTAATAAATCAATGTGTGAGATGGACTATGGCTTTGTTCGTTAGCTCTTCTCATCAAGCTCTCTTATGGGTTTACATCTCAGACAATTTCAAACAATTATCACACCAGATAATTTGTCTCAATGACAGCTAAACAAATGTGACAACTCCAACAGGAGAACATTCTCAGGGCAGCACGGGGTAATGTATTTACTAAATCCTTGGTAAACCAACAACAAAAAAAAAAAAAGTAATTAAAGCTCCAGGCTACACAATTAACCTCTCGGGAGCAACTTTTACACGCACAAACTCCAACATAATGTATTTAGGTCGGAGTTTAGAGGTGTTAGACCACCACATCTAAACATGCTATAGATTATAACTGTTCAGGAAAACTGATTGCTCTGAACACATTTCAATGGAGGCATGAATAAAAAAAAAATACATTTGCTGAGCCCATGTTTTACACTAGTACAAGTCATCAAAATGATTTTAGCACAACCTCTGGCTACTTTTAGTTGGTCACCTTAGGTCAATGGTTCTTAACCTTTTTGACTCGAGAGTCCCCATTGTCCAAAACAATATTCGAAGGCTCCATGATATAAGCTATTTTCAGTATTTCTGATGTAATTTTGCCAAAGCTGCTTAGTTCACAGTCTACGCAACTACCACTTTGACGCTTCAGAAAGTTCATAAAGAGATCGTAAAAAAAATAATCCATATGAATTGAGTGGTTTAGTCCAAATTTTCTGAAGAGACTGGATCACTTTCTATGATGAACGGATTGAATTTATGCTTTTATTCACATATAAACATTGATCACTGAACATAAACAGAAGCTCAACCGTACTTGCTTGACGAGCGAGAGCTCAAACGTGCTGCGTAACAGACAAGAATGAGCCTCGTTGGTTCTCGCAAGCATGCTTGAGCTTCCATTTACCACAACTTGTGTGTGCATTGATGAACGTTTATGTGAATAAAAGCCTAAATTATATCTGTTCATCATATAAAGCGATTGTCTCTCTTCAAAAAAATTGGACAAAACCACTCAAATTCATATGGATTAGTTTTACAATTTCTTTATGAACTTTATGAAGTGTCAAAGTGGTAGAGTAGTCTGTCAATGGAAGGACAGAAATCTCTTAGATTTCATTAAAAATATCTTCATTTGTGTTCCGAAGATGAATGGAAGTCTTTTCATTTATGGCTGAACTATTCCTTTAACAGAAACTGGGAGTACTGATATTAAATGAATTAGCCATGATTTATTTTGTGACTTCAGAACAGTGTTAATTTCGTTGACGAATAATTTTCGTCATAATTTTCGTCAACGACATTTTTTCACGGACGAAAACGAGACGATGACTAAATAAAAATGCGTTTTGAATGACTAAAACTATGACTAAAATCTACTCTAATTTTCGTCAACGAATAAAAACGAGACGAAAATGAAAGAGAGGGACGATTTGGGAAGATATCCAGTCAGAACTGCTGTCCTGTGTGGAAGATGCGCACATTTGAATTGTAATGTGCTGATCTAACCGCGGGAAACGCGGCGCTGTTGCGCGCTCTACAGGCTCGTGCCGCAGCACATGTGACTGCTGCGCAATTAATGAATAGCGCACATTTATGCCATGCGATTCCTTATGAGCTGATGTTGATGAATTATGACAATGTTTACTACACTATGTTTATATGGTAGCATGTTTTAGACGGTTGTAAGAATGCATATTTATCTCCCTCATCCCTCATGAGCAGCTACAGTGCAGACTGCAGACATTTCAGAATAAGAGTCACGGTGTATTTCGGGATGGTTTATAATTATTATTTTTTTCCTGGTCATTATTGTTATTTTGTTTAAACAATAAACTGTATTTAATTTAATTTCTGTTTAATTCATAGTAAACCATTGTATCTTCTGTCACAGGAAGGAAAGACTAAGAACATTATTTGACACATTATTCAATATATTTTACAAGTATAAGGGTTATTATTGTTAACTAAACCTAAAACCAAAGAAATCTTCATTACTTGAAATAAACATTAACTGAAATAAAAGATAAATATATAAAAATGTAAACTTATAAAAATGTGAACTTAATAGTTTCTAAGCTTTAGCATAACCTGAGGTATTAAAATAAACAAAAAATAAAAAGTTATAGACATTTAAAAGCAAAAACTAAAAGACATAAACACAAAAAATTACTAAAACTTTTAACTAAAATTACAATGAAAGCAGGAAAAACTAAAAATCAAATCTAATAAAAATTTTTAAATGAAATCTATAATAGTAGCCTACCTCAATGATAAGTGTGTCAATCCCTGAAAAGTACTGAATTTTGCTCTTTCACGTGTTTTTGCACTTGAACAGTCAAAAACCGTCCGCTTTGGTGAGCAAAGTACAGTTGGGTGAACATAAACAGTTTGGGGAATATCAGATGTGCCTATATCAGTGTATTGGATCTGTGGAAGCATTTTTATTGGAAATGCTTAATGCTTACAATTTAACTAAATTAGATTTTAGTCGACTAATTCTACTGTAGATTTAGTCGACTAAAATCTTATGATATTTAGTCGACTAAAACTAGACTAAAACTAAAACAATTTCCGATGACTAAAATATGACTAAAACTAAATGGCATTTTAGTCAAAAGACTATGACTAAAACTAAATCAAAATTTGCTGTCAAAATTAACACTGCTTCAGAAGTGTCAAGAACTGCATGTTCTTCAATTGAAATCAACAGTTATTGAGGGGGGAAATAAATATTTTAGGAATATATATAATATAATATACTTTTTAGTCATCTTAAGGCCCTGTTGGAAGTTTGTGGCCCACTGGTTGAGAACAACTGCCTTATGTAGATGTAAGTGTTTTTTTCCAATTTACATTTTCTTAAATTGACCAATTTAGGGGAGTTGTACCCGCTTCAAACACCTACTAGTTCAACCGCACACACACTTCTGTTTCTGCTGACTGGCTACATTTGTCTCCCATTGTGTTACATTTATAAATTCACACATTTTTTTTCCACAGAATCTGCTGAAAATAAGTTCACTCCCTTTGACAAATTCCGAGAGGCCATCATGATGAAAAACTGCCAGGTTCCTTCAGGACGATCATCCATTTACTCTATTACATGTTCATGACGGTAATGGTTTTAAATGCAGAAGCTCCTTGTCTGACTGATGCACCGCCAGGGGGCCGAGAGTGAAGATAGACTAGTTTAATTTGTGCTAAAAGACTGAGACCAGACTAATAACAACATTTCTCACTGAACAAGCTGAGCAGACTGTGAAATACACTGTTAGGAGTCTTGTTGCTGATAACATACACCCATCACACAGGAGAATTGTTGAGCTAAAAACCTCTTCAGAGAAAGATTGGGTTAAAACAACAAGTCTGAGCACCACAGCTCAATTTATTGAAGTATGTGCACTAACCGCTAGGTCATGGCTCCAACAGCAACTGCTATTTTAGTAAAAACAGAGTTGGAAAACAACTTCCAAGTAGGGCTTTACTTTCAATTTGACCTATTTGACCAGACTGTAATGGTCAGCGTACTTTCCTAAGCATACTTTCCTCTGCTGTGTGAGGAACAACAGTTCGGGGGAATGAAAACGCTTGAATAAACTGATCAAGGTGGCCAGCGCTGCTGCCAGTCTCTATGCAGAGAACATGATGGTGAAAAAATTGGAGTCTGTAGTAAACAACAATTCACATTGTTTCCACAATGCCCTGAGCTTTCATTTTCACCGTTTCATGGTTCACTTCATTTTCATGGTGCTCTACTTCTTGATCAACAGACCTCAGCACTTCGATCGAATGACATTAGGCATGAATGCTAATTTAGGATTGTAAAAATGCACGTCTTGACCTGTTATCAGATGTAAATAAGTCCCCAAATCCACATCCCCATTAAAGGAAAAGTTCAAAATAAAATAAAAATTAGCCTATAATTTACTCGCCCTCAAGCCATCCTAAGTGTATATGACTTTATTCTTTCAACAGAACAAAATCAGAGTTATATTAAATAATATTTTAGTTTTTGAAGCTCCAAAAAGTATTCCATCATAAAAGTAATCCAAATGACTCGAGTGGGTTAATAAATGCCCTAAGTGAAGTGATGTGTTTTTGTTAGAAAAAATATCTATATTTAAATCTTTATAAATTATAATCACTGGCTTCTGGCAACGGCCGTGTGACCAATCGCAAGAGAGTCGAGTTTGAGTGGAAGGGTGACCTCTGACCCTACGTATGACATATGATGTAGGCGTAGCATATAAGCTTAAGCAATTTCAATATAAGTAAAGCGAAGCTATGTCATACATCACACATCGGGTCAAAGGTTACCCTTCCACCAGAACTCGACTCTCTCTTGAATGCATGTACGGCCATTGCTGGAAGCCAGTGATTATAGTTAATATAGTTTTAAATATGGATATTTTCCTTACAAAATACTATAGCTTTGCTTTAGAAAGCATTTATTAACCCACTGGACTCTGTGTTTGGCTGTGTTTGGCTGAAAGAAGAGTCATCTAAGATGGCTTGAGGGTGAGTAAATTATGGGATAATTTTCATTTTTGTGTGAACTATTTCTTTAAGGAATTATTGGTACGATATCATTTATCACCAGATTTCAATCAGTGCATCTTAATATTCCACCATAAACATGTTTGATTGTTTCTCCAGGTACATTTGTGTCTTTAACATATTTTTGAAAATCAAAAAATGAATCATAAAAGTGATTTGAATGGAATTGAACCATGACAGATTTCAGAAAAAAGCAATTAAATAATTGTGAAAGGAAACAAAAATCCATTTTGAACACAAATTTCCCCTTCGGCAAGTACGTTTTTCCAAGGCATCTATTTATCCACTGTATACAGGTTGTAGCCGCCTTATTAGTATGTCAATGTATTGTTTTTCCTCCTCTACCAAGGTTTCAAAGCAGACCTATGTCATGCTCCTGGCAAAAGCAAGTCTTAGCAGGTCTTAGCATAAATGAAATTCTAGACGTTGTAGCATTTCTCAAGTCTGGCGCGAGTCCCTTGAGGTTCGTCAGCTGAAATTCAGTGTGGCATAGTGAATATCAACACCACAATGAAATCAATGAAATGTTCAACACGGTATGACAAAATGTCACATGGGCCTACCGGTCTAGAAGGAACAGAAGAAAGAGCTAGAAAACAAGAAGTCACGATGGAAAGAGTATTATGAATCCAGTCAAAGCCTCTACCCGGTTTGAATTATTCCAGGTACTGCAGAGGAGACACAGATCAATGGGTTCAAACCCACGTAATCCACGCTGCACGCTGAGCAATGACCAGCCATTCACCTCTCTTGAGAGTGGATGTAGTAAGGACAATAATCACAGGGCACTGGCATCAGCGGGAACCCTTGTTGTAGTAATATCGACTCAACTGTGATTGACAGCGGGAAATCTAAGGCCCTGTTTACACCTTGTATTACCATCCGTCATGGGTGATCCAATCACAAATGTTCAGCTGAGACAGATCGCCATTGACATATGGTACTAACGTGTCTGAAATGCATCTCCTGTGACCACTTATGACTGGATTTCGAGGAAATCATGACTACATGCATCACTTGCTACTTAAATGTGTTACTTCACATGTACGTGATCTGCTGCATGTTGATATTCAGGGTCAATGACATGATACTAATTTTATCTGAATCTATGAACTGAATTAAATCACATTAAAAATGCAGTTAATACATACAATGACTATGCACACAACATCAATAGCTGTTTCCATCCAAAGTTGCGAATTTCACTTGTGTGCAAAACTGGAATATCGCATAACATATTTGTGCAAAAAGCACTTGATAATTTCCATCCCATGTGTTCAAGAGAACAAAAGCATCACTTCCTGGGAAACTGGCACAAACTATCTGTGATAAAAATGGAAGTCGTGTTTCTTTTTTGTATATCATAAATTATACGGTGTTTGGGAAAGCAATCGTGTGAGACAAATTGAGTGAGACATATTGAGTCATAGTTTATGTGCATGTCTTGTTATTGAAAAAAAAAATATCCAGCTCAATTGAGCTGGATATAAACTTTTTAGTAGTTTTCTTGATTAATATTAAAAACCAAAATACATAAAATCTTTTGTTTGACAAATCAAAGTCATGTGGTCAAAATTGTCACACATAAGCAGCTGTAGAAAGAGCACAACAAAGGAGATGATGAAATACAGAGTCTTTAATAGTAAAACTCAGATGAATACGACCATGTTGACACAAATAATAACCAAAGAGGACTGAACAAAGCAGGGAGTATAAATACACATAGCAAATGAGGACACTAAACAGGAACAGCTGGACAGAGATTAACTAATTAGACACCATAGCAACTAATGAAAACTAATACAGACATGACAGACCCAACTAAACAGGACATAATTGTGACATTACGCCCCCCTCACGCCGAATAATGTCCAGCTGAGGAAGGAGGGAGGGGCCTTTGGAGGAGGGCGTGGAGGTGGTGATGGGCAGGGACGGCCCGGAGGAGTCGGCGAGAAACATCATGGTGGTGCCGGCGGTGGGAGGAGCCAGGGTGGAGCTTTGGTTGAAGGGCTGGGCAGAACCCAGGAGCCAATCGACGGCGGTTGAACCAGGGTGAGTGGAGGAACCGGCGAAGCAGAGAGGCCGACGGACCAGGGTGACTCTTATGGCCTAGAAGCCTGAGGCTGAGCTGCAGGCTTGTGGGACCGAGGCAGTGATGGGGACACAGCTGCCTGGGGCAACGCTGAAGTGGACGAGGGTGACAGGGAAGTCAGAGGAAGGGAGGAATCCTGGAAGTCCGTGGCGGAAGCTTGGCATCGACTGCTGGAGGCCGACCTGGAATGACGAGGGAGCCTAGAAGCCTGAGACTGAGCTGCAGGCTTGCGGGGCTGCCTGGGGTGACACTGAAGTGGACAAGGATGACGGGGAGGTCAGAGGAAGGGAGGAGCCCGATGACGCCGTAGGGGTGGAGGGTGTAGGCATCGCCGGAATCCTGGAAGTCCATGGCGGAAGCTTGGCATCGACCGCTGGAGACTGACCTGGAGTGTCGAGGGAGCCCAGCGGAGTCTCAGGGCAGACAGGCCACGGAGGTGATGAGTGACCATTGAGCCAAAGTGATGGCGATGGTCTGACAGGCCGAGGTGGAGACATGGGCCTGGAGGCCCCGAGGAGCAGCCGGGGACCCAGCCTCATGCCGAGCTGGTGGAGGGTAAGCCAGAGGCGAGGTAGATGAGCCGCATGGTGCTAGTGGCAGGGGCAGAGCCAAGGAACTTCAATTCAAATCAATTCAATTCACATTTAATTGTATAGCGCTTTTCACAATACATATCGTTTCAAAGCAGCTTTACAGAGAATGCATGTCAAAATTATAATATTAGAAGAATGCAGTTAGCAAACATGGCAACACCAGTGGTGTCGACGGCTCCAGGGGACTGGCCATAACCAGTGGGGTAGATGGGACCAGGAAATCAGGCAAGAGCATTGGCAGAAGAAGATCATCTCCAGACAGGACCGGTGAGGAAGACGGAGACTCGAGGGTGGACACTTGGGTGGGAACTGGATCCGTGGACCACAGATCTATCAGGTCTATGTCCATTCCAGGCTCTGTGATGGACTGATCCGCATGCTTCGACTCAGGGGCTTTGATGTCATCCCGGTCTGGTTCCAAAAAGACCTCAGTGGGTCCCTCAGGCTCGCTGGCTGTGAGGGAGAGGCCACCATTCCGGAGCATCGAGGTCAAATAACTCCAGAAACTTTCTGTTGTCAGGGAGGAGGAGGAGGAGGAGGAGACTCGTCGCTAGTGAGTCCATGGTTGCATTTTTACTCATTTTTACTGTCCTTTTACTGTCACACATAAGCAGTTGTAGAAAGCGCACAACGAAGGAGATGATGAAATACAGTCTTTAATAGCAAACTCAGATGAACACGACCACGTTAACACAAACAATAACCGACGAGGACTGAACAAAGCAGGGAGTATAAATACATATAGCAAATGAGGACACTAAACAGGGACAGCTGGACGGATTAACTAATAGCAACTAATGAAAACTAATACAGACATGATAGAACCAACTAAACAGGATATAATTGTGACACAAATGAATATACAGAAAAAAGGAGGAAAAAAAACAGGAAATTATATCATTTAGCGAGAACCCCATGCAAACCCTGTAGTATATCACAGTCCATAAGTCACTGAAAATATATATATATATATATATATATATATATATATATATATTTTTTTTTTATTTTATTTATTTTTTTTTTTTAAATCAGACTTTTATGACAAGGCAGTATTAGTTCAGGTTGTAAAATATGGTACAACTCCGGCTGCCCCTCAGAAAATTAATATTCTTAAATTAAAAAAAAAAAATCTTAAAATTAATAATTCACACTATTTGTATATAAAAATACTTTTTACCTTGAAAATTATATTTTAAAATCTTTTTGAAAATTATGTAAGATGTGAATACTTACATGTTTCTTTGTTTGTTTTTTTAAATATACTTTTACTTGGTTACACCACATGACATTACATTAAAACTTTTCTTGAAAATGGTACTTTTCTAAGAACTTGCCACAAACTAGATGTTATTTTACAGTATTCTTGTTACATATTACATGTAATTACTTGTAATACCAGTAAACTTTGCATAAACCATAACCCTATAGTAAGTATGTGTTGTTAATTAATATATTACTGAGTACTTATTTGTGTAATTACACTGTAGCAAGTACACATTAAAATAATGTGTAACCAGAATTTTCCTTTTCTTTATCTTAGAAACTTTTATTTGTCATTGATCTAAAAAAAAACTGGTGAAAATCTGTTCTTGTGCATTTAGAACTTAACAAAAATATTCTTATGAAACCATGAGTAACTAGCAAAAAGTAAAACCCTTGTTATAGTGCAGTGGTTGATTGTGTTGGATATAGAGTCCTTTGATATTGTTAGGGACGGACTAGCATTAACATTACCTCTGAATGAGGTTTGACTGATTGAATCCAGTTTGAAACAAAAACTGATGCTAATACCAGGTGTAAATGGGGTCTCTGCCTCTTGGATTTACAAAGATCGCCAAGCCAATCTTGTGCAGGCCCTAATCTTCCCGACCAATCATGTGTGCTCGTAACTAACATCCCATTGGAAATCAATGACAGGCACTTAAGCCTGACTGCTTCACTGAAGTGGGACAAGAAACAAGCCTCGTCTTCCTCACCCACTTAATCACACACACGCTCAAGACTGGACTGTCGGCAGTGGCCCGAGTCGACGTCAGAACCTCCCTTGACCAGGAGTTCAGTCAGTATACTTCAGGGCTTAGTGATCAGAGCGCTCGGCCGTTACATGTAGCTTTGTCATAGCCAGCTGGTGGCTTGCTGACTGATGTAGGCTGAGTAATCATTGGCACTGAAGTGCATTCTGGGTTCAGTCAGTCACTAACAGAAGCGAGTGGGTGGTGAGTTGATGCAGTGCAGACACAGCAGGATCTGCGATTGTGACGACTCCCATGCAAGCTCCATTACTCAACTGTGAGCACTGCATGATGGGGAAATTCCTGCACCAAGGAAAGGTGGAAGAAAGGCTGGAGACTAACACTCATGCTGTCTTGAAAGCACCCTGCCTAAAAGTTGCACAAACCTGCTTCCACTTTGGAGTCGCCCAACAAATATATAAAAATAAATAAAATAAAATAAAATAAAAATTATAGCCATCAAGGTTGTACATAATTTACGTATTGAAACATTCTACACTCAACATTGCACAAAAGGTGCAAGGTTTATAGTGGGGTAAAAAAAAAAAGGTCCGTTAGATTGTTAAATTGTTCTTTACACTAAAACAAAAATGGTTCTTTTATGAACTGATCCTTGAAAGGTTCTTTGGGAACCAAAAATGGTTCTTCTGTGAAAACCTCCTTTTTGGAACATTTATTTTTAAGAGAGTACTGATAAAAGCAAAAAAGTGAAACAGAACCATTTTGTTTACGGATCAGACTAGTTTGGAGCAAGTGTCACAGCTTCAACAAGAGTGCTAAAATTAATCTATTTTAGTAGTGCCTCTGATTTCAAACTGAGTTGAAAAAACACTGATGCTGAGAAATATGTTTCATTTCCACAAATCATTGAATTTTGAGTTGCCGAGAAGAGGAAAAAAAAAAAATGTACCGGATGCATAAACAACATCTGCTAAGTTGAGACACTCAAAATTCAATGCAAAGGGAGATATTTTCTTTTAAAGAATTCTCTGTTTAAGGACTACAACAAACAGCTGGTAGGGACTACAATGAGCTTCTTCCCAGGTTGATGACATCACAAACCCCAAAATTTACATAAACCCTGCCCCCAAGAACATGTAACAAAGGGGGTGAGGCCACGTTGGGCTGCTTTAGAGAAGAGGAAGAGTTGTTGTAGTAGAGTGTTGTTGTCATGCCGTCATTTTACGCTGGACTGCTTCACAAACGAGGGTCAATTCAACGCTGGATTTGCACAAAAGATTAACATGATGGCACATGATAGTCGATGAGTTGAATCAACTCCACAGCAACTACATACATTTATCCACTAACCATTCAGAAACATCCAGTTTAATTCTAAAAGTTGTAACTTCTTCCTGAGTCTCTCCATCAGTGTCGACTCCGGTTTGAACAATGTAAGGATGAACACCGTTACTGACAATCCTCATTTTGGCTGCGTGAGATTGTCCAGCTTTGTTGTTGTTGAGCAACCGAAGCACGAGCTGTTAAAGCTCCGCCCTCTTCTGGAAAGTGGGGTGGGAGCAGCAGCTCATTTGCATTTAAAGGGACACACACAAAGACACAGTGTTTTTGCTCACACCCATGTAGGGGCAAATTTGACAAGCTATAATAAATAGCTTTGACAAGCTATAATAAGTTTCAGCTCAAAGTATTTTGAGCTGAAACTTCACAGACATATTCTGGGGAAACCAGAGACTTATATTAGATCTTATAAAAGGGGAATAATAGGTTTAATATCAATGTATATTTAGGATATAAATAAGAATATATCAATATCATAAATTTTGCGACATAATATTGTATAGCCCTATAATGCAAGCACAATGTCTTCCATGAGCTTTTCTTTCAAACTTTTTTTCATTGCACTTTTTTCATCACTCAGAGACTATAAAGATGTCAAGTGAAGAGAGAATATGAAAGTTGAAAGAAAGCATTAATGTTGCCGACACTGCAAAGATATAAGTAGTCCTCAGGGATGGGAGAAAATGAACCGATCCGAACAGGACAGAAAATATTGCCAGTGCAATGAGTACAACTGTAGACTGAACCCTTAAGCTGACAAATGGTGGCATTCAATAAAAGTGTAAAAATGAACAGTGTATAAATTAGTATGGTGCAGTGAATTAATACCATAACAATTTTGATTAACACTTTACAATAAGGTCTCATTTGTTAGCATACTAGTTTTGTTTGTTTGTTATACTAGCTAATAAGAATACAATGGTAACACTTTACAATAAGGTTCATTAGTTAACTACATTAGTTAACATCAACTAATAATGAACTGCACTTATACAGCATTTATTAATCTCTGTTAATGTTAATTTCAACATTTACTAATACATTATTAAAATCTTAATCTTAATCATAATCTTGTTATCATTAGTTAATACTGTGAACTAACATGGACAATAAACAACTGTATTTTCATTAACTAACGTTAATGAAGATTAGTAAATACAGTAACAAATGTATTGTTCATGGTTAGTTCATGTTAGTTAATATATTAACTAATGTTTAACTAATGAACCTTATTGTAAAGTTTTACCGATTCAATTGTTCACTGGTTGTTCATGTTAGTTCAGCACATTAGCACATTAACTTATGTTAACAGATTTAACTTTACAATTTTAAAAATGTTTTAGTGAATGTAGAAATTAAAATTGACTAAGATTAATAAATGCTGTAGAAGTATTGGTCATTTTTAGTTCATGATATCTAATGTAGAAATAAAACCTTATTTTAAAGTTTTACCCAACTTACCCAACAATTTTGTTCTGTCATGCCAAATGACTTTGCATAATATCATATGATTAAAATGGTATAAGAAACCTAAATAGGATATGAATACAATATATTTAATTAAAAAAAGAAAATAAAAAATAACAGAAATAAAACATCCCAGTTGTATGAATTTATCTCATATAAGATACATATAGCCTTTTAACAGAAAAAACAACTCTATTCGTCCCTGAAGATGGCATTAAATGTGTCCTGGTACTTTTTTCTTCTGCTCTAGAAATTACTATATTATGCATTAACTTTAGGATTTAGCATTGCCAATAAGAACAGGATATTTTGAGAAATTTAGATTTATTTACATTTTTCCTGATAGGAAATGTCACAAATTAATCACATTTTTGCTACAAAACTTAAAAAAACAAAATCTTGCCTGACTTCCTTGACTATGAAAGCCAAATGACAAATGAATTTAATGCTTATACAATATTTAGGATAATGCCGAAAGAGCCATTCTGTACTGTAAAGTCAATGTGTCATGCAAAGAAAAGTGATTCATTCAAACTATAGTCACATACAAAGCTATATATATAGTCCCAAATATACTTTATAATCAAACTAACATAAGTGTAATTTTTATTATCTGTCGATATGATGCCAGTGAATCACAGAGCTGGTGCAAACAAATCCACATCTCTGATTTTTCAAAATGTTACAATTAAAATGTGCCCTAAAATTTATAAAAACCTATGAGATCCAAGAAGGATTTGCTGAGAAAGGATTTAAACTGAGAAAATGAAGCACTGATGAAATGTCAAATCTCACAAAATCACACAAATCACACTCACACAAAAAGCAAGAAAAAAACAACAACAACAAAAAAAACAACAACATAAAACAGAACTGAAGGTGGCCTCAACTGTCATTGAGAAGTTTTGTTTCTCATTAAGAAAGAGATCGACAGAGATTTTCGAGTGAAGAGAGAAAAAGACTCTTCTCTGTTTCTGATGATATATGCTGCTAGGGTAGAATGACAATCGGTAGACAAAAAGGAGAAACAAAGTACACTAACAAGCTGTCTGGATCTCCACAACATCTACAATGAAAACTGCATGTCATCAACATGAAAACAAGAATCATCCAACAAGACAGCCTTGCAAAAACAGCACTGATCTCTAAAGGAAATCTTTTGACACTACTTTCAAGCACACTATGTGCACAGACCTGTGCATAAATGGATGCGGGTTTTGAAAAGATGAAAATTGAAGCATATTATCCAGGTGATAAACCAACACACACTCAAAATATACATCTGTCTTGCTTCTCTTTGGATTCAACTGGACATGTTTCCAGTGCTATCTTTGCATGAAATTCTCATTTAAACTGAGAGGTATACAAGTAACTCAAATGGCTTCTTAGAGAAGTCACATGAAAAACTGTTGGAGGTACAGTAGATGTTGTCAAGTTGGATGAAAGTCCATTTGGGATCATAAAAAGCATGGTTTAACTGCTAAGTTGGCCTTCATCTGCCAAATAAGCCAAGCTGCATATTTTACAGCACTAATGAAAGAGCTCTGAGACAACTTTACAGGTACATAAAGATCAGATATGGCATATAATCATCTAACATCTGTATCATGGGGCATAATTTAGACATATGCACACATACAGTATCAGCTTGTTTCCCAGTATTGTAAAGACTTTTGGCTTATGCACATGAAAGACTTTTTAGATAAATATAGGTAAATAAACATTATATTATCCATTATATTGCCTTCTTTCCATAGTACATCCTGGTGCCGTGTGTTCCCCAGGTAAGCGACACACACGTACCCGGCCATAAACGTGATGTTAAAGAAAAGTGATTCATCAGACCAGGCCACCTTCTTCCATTGCTCCGTGGTCCAGTTCTGATGCTCACTGCTGGCTCTTTTGGCGGTGGACAGGGGTCAGCATGGGCACCCTGACTGGTCTGCAGCTATGCAGCCCCATACGCAACAAACTGTGATGCACTGTGTATTCTGACACCTTTCTATCAGAACCAGCATTAACTTCTTGAACAATTTGAGCTACAGTAGCTCGTCTGTTGGTTCGGCCCACACGGGCCAGCCATCGCTCCCCACGTGCATCAGTGAGACTTGGCCGCCCATGACCCTGTCGCCGGTCATAATGTTATGCCTGATTGGTGTATTTGTGTGTTCTGTACATGCCTTAAAAATTAAAACAGCTCAAAAATGCAAATACACAAGTTTTGTTTTTGGTTATTTATTTTTTTTTTTTAGTTCAATAGTGTTATTTTTTTTATTTATAACATCTTGATGTATTTATTTGTGCACTGTTATTCTACAGTTTCTCCTATGCTCCGTTATAAAATATGCAGTTTCCAGAAAACTAATTTATTATCATCAATCTTGGCTAAACTTTTTAAACCCTACATTTTTAGTTTATGCAAGTTTTTGGACACCATCTCCTCTTGCATTATAAATGACATTATAAAAATAACTTTGTATTTAATTTAAAAGTAGATAAATAAATACATAAACAAATAAAAAAAAAACATTAAATAATCTTTGGCCAGCATTATCCACTGTCATTTCTCCCTCTGTTAACTGGGCTCCAAATTGAGAGATCAACTCAATCAGATGACACGATTTCACAGTCTGTTGCCTTGACCTGCCACTTGCTGGTGACCTTTCCACTCAAAGCTATAGGGCCATCTGCAAACAGGACACGTCTGTGACCTTCTCCAATAGCGCTGAGGAGCAGACACCCTTTAAATCCAACCTCATCTTCAACCCCCCAGCCCCGCTGAGCACAACATCTCGCCACAATCATGTGTTATGAGCACAACATCGATCTCTGCGGGTCAAAGACAGACCCGTTCTTCATGCATCAGAGACAGAAAAAGCAAGAGAAACATGCTCCTCAGAGGAGACTGAGAAGGCAGCTTGTGTTTTTTTATAAAGCTGATGGTGATCAGTTGATTTGTTATCTGCAGAGAATGAGCCTTGGATTAAGACAAACAAACAACACAAAAATCACTATTCAAGCTAAAACCTTGCCACTCTTATGCTGAAAACACCCAGAACACAAGAACTGCAAAGACAACTGAAAATCGCCATATTTAAATCATTATTTCACTCAAGAAAGACATTTCGGTCATCTACTCACCCATCAGAAACACAAAAGGAGATGACCAGTTTCTCCAATAAGTCGCATAAAGGTGTGGTAACATCAGCTAAAAGCCCTGTCGCCCATGGACCTTTTTCACAGATGACTTCCCTAGAGAATAAACAATATACTAAAATGCATTTGAAATGCATTTATTTTGTGCTATGTATATTGCAAATACATATTTATGTGCTACATAAAAATATCCTGCAATTGTACTTTTGGTATACTAAACTAGTATACTTAAAGTCTGCTAAATTGGAACAACAAATTGTTTGTACTTTAATTGTGTGGAAGTATTGCTGAGGTCCAACTAAAGATATATTTAAAGGTGCCGTAGAACGTGTTTTCAAAAGATGTAATATAAGTCTAAGGTGTCCCCTGAATGTGTCTGTGAAGTTTCAGCTCAAAATACCCCATAGATTTTGTTTTATTAATTTTTTTAACTGCCTATTTTGGGGCATCATTAAATATGCGCCGATTCAAGCTGCGGCCCCATTAAATTCTCGTGCTCCCCGCCCCCCTCGCGAAGACTACCTGAAACAGCATAAACAAAGTTCACACAGCTAATATAACCCTCAAAATGGATCTTTACAAAGTGTTCGTCATGCAACATGTCTAATCTTATTTGGATATTAATTTGGATATTAATGATCCCGACTGTTACGTAACAGTCGGTGTTATGTTGAGATTCGCCTGTTTTTCGGAGGTCTTTTAAACAAATGAGATTTATATAAGAAGGAGGAAACAATGGAGTTTGAGACTCACTGTATGTCATTTCCATGTACTGAACTCTTGTTATTCAACTATGCCAAGGTAAATTCAATTTTCAATTATAGGGCACCTTTAAGTATATTTGATTATGCTAATTAAAGTGGAACTATCGCAAGTATACTTTAGGTACACATTAAATATCTTGCATTTAAAAACTGATATTATACAAAGATCATACAATCCTTATTAATAGTGATATTAAAACACCTTATTAAGCCATAATATTAAGATATGTGCATTGTGCAATACAGAAACACTCCGACTAATGTTCAATTAATTATAATTTTAGATCAGTAAGTCTTAAGTGATATGTCAATAAATATGTTAATGGATTTGAAGTATACTTAGTATACTAATATATTTTAAATAGATTTAGTCTTTTTTTTTATTACTAAGGTTGTTTCCACAGTTATCAACATATTTTCTTTCTTTTATATATATTCATAACCAGTGTTGGGGAAAGTTACTTTTAAAAGTAATGCATTACAATATTGGGTTACCCCCTAAAAAAGTAACTAATTGCGTTACGTAGTTACTTTTTATGGAAAGTAATGCATTACATTACTTTTGCATTACTTTTTCTCACCTGGGCTGGGCTTGCTTGTTTGTTTTTCTAATAACAAAAAAATTATTCTATTTTTGGCAAATGTAAAGACCCTTTTATGGAGCCCCGGACATGACATGCAGGAAAAAAACAGTAGGCTAAATCGTGCACATAATTTATTAATTCGTTCCCTCGATTTACTAAAATGTGCGCACGATTTACTATTCTGTTCCTGCGATTTATAAATCACGCGCACGTTTTAGTAAATCGTGCGCACAATTTAATTTTTCTTCTTGCATGTCATGTGCGGGGCTCTGTACCCTTTCACAACATAAGTGAAATGAATAAGCCTCAGGCTGAAGGAAATGCAAATTCACACCTGTACAGTAGAGGGCGCAGCTCAGATAATAAAGTTCAGCACTCTTCAACAATAAAAACAAAAAATGAAACACAAATGAGTTCATGATTTCTCTCAACATGTGGACAGGAGAGCTGTCAGTCAATAAATGGGAAATCAAAGTAACTTGTGTTACTTATTTGAAAAAGTAACTCAGATATTGTGTTGTAAATTTAAAAGTAATCCGCTACTTTACTAGTTACTTGGAAAAAGTAATCTGATTGCGGAACTCGTGTTACTTGTAACAAGTTACCCCAACACTGTTCATAATGCTACACTTTGTTTTATATTACTTCAGCAGTAAATTACAAAGCTAATTAATATTGTGAAGGTGTTTCTAATACAACAGCTGAGGGAGTGATGGCAAATTTCACACTATTTTCTCTTCTGACTACTGTAATCAATCACTCTAAATATGTTTTCCTTCTTTTGGAAAGTCATAGAAACACTCTCATGTGTTTTTTTTTCTTTTGCTGATGGAGCAAATGGGAATACAATTTGCTGACATCTTCCGTTCACCACTGTAGAAGTTTGCCCAACTGTGGCGACTTATAACCTTGGAAATGTGAAAGTGTCAATAGTATAACGGATGCTTGAAGCACAGCTCTTCACAATATATATATATATATATATATATATATTTTTTTTTTTTTTTTTTTTTTTTTTAAACAAAAATGTCAGATTATGTCACCAAAACTAGTTTACAATCCATTAAACACATAATGGACACACTCACAAAACAAGTACCAAATGCACAAACAGTTTTAAATGTCTTAATTCAACATAGCTTTATAGTTCATTTTACATTATATACATGTTCAACCCTGCTGAATCAGAAAAAAAACAAAAAAAACATTCGATTTACTGATGGCAGTCATAACATAACCTCTCATAACATCTCCAGCAGTGACTCACAGAGATTTTAACACATCACAGTGACATTCATTTGAGATGTGACTTACTTCACACTTTAATTTTAGAACAAGGATCTTCAAACATCCACTCTTCACTAGACAGTGTGGCATATGATTCCCTTAGCCAGCATTTCACAGACAAAAGTGGACATTATTGGAAGCTCTATTGGAGGCTCTCTACTTTAGATCTGCAGCCAGATCCATGGGTTGATCTGATGGGTTTCTGATGATATGAACAAAGCTCTGAAAACATGCCAGAAATCTAAAGGCTCCAGGAAGCTGAAGGATCATGGCTTCATTTTACATCAGAGAGCTAACACGTTAAACAGATTAAAATGCAATTTGTGGATTTGCAATTGTCTGCTTATTAGCAAAAGTGCAATCTAATTGATAGAGGTTTTAGCTTGAAAAGGAAGTGGAAAGTGGTAAAATGGAAGCCACTGTAAACATAAAGGCCGTGACACACAAAGCCAAAGGTCTGCCAACGTCAGGCTGTCATTGCGCGTCTGTCAAGCTAGTTTTTACACACGACGGCTCTAGTCGGGCTCATGTCTGTCTAGTTTTTGCGGTGTGTTCCACATGTCGGCGGGAGTTTCAGCCGATTCAGCGTGTTGAACCGGCATCGGGCTGCTCTAATTTTACATGATCATCTTACCTGATCATTCCAATATGCAAATATTTTCATAACAACATGAACCGCCTAGAATGAAGAAAGTGATCAGCATGATTTATATTCAAAATGGTAAGCTTTGTTTATGGTTTGTATATCTGCAGTCCTAGTTTCGGTTTCCTTTTTTAAATGACAAATACAGACTACTGATACTGATGACAATTATTACCTTACACACAGACACAGAACACACACGGTAGTTGGCAGTCAGCTGTAGTTTTTGTAGTGTGTTCAAGTGCAGCTTTTTGGCTCAGACACACATGACTAGGTCTGAAAGATTTTGGATTTTGCGTTTTTTTTTTTGTTTTGTTTTGTTTTTTTAACCAATATTGCGATTACGATTAATATGCGATTCTTTTTAAAGCTCTTAATCTACTGTATTATTCAACAAAGACAAGCAATAAATCATTGTATAGTAGGGGTAGGAGTCTCTAGGCACCTTATGATCTGATTCTGATTCTGGAAGTCATGATCCAATTCCAAAACAATTATTGATCTACTTTTTTTCTTATTAATCAATCTTATTAATAAAACCTAAAATCTTGTTGTATTTAATTACATATGTACTTTTTAAAATAATTACACATTAAAAAATTGCGGTTCAGACGTAAACACGGAAGTGTTTACAGCACTGTGTTCACTGCGTCAACAGCATAGGTGACTGACATAGAAGAGAAGAAATTGTTGAATAAAGTCTAGGGATGTAACGATGCATCCGAAATCGGTTGAAAATCGACATAAAATATGTGACAATTCAAGTCGGTTGAGATGCTTAATGAATTGCGATACATTTGGGGGTGGGGGTTTATATGAATGTATATCTGAGGAGAGCTGACTGGGTTCTGAAAAGTTTAGATGGTATTTTCTTTTCATCTTCCGTACAATGCATTTTTTAAGTAGATTTTATAAGCAGGCAGTGCTGCTTTGTTTACAGCGGTAAGCAAGGAAGTGCTGTATTGCCGCTGTTCCATAAGCGCCACCTGCTGTCAAGACAGTGAATTTGCATTCTCATGCAGCCCGTCTGCTGTTATGAAGTTTTATGTAGCGTAATTTCACAGAGCTAAAGTCTGAACTTTTTTTTTTCTTCAAATGTTAAAAAGTATACATTAAATTAAAAACTGCTCATGCTGCATGTATCCAGCATCTTTGTTGGGATCGTGATTAACATGCAGTAGGTTGCCTCTAATTTTAAATGGCTACAGATAATTCAGCCTGTAATAGAGCAAATAAACATCTTGTTCATGTACTCATATGAAGAGGTTTATTTTATTTGTGTCATTCATGTATTTATTTATTTGATTTAGGATTTTTTTTTTTTAAATTTCATTTCAGTTTTGGTATAAAGATATATCAGTTTCACAAAGAAATATGCTGCCTTTTGTCTGAGAAATAATAAAGACATTTTCTCATTTAAATCTCATTTTGTAAAAAAAAAAAAAAAAAAAAAAAAAAAAAAAATCGTTAGAAAATCATATTGTGAAACCAATATCGTGAATCGTATCAAATCGTGAGTTGAGTGAATCGTTACATCCCTAATAAAGTCCTTATTTTTGATTTGTTTTTGCGCACAAAAAGTATTCTGGTCACTTCATAACATTAAGGTTGAACCACTGTAGTCATGTTGACTATTTTAACAATGTCTTTACTACTTTTCTGGACCTTGAATGTGGTAATTATGTTGCTTTCTATGGGGGATTAAAAAATAAATAAATAAATAAACTCTTGGATTTCATCAAAAATATCTTAATTTGTGTTCTGAAGATGAACGAAAGTCTTACGTGTTTGGGACGACATAAGGGTGAGTAATTAATGACGGAAATTAAATTTTTGGGTGAACTATCCCTTTAACTTCAATTTTCTAACAAAAAAAGGCCTAATTATTTTGTAAAACATATATTTGTATCATTTTTTTAGTTCAGTACATTTATTTACAGTAAACTGTTTTACACTTTTATTTTTTTGAAGAGCACTTCTGCTATAATCTGCGTAGTGTCTTCTACTTAAATTAAATTACAATCATTTAAGTTCAGATCCATGCTCAAAAAGGGGGGTTAATGAGACAAAACATATTAATAATTTAAATCATACACACAAAAGTGGTGTTATTTGTAACATGTAAATATAAATTAACATGTAAATTAAATAGCTCGCTATAAAAAGCAGCAGTGGGAAAACAACCCACATGAAAAATACTATAGTAATTTATAGCAAATACTATAGTGTTTTTGAACCATACTATAGTAATGTACTTGAATTAATCTGTTGTGATAATTATATAGTTGCTGTGATAATAAAACAACTATAGTAATATAAACAAATTACTTTACCCAATACTATACTAAGTGTATATTATACTACAAATACACTACTGTAGTAAAAACTAAAGTATACTAAAGTTTATCAGTTCACTATAGTTAATACTACAATATGCTGTAGCATTCATTAACAAAGTGTTGTAAATACTATAATATATACAGTATACTACAATTTACTATAGTATGGTTCAAAAACACTATAGTATTTACTATAACTTACTATAGTATTTTTTCATGTGGGAATAGTGAACACAGGTCTGAAAAGATTAACGAGTCTGATATATTTTATTGCAGGACACCAACAATATAAACGTCAGACATTGTGTTTGTGTTTGTGTGAGGAACGTCATTGAGATTAATCTGCACAGACACATGAGCTCTAGCTAGCCTGCCATTTATATTCAAACTGACAACTCATTACTTATAATGACAAGCCACACTTCAAATAAATAACAGCCGCCAAATTATCACACTGACAGTAATTCCCACTTCATAATTAACAGAATACATGTGTGCAAATCAACGCATGAAACTACTAAACAACCCCTCACTCACCTCTGTCTGGACGCGCGTGCTGTTTTTGAGACGCCTGCTGATGTGCCTGATCAATATGAACACCAAATCTCATCGCATATATTAATTTATAATACATTACGTGTACTGCATTAAATTACGATATTTAAAATATAGAATACTTCATCAGTTAAACTTGAAAATTAGCTTGGATCTTATATTTTAACACTAAAGAGTGTGTATGCACTCAGGCGCTCCTCTTGTAGCTGTTCTTGGGTCCTTGCGTCGAACTGACAGCTTTGTTTCCATCATGGCGGCGTCCGGCAGAGAGCATGTACTGTCACTCTACAGACTGCTTCTGAAAGAGAGCAAGAAATTCCCCTCGTATAACTACAGGTAATCACCCGAATTTACCTGTGTTTATCAGCAGCACAACCTCGTTTCATGTATGCAATGGTCTCTGTGGCTTGTACAGGATGATGCTGTCCGATTATTTTGAATAATATTCATCTCAATACATTCTTAGAAGATATGACACACACACACACACACACACACACACACACACACACACATACATATACGTATATATATATATATATATATATATATATATATAAAATGGGCGTTTCCTCCGAGGAGGCAAGGGAGGCATTGCCTCTTCAAAAAAAATAGGATGAGAAAATAATGCATATTACATAACAACACAAATATTACAAATTATGACATTAAAAAGAGCGCAAGTCACTCGTATTTCTTAAGGAACGATGCCCAACAGTGACACTTGCAGGTAAAGTTACAGCAGGAGTCATGCCTCCCTTTGCTCTCATAGAAAACCATAGAAAATCATTAGACTCCGGCATGCGGTGGGTTTAGTGGGGGTAATTGAGAATGAATGGGGGAAAGTCACATGAGAGGAGGCAATGTCTATGATTGGATGTAATTGGTTATGATTGGTTTGTGCGATAAATCCCGCCTCTTGTTTACGTGCACGTTCTGTGCGTCAGTTTGAATGAACAAATGATGGCGTCAATGGGAAGACTAATTGAAAAGTCAGTAAACAGATCACCCAGTTAGATAGCACTGCTTTATGTCACGTCAAAATCAAACTTGAAATTAACTGAAAACATGATGACTGCGGGGGGTTTTAGTGCAATCAGCTTGGTGAAATTAAAAATACATCTTCATGTCTGTGACAGATGGTGTTTACGGAGCATGACTGATGATCCAAAATAGCCTAAGTTGACTATTAAAAAGAAAAACATCAATACACAAATAAAATATATTGTTTAAATTATTATTGCCTTTAGTTATTATTTTGGAATGAATGTAGAACTGCTTAAAACACTAACTTGATGAGATTGAGTTGGTTTTAAAAAGAACATTAGCTACATTGTTAATGTAAAATTACAAAATAGAATTGTCTTTGGTTTCTTTTTGTCTTTTTTGATGTAATGTAATGTTCATTTATCGAGGAAGATGTGTCAACGTTAAGAGTATTGCACATGAATTTACATTGATTCATAAATAAATAAAAAAATTGCTGCACACCACTGATATATATATATATATATATATATATATATAATATATAATGGTGTGCGATAGTGTTTTAAAATGAGGCAAGTTTAGTCCCCTGGGGCAATTAATTTAGTCTCATGGTGCTTCACATATGTAACACATATACATTAAAATATATATTAATGTATTTTGAGTATATATATATATATATATATATATATATATATATATATATATATATATATATACAGTAGGTAAAATTTTTCACTCTTTGTTATATTGCAGCCATTTGCTAAAATTATTTAAGTTAATTTTTTTTTCCTCATTAATGTACACACAGCACCCCATATTGACAGAAAAACACAGAATTGTTGACATTTTTGCAGATTTATTAAAAAAGAAAAACTGAAATATCACATGGTCCTAAGTATTCAGACCCTTTGCTCAGTATTTAGTAGATGCAGCCTTTTGATTTAATACAGCCATGAGTCTTTTTGGGAAAGATGCAACAAGTTTTTCACACCTGGATTTGGGGATCCTCTGCCATTCCTCCTTGCAGATCCTCTCCAGTTCTGTCAGGTTGGATGGTAAACGTTGGTGGACAGCCATTTTTAGGTCTCTCCAGAGATGCTCAATTGGGTTTAAGTCAGGGCTCTGGCTGGACCATTCAAGAACAGTCACGGAGTTGTTGTGAAGCCACTCCTTCGTTATTTTAGCTGTGTGCTTAGGGTCATTGTCTTGTTGGAAGGTAAACCTTCGGCCAGTCTGAGGTCCTGAGCACTCTGGAGAAGGTTTTCGTCCAGGATATCCCTGTACTTGGCCGCATTCATCTTTCCCTCGATTGCAACCAGTCGTCCTGTCCCTGCAGCTGAAAAACACCCCCACAGCATGATGCTGCCACCACCATGCTTCACTGTTGGGACTGTATTGGACAGGTGATGAGCAGTGCCTGGTTTTCTCCACACATACCGCTTAGAATTAAGGCCAAAAAGTTCTATCTTGGTCTCATCAGACCAGAGAATCTTATTTCTCACCAACTCCATGCAGGCTTTCATGTGTCTTGCACTGAGGAGAGGCTTCCGTCGGGCCACTCTGCCATAAAGCCCCGACTGGTGGAGGGCTGCAGTGATCTTTGACTTTCTACAACTTTCTCCCATCTCCTGACTGCATCTCTGCAGCTCAGCCACAGTGATCTTTGGGTTCTTCTTTACCTCTCTCACTAAGGCTCTTCTCCCCCGATAGCTCAGTTTGGCCGGACGGCCAGCTCTAGGAAGGGTTCTGGTCGTCCCAAACGTCTTCCATTTAAGGATTATGGAGGCCACTGTGCTCTTAGGAACCTTAAGTGCAGCAGAAATTTTTTTGTAACCTTGGCCAGATCTGTGCCTTGCCACAATTCTGTCTCTGAGCTCTTCAGGCAGTTCCTTTGACCTCATGATTCTCATTTGCTCTGACATGCACTGTGAGCTGTAAGGTCTTATATAGACAGGTGTGTGGCTTTCCTAATCAAGTCCAATCAGTATAATCAAACACAGCTGGACTCAAATGAAGGTGCAGAACCATCTCAAGGATGATCAGAAGAAATGGACAGCACCTGAGTTAAATATATGAGTGTCACAGCAAAGGGTCTGAATACTTAGGACCATGTGATATTTCAGTTTTTCTTTTTTAATAAATCTGCAATAATGTCAACAATTCTGTGTTTTTCTGTCAATATGGGGTGCTGTGTGTACATTAATGAGGAAAAAAATGAACTTAAATGATTTTAGCAAATGGCTGCAATATAACAAAGAGTGAAAAATTTATGGGGGTATGTGGATTAATCCATATAGCTACATAACACCTAAAACGCTTGGGAGACGTTCCCGTCAGTGCAGTAATGGTGGACTGTACAACTCGCTGTGAACTCGCTCAGGGCGGTTCTATGTTAAAACGCAGTGTCTGTCAACATTTGTGGGCGGGGCCTGTGGCTTTTGTGACGTCACACTGCCAGGGATCTGGAAACGGCATGTTCTGAGACACTGCTTATGATTTTTGGGGATTAAAGAAAAAGGAGTGGTTGGATATTTATCATTATAGGGTGGTTGTGTACACACACTGCCAACACACATTTATGTCCAAACACCATGCAAAAGTTTTGCAACTGTGTTTTGAGGGCCTGAAAACGCAAACTTTTGAAAACGGGTTTCAAAGTGCAAGTTATGAAACCAATATGTTTTGAAATATAATGTTTTGTGAAAATGGTGACGCAGAGCTGGGTAGATTACTTACAAATTCTAATCAGTTACTGATTCCAAATTACATGACAAAAATTGTAGTTAGTAACATAATCCATTACATTATACATTTAAGGTAATGTAATCTGACTTTTTGATTACTTTTATATTACTTTTGACTAATCTCATTTATCACATTGATTTGAATAGGATAATCTTCATATTGGACCATACTGATATAAAAATACAAAGAAAAAGAAAATGTATTCCATTCTTTATCAAGAACATGAAGTGTAGTGTATTAATCAAAAAGTAATCGAAATCGAAACTCAGAACCTCTAACCATGTCGGTCATTTTTTTTTTTTTTAATCCTGTTAATACTTTCCCCTTATAAACATATTACCTCGTTTGCAGTCATGTGACTCCGCCCGTCCAGTCAGCGGCATGGAAGCAACACAGAGGTGAACTCAAATGCCGAGTTAACACTTCCTGCGATGTGACTATCGTGGATGTGCATGTTGATGCTAAAACAATACATCGTGCAGCCATGCATATCCTAAGTCTATGCCAAAGATGTCAAACTCTGCTCCTGGAGGTCCACAGTCCTGCAGAGTTCTGCTCCAACCCTAATTAGACACCTGGACAAGCTAATCAGGGTTAATTGAAAAACACAGTTAAGTGTGTCGCTGAACTCTACAGGACTGTGGCCCTCCAGGAGCAGAGAAGGCTGTACAACATTGAGTCTTTTTGTGCGAGGTTAACTGTGTTGATCAAAGACATGATGGTGATGAATCAACTCTTTCAGGGTTTGAACCTACAGTCTTTTGGTTTCCTACTCAGGCCACTTGCATCACCACTCCCATCACTTTTACTGCACCCTATTTTTAAAAATAGTATGTGAAACAGTATGTAATGATACATTATTTAAATAGTAATATGCTACATTATCATGACCTTCTTACAAATAATTTAGTGTTACCTAAAATTATAACATTTATTAAACATTGTAATGTATTTTTATTATTATTATTATTTAAAATTGCACTTTTAAAACAAGTTTGTCTAAAAAACTTTTGGTCAGATCCATTAATCGGTAAAGAAAGTGTTGAGAAATGTCATATTACTTTTGGTTCGTATGTCACAGTGGAAATGAAAGGTCAAGTACATTGCATTGTGGGATACAGAATCTCACACAGTGTGCTCTGTTGAATGCAGCTGCACATTTTGGCAAATGTAGCACTGTAGGTAAGCCAGATATTGAATGCATACAGTGCACAGTCGACATACTGCAGAAATAGCATGGTTAGTTTGATAGTGTGTCATTCGAAACATCCACTGCTTCTCACTTTATATGGGAAAATCAAGCCATAATATCATTACAAGTTATTGTTCATATATTCTATAATCATAGTGCATGTATATTACAAATAGCTATAAAAGGCTTAAAGTGTTCACAGAATAACAAGCTGACAGGCAAAGGAAAATAATCTCCCACCCACTCAGTTTCCATAGAGCTTTGATTCTCCCTCTAAAGTCTGCCAGTGTTCATATGTTAACAGTCTTGCAGCTCTTACTTTTGTAATCCTTTCGGTTTGCCTGCATACAAATATTAATATTAATACAATTCATTAATACCTCATGGGTAAACATAGGTAGAGTGGGTTTGTGTAACTCTTATAAAACTATTCTTGAATAAATTCATAATTGAAAGTTACAAGGGGCCTCATTTACGAAGAACGAATTTCTTAGTACATTTATCTACCATATGAGTTATGTATATACTGTACATTGACTGATATTGGATGTACAGTAATTGTGCATGTTGTAATGCTCACTTAAAGGGATAGTTCACCCAAAAATTACTCACCCAATCATTTTTTGAGAATGAACTATCCCTTTAAAGCTAATCTTAAAAAAAAAAAAACACTAATGATTTAATAACACTGTTAAATGCACTGTACATTATTTAATAATGTACATGATTTTGGAATGTATTTTTTTTATTATTATTTTGACAGTAGCATTTCATTCTCATTTCATTCATTTCATTTCACTTGATTTATACCAGTATGAACTGCAGACCAAAGTTCTGCACAATCAAGAGACACAAGCAATACATAAAAACAACACACAACCTAAAACAACACACATCCTACTAAAACAACAGATACTAGCCCAACCTCTCAAAGGCTAAAAAGAAGGAAAAAAAAGTAGTTTTTGACATCAGCTTTAAAAGCATTTAAAGATGTGACCTCTCTGGGAAGACTATTTCAGAGCCTCGGACCTGCAACAGCAAAGGCCTGATCCAATTTTGACTTTAAACGAGTCTGAGGGACAGTAAGCAATAACATATTAGTTGATCTTAAAGGCCTAGGTTCTTGGCGAAGAGCAGTGAGCACAGACACATAAGCAGGAGCCATCCCATGCACTGATTTAAAACCATACAACAGAAATTTACATTTTATCACATAGTCCACTGGAAGCCACTTGAGAGAAGCCAAAATAGGAGAGATATCATGACTTTTCTTAGCACCCACTAGCAGCCTAGCTGCCACATTCTGAACTAATTGCAAACGTGAAATAGTGGTCTGGCAGGACCCCACATAGAACAAATTGCAGTAGTCCAGACAAGACAAAACAAAGGCATTAATATCCTTCTCTAAATTTTTTCTCGACAGAATAGGCTTTAATCGAGCAATAGACCTAATCGGGAAGAAACAACTCTTAACTGCGGCATTAATCTGCATATCATATTACAGCTCTGTGTCAAACATAACACCTAGTTCCTTATGTGGTCATGGCAATAGTCTGACCATGAACCTAAATACGTGGACATGTCTAAGCATCTTCTGATGGGGCCAAAAAGCATAATCTCAGTTTTACTTTGGTTCACCTGAACCAGATTGTGAGCCATCCAGCTCTTAACCTCCTCTAGACATGCACAGAATAAATTAGAGCCATAGTTCTCTCCAACTCTCAAAGGAAGATAAATCTGTGTATCATCAGCATACAAATGGTAAGACATGCCGTATTTTTAAAAAAAAATTGAGCCCAGGGGAAACGTATGGGTCATTGACGAATAAGGTTTTTAAAAGTGTAAAAAAAAAAAAACTTATAGAGATATAATTATTTTTGAAGTTTTATTAAGTGGTAACAATGAGATTATGTGGCTTTTATAATCAATTACACTACTTTTGTCATTTTTTACAAGATGGACATTTTGTCACCAAAAAAGTCATTCAGTCTAACCAAAATTTCGGTTTTACCGAATGACGATATTTTCAAACAAAGCTAAGCAGGCTGATGGCTAGCAAAAGGACAGTCAAACATTTTACATTTAGTACAAGTTTTTAAAATATTACAACATTTTCCATGCTTTATAGCGGTTGTACCAAATGACCTGATGTTTCGGGACATGCGTATTCAAATAGTTAAGAGAGAGTTAGTTACTTTGCTTCGCAACCATGCTGTCCTTTGCAGGTGTCTGAATGATGTCACATCCTGTCACATGATACTGACTGCATGACTTGATCCAAAATGGTCCCTTTATATTGGTTACTCCGAATGACATCAATTAAATTCATTTTTCCATTTTATTTCTCATAACAAAGCAAAGACTTCACATAATTTTAATACCATTTTTTTTGCACTGTTGATATATGATGTTATAAAATCATGACATACTAAAAAATATATACATTTATTACATTTTAAGATATTTTAATCACAAATGAAATGGCTGTCTTGGCCTTTATATGTAGAAAATTTTAATTAAAACCTTTTGGATTCAATAAAAGAGATCTAGTTGGTACTACCTTACATACTTTGAATGTCATATCTTTGTTTTTTATTACTGTTAAGGCCTTAGGACAAAAAAAAAAAAAAAAAAAAATGACCCGTCACGTCATTGACCCATATACAAGCAAAATAAAATAGGGCCAATAACAGAACCCTGAGGAGCCCCACAAGTGACAGGCACTGTTGTTGAAACAAAGTTACCATACTTTACAGAGAATGATCTATTTGAAAGATAAGACTTGAACCACTCTAAAACCATCCCACGAATTCCAACCAAAAGGGATAACTGCTTTATATGAATCACATCTATTCTATTGTGTCAAAAGCTGAGCTTAAGTCCAATAAAATCAGAGCTGCAGCGTCATTATAGATCATTAAAAAGAACAAATATTACTTAATTGTTCGTAACAATGGCCATCATTCTTGAAACATGAGTGGAAAAAACTGTAAAATATTCATTAAACCATTTTTTACCTCATCTGTCGCACTGATGACAAATGGTTACAAACAGTTTACACTGAAATCTGTTATGCTCATGTTTCATTAACAACAGCCATTGTTAAGAGAGAAAACCAATGCGCACATTGCTTTCTAACTGTGTAATATATTCTGTTAAATTATTCAAAGCCTAAAAATTTGTTGCTGTTGTTGTTTTTTAACATGCAGATGGTAACTCATATTTGGCATTTTTGAGATATGCAGTGTAATACACCTTCAAATGGGATTTTTCGGGTTGTGGTTTGAGCTGCGTGTATAATCTGAAATTCTCAAATTTACGCAGGAGGAAAGAAGTTGAAAGAGCATGTGAAGAGAGAGAGAGAGAGAGAGAGAGAGAGATGCAGGGAGGGGAGAGAGTGAATGAAATGCAGGACAACTCAGAGCGACTGCGAGATGATTGAAAGCCGGAAACAAATTCAGTCAGTGAGAGCGAATGATTGAGAAGGGAGGATGAAAGAGATGTTGATTTTGACGGAAGGTAAGAAAAATATCAGAGCTGCCAAGAAAGAATATTCACAACACGCACACAGAGAGAAGGAGAGACTCTTCTTGAGGAGAGGAAGCACATTTTTTTCATGCTATACTGCAGATTTAACAATACGGCTGCAAGTGTAGACTGCAGAAAGTAGGGCAGCTCTTACGTAAAGCATCTTCCCGTTAAATATAACCCTCCCCCGTGGTCCTCCAGCTCGACGTTAGTGCAGAGCCAATGACGACATATTTGTGCTCGGTCTTATTCATAAAGCTCACAAGAAATAAACCTTTAAAGTCCAAAGATAAATAAGTGATCGGGAATCAGCTCCTCACATCACACAAAGATTTGCGTGTGAAATCTCACAGATCTCCCTTGAAAGTGTTCGCCTGCCAAGCCGCTTTACTTTGTGTCAGTGAGGTGTCCGGGATGCCTGTTTGAAACGGAGTGATATTTTCTCTTCTGTTTGTATTTATTTATTCATAGCTGATGTCTTCTTATTTGACATGCTGCATTTAACGTGACTACATGTGCTAAGATGTATTCAGTGAGGTATACATTCTAAAAAAATAAAGGTTCTTTATTGGCATTGATGGTTCTACAAAGAATCTTTAAAGGGGACCTATGCGTCTTTTCACAAGATGTAATATATGTCTCTGGTCTCCCTAGAATATGTCTTTGAAGTTTCAGCTCAAAACAGCCTTAACAGCTCATACTTCGGTTGCTCAACAACAACAAAGCTGGAGAATCTCACGCAGACAAAATGAGGATTGTCAGTAACGGTGTTCAACCTTACATTGTTCAAACCGGAGTCGACACTGATGGAGAGACTCAGGAAGAAGTTCCAACTTTTCGAATGAAACTGGACGTTTCTGAATGGTTAGTGGATAAATTTATGTAGTTGCTGTGGAGTTGATTCAACTCATCAAATAGCATGTGCCGTCATGTTAATCTTTTGTGCAAATCCAGTGTTGAAATGACCCTCATTTGTGAAGCAGTCCGGCGTAACATGACGGCATGTCAACAACACTCTACTACAACTCTTCCTCTTCTCTAAAGCAGCCCAACATGGCCTCACCCGCTTTGTTGTGTGTTCCCGGCGGCGGGGTAAAATTGTGTAAATTTTAGGGTTTGTGATGTCACCATCCCGGGACGAAGCTCGTTGTAGTCCCTACCAGCCATTGTAGTCCTTAAAAAGCGATTTCTGTAAAAGAAAATATCTCCCTTTGCATTGAACTGGGAGCGCCGTAACTTTGTAGATGTTGTTTATGATCAAACAGCAACATTACACACTAACTAAAGTTAAAAAAGTGAAATCATAATCAAGGACCCCTTTAAAACACTGTTTATTCAATTTGTATTTTATGTAAATGTTTTTTGTGATGTCACTAACCTGGAAGAAGCTCATTGTAGCCCCAACAATTCGTTGTAGTACTTAAAGGTGCTAAAGAGGATGTTTTGTTTTATACATTTTTGCAATATTACTTGAAACTGTCTTTACTAACGGATAAAAGACTATTTATTAGGTGCACTGAAAGGAATAATATTAATATACATCATCTGTGCACGAGGTAGGGCCTTAAAAACATCAGCCAAACGTTTACGCGATCATCGCATAAACGATTGGCCCTCTGGCTTGTCAATCACTGCTATTACGTTCCTTGCGAGAGACGTGCGCGGCTGCGCGCTCCAGTAACTTTCCACACTCCACAGGCGCTGCATGCAATGTTTTTGTCCGGAGTCAGGAGTAACAACTGCAGATTATGAGTTACCTGCGGTGAGTCCGACATAATGAATCCACGAACACGACACAGCAAATGCTGGTGGTAAACACTCGTGTTCCAATACTCGTGCACGAGTTTTGGGAGGCGTTCCCTCGAAATGAGCTGTGAAGGAGGGGGGTTGTTCTTACACATGCGCTCATTTCAAAAACTCACTAACAGTCTTTGGTTTCTCAGTCGACGAAAAGATCATCTTTAGCACCTTTAAAAAGCGATTTCTCTAAAAGAAATATCTCCCTTTGCACTGAACTTTGAGCGTCGTAACTTTGCAGATGTTGTGAATGCTCAAACAGCAACATTACACACTAACTAAAGTAAAAAAAAAAAGTGAAATCATAATCAGGACCACTTTAACATCCATGGAATCTTTCCATTCCACAAAAGGTTCTTAGAACTGTTGACTGTTACCCCTTTTCCACCAGCACGAACCGGGTGCTAGTTCAGAGCTAGTGCTATTGCTAGTTCGGAGTTGGTTCAACTGACAGCCTTCTAAGAACAGGTTTGACTTTCTATGGGCTAGAGAGCCAGCACAGAGTAAGGTCTTGCGTCACTGTATACCTCTCATCTTTGATAGCAACCATAGGCGTAATTTGTGGGTGGGATGGGTGGGACATGTCCCCACCACTTTTTGAAACATCTCGCGGTACGGATATCTAATACAAAAGAAACACCTCTAGTTGATTATCAATTTGTGTTAAATAATAGGCGATCTGGCGCTTGGATGTGTTGTTTTTGAAATCCTGTTGAGTGCTCATTGTCGCTGTTATCAGAGGTGCAACAGTGCTCTCTTGCCGCTCGTGCACAATGCGGATTTACACGGACGAGCGCGTCAGTCTATCGCTTAACTGTTGCAGCGACTCTCTATTCGTTCAGTTGAAATCACAAAACCAAATACACATAAAGGTGTCCCTGCTCTTGATATACAATCACTGATGAACATCTTTGGTTTTAATGAGAAAAAAAAAAATCATACATGGTTGGATTAGAACCGAAAACCTCTTGCACGCTAAACGAAAATGCTGCCACTAGTCCATCCGGACAGTCTATCATTAAAAGCGGATCCATTTATTACCTAATGTACATACTCTCGAGACTAACGACATATTGTATTATAGCAGATGTAAGGAAGAAACTATCATAATAATTTTAATATCATATTATTAATATTATTATTGTAATACAATACACCCCCCCCCCCACATACACATTCCTGTCCCACCCACTTTTTAAAACAAAGTTACACCACTGACAGCAACGTTAGCGCAGCAGCGCCAAACACACCAAGCTTGTTCAAGATGCATCGGCTTCAACTATTAGCTCGATTAGCTGCTATTTAAAAAATGGCGGTCACAAGTTTGTTGTTGGTCATGGTAACCCCGCCTACAGCTCCTGATGCAAGTAGTTCTTACTTTTAGACCAGCAATGTTTTGGTGCTACTTATGAACCACTTTTCTTGGTTCAGAGCTGATGCTTTGGTTGTTGAAAGACAAAGGACTGATTTGAAACTAGGCTCTGGCTCCGAACATGAAAGGAAGATCACAAATGGTATGCAAGGATCTTTGGGGTTCTTCTATGGCATTGCTGCAAAAAAAACCTAACTCTAGCCATAAAATGAATTTCTCTGTCCATATTTATGGCCAGCAAACGGTTTTGCGTACTTTGGCGCTCATATTCTCAAGGCTTTACTTTTTCTGGCGTCTTCACGGGCATGAATATATGTTTGCTAAAGTTGAGCGTGTCCTCCGGTTTCAGATGATAATGTGCTGTCACTAGTCTCGTTGATTCTCAGTGCAGCGTCTGTAAGTTCCAGCTCCAGCTGTAATTTTGATGTTTCAGTATTAATGCTTTGCTTCAGTAGCATCTCTGTGGGTTTGATCTCTGAGAGAATCTCTCTTCATCTCCACCACAGGCTCTGACATCACAGCCTGTTTGCAGCGCTGCAGACTCGCCTCTTCTCTTCGTCTCGTCTCATCTTGTCTCTCTTCTTTTTGGTCCTTTTCTCTCCTTGTCTCGACTTATTTCTCCTCTCGTTTCATTTTACTTTACTTCAAATCTTCCTTTTTCTCTCCATGTCTCTTCTCTCATTTCTTTTCTCTTCTGCCCTTATGTCACCTTGTTTTGTCTCTTCTCTTCTCATCTCTTTGCTCAGCTTGTCTTGTTTCTTTCTTATCTTTTCTTAAAAGAGAAGTTATCTTTTCTTTCTTATCTTTTCTTAAAAGAGAAGAGTCTTATTTCTTCTCATATTTTGTCTCCAATTGCTTTGCTTTTGTTTGGTTTCTGTTCCTGTCTTGTCTCTTCTCGCTTTGTCTCTTTGTCTCAACTTATTTCTCCTTTCTTCTCTCTGTCTCATTTTTTTTTTCTCATTATTTCAGATTTCCTTTATCTCTCATATAATTTAATTCTCTTCTGTCCTTGTCTTGTTTTGTCTGTTCGAGACTAATGTCTCTGTGGCTATTTTTGTCTCTCGATGTCTCTTCTCTTTATGTCTTGCTTGTCTTCTCATATCTTCTTTTTCTCCTGTTCTTTCCTCTCTTCTCTGCTTGTCTCACCTGGTCTCATCTCTTTCTTCATTTATCTTCCTGCTGCTTCTTGTCACTCTTTTTCTTGCATCTTCTAATTTTGTTTTCTTATCGTCTCTTTGTCTTGTCTCATCATCTCCTCTCTTTCTCATCTTGCCTCATTTCTCATTTTCTTCTCATCTCATCTGTTTTCATCTCTTTTTTTCATATCTCGCTTTTTGTCTTTTGTTCTTGTTTCTTCTGTCTTCATCTCTCCTGTTTAGTTCTTGTCTCTTCTCATCTCGTCTCTTCTCTTCTCTTCTTTTTGGTCCTTTTCTCTCCTTGTCTTGATTTATTTCTCCTCTTTTCATCTTGTTTCATCTCTTCTTTATCAGCAAGAAATCACTTTTGTACTGAAGTAGGAAAAGCCACAAGTTCTCATGAAAAACAAAAACTTTTATTCAAATTGCAACTGGATTACACAGAAAGCAAGTAAAGAGCGCTCATTTCTCACTTCTCTCTCCTTATCTCTTTTTATCACTCCTTCTTAGGGCTGGGCGATATATCGAATGCTTTTGTCACGCGCATTTCGTCAGTAAAGCCGGTTCCCTGATTGCCGCTAAATCGCCATCACCTGCTTTCAAATGGAGCGGCATTTAATAGACAGAGCCGTAGATCACTGATAAGCCACGCAATATCGCGTTCATTATCGGAGGCGATACATCTGCGATATGAACGCGATATTGCGTGGCTTATCAGTGAACTACGGCTCTGTCTATTAAATGCCGCTCGATTTGAAAGCAGGTGATGGCGATTTAGCGGCAATCAGGGAACCGGCTTTACTGACGAAGTGCGCGTGACAATCGCATGCGATATATCGCCCAGCCCTACTCCTTCTTGTCTGTCCTCTTCTCCTTTTGTCTCTTATCATCACGTTACATCTCTTCTCACATTGTTTTGTCTCCTTTTCCACGTCTTGTTTCTTCTTCATCTCTTCAGTTCTGTTCTCACTAGCTCTCCTTATTTCTTTTTCTCCCCTCTCCTTGTTTTTTTTTTCTTCTTCTTCTTCTTGTTTGTTCTCTTATTATATTTGCACAGTTCTTTTAACAAGATTTTGGCCACACTCATCATTTTTAAACTGTACGTGTGAATTTCATTTCAGGGGCAGGAAGCATCTTTAGCTAATAAAACATGGCCCGTGTATTTACAGCTGAAGGTGTCATTAAATATTAAGCCATTATAATTGGTTCCACTTCACAGAACCATGAAACAAGTTGTTTTATGTTCTTTTAGATGCCCATTATTAGTCATGTTTTGTGTTGTTGAGGTGAATTAAGTGTGTATTTAACTGCCCATGGGTGATGCTACGCTAATTGTCGCCTACAGAACAAAAGCTTGCTAATCTGCTGTCGTAAGATCTTAAGCAAGAGTTCCTGTTCACCTCCATAAATATCATTCTCTCAGCTGCCCATGTGTTAATCACGCTCCCACCCGCTACATTCAATCGAACGGCATGTTATGCTTTTGTTTAAGGTCAGCTTAACCATATCCGACAATATGACGCATTCGCTTAAAAACACAAGCGTTTCAATGTTCTGTCACGCGCATCATGGCTCATATTTAAGTCTGGCTGCTTGGCAGAGAGGATGAGTGTCTCTCTGAGGATTCGATATGCGTGCCGCTCGATGAATCAGCCATTCCTACGCTGGTGACAAAGACCAACTGCTTAATTGTCCAATGGACCCAACCAGAATTCACCACGGATCTACAGATCGGTCTCTGTTTTCCTCCTGACAAATGCTTTGTCTTGTTGATGACCTTAAAGCCAGATGGCTGAAAATACTGAAAATATCTATCAGCTGTTGCCTCGAAGGGATGATATGAGTGGTTTATTAATAACCGGGTGTCTGATGTAATGAGAAGTGATGTAAAATGAAGAATTTGTTGCGCTAAGATGACCTTACTTTATATAGAAACATACAAAGCCCCCTATTCTGTTGTATTGTTGATTGAAGATTTGCTTTCCACTTGAAAAATGTCACACAAAAAAAAAATGTCTGAAGTTTAATTTTGAAGGCCTCTCCTCTGATCATTTCGATCTTTTGTTTTGGCATTGTTATGCATCATCACATCACATCACATCATCAAGTATCCTTCATAGAGAAGGAGTCATGTATCATGTATCGCAACAAGCTCTTCAAATGAATCCAAAATGGTGAACAGAGAGAAATGTGAAAATTAAATATTTAATTAAATTCTGAAATTTATTGATTAAATATGCTCACACTGCGTCCGAAATTGAATACTTCCCTACTATATAGTATGCAAAAAGACAGTACAGCAACTACTATGTTCGAATTCATAGTATTCGAAAAACAGTAGGTGAAAAGTCCCCGGATGACCTACTACTTCCGGCGAGATTCTGAAGTGTGCATTCAATGGACACTTTACTATCCCATGAAGCCACGGGAAAGGATTTATCAATGGAGGTGAAGCGACACAACTGATGCTGGTAGGTCACATGATAATGACAACATGGTGGATGTAGTGCATCCGGATTACATTCATACTACCCCCATTCATTCTATATAGAACATACTTTAAGTTCAAATTCAAATGTAGTACCTACTCAGACAGTACGCGATTTCGGACGCACCATCAGCCTAATCAAAATGTACCAATTTACCCAATATTAGAATTTTTTTATCCATTTTCTATGCTTGAGTATCAAACAGTTAGCTTAGCAAAATGCTAACATTAGACTTTAGTGAAATCAAGAAGGTGAGGTTCCTGTGCAGTTTTAGGCCCCGTCCACACGGAGACACGTTTTTGTGAATACGTACAAATTCTGTATCTGATAGGCGTTTCGTCCACATGGATCTGACGTTTTCGGAAGGTAAAACCGCTATTTTTTGAAACCGGGTCCCAAAGTGGATAAATCTGAAAACGCCATCTTTGCATTTTCATGTGGACAGCCTATCCGTATATTTTGGGAAACGGTGATGTTATCACCCCATGTGTCGACCCTAGTCAGACGCCGTTAACAGCACAAAACAGCAACAACAACAACAATAGCAGACTCTAGATGCTTGTGTTCATGCTGCAGAAGCTACTGAGCCAAAATAAAGCGTTATTTCTAAGCTTTACTAAAGTTTGTAGACAGCATGCGAGGTTTATGCGCATGCTCCAAGTCTTATTTGCTGTTTTAAGTGTATCTCTGTGGCAGAGTTACAGCGCCACATACTGGTCTGGCATGTATACTACATCGTTTTGAGTCGTTTCAGTGGTTTCGTGTGGACGCAGATATTTCTTGAGACAAGAAAAAAAAAAAAAAAAAAAAAAAAAAGATCGGATTGGGTAAGCTCTGGCTTCGTGTGGACGTTGCCTTAGTGAAAATGCCAAATATATCTGACCCAGCTGAAAACCTGCAACCCAAAACTCGTAGAAGGGGTCATTTGCAGGTAGAAATCTTAAAGCTACAGTAGCAAACTGGACAAGCTACTGTTTTTGTTTTTCTTGAGAATTAGTCAGAAAAATGTGAAGCTTGATTAACATTACAAGTGGATTTCACTGAATAAGCAAGCCCAGTCTCATTGGGAATTTGTGACAGTGGTGACATTTCTACAAAATGGTAATACATTGCTTCTTGCACGTTTTGTTGCATCACTTTCAAAGTGAAATGTCCAGTGAGTGGCGCTAAAAGCGCTTTCAGTTTTATCCAAAACAGATGAACGTGAATCTGGCAACATTTTATTATGCTGGTTGTTATATATATATACTGTGGCAGTTTGGAAATTAAATGTCCATTGAGTGGCGCTATAAGGTTGATGTTCTATGACGTTTGAAAATAACTACCACTAAACCTAACAAATAGCTTTAACAATAGCAACTGTGAAATAAAAACACATTTACTCAAGTAACCGTGTCATTTTACCTGCTTCTACAAGTCTTTGAGCTCTTTTATCATGACTCGTGCGTCACAGGACTCGTACTGGAGCACTCCACGTCACAAGGGCAGTGCTGTATTAGGTGAGCTACTGAGCAAGTTTACTACAACAGAAAAGCTAAACATGGAGCTTGTTATGTGATGAAAAAGTAAAAATGTATTAGTTTTCAAATCATGCACAATGGTAAAATTATTTTGAGGTCATAACATATTGTGCAAGGAAATACTTTAACCCTCTGGAGTCTGAGGCTGATTTGGGGCCTGGAGAAGTTTTGACATGCCCTGACATTTGTGCTTTTTTCAGTTGTTCATAAACATATAAATGACAAAAGTGTCATTACACTGTATTCAGCACAAACTAGGCTACAATAATATATGAGGAACATGTATGTACATGTTTGTGTTTTTGAAGGAATAATGTTTATGCGTGGTTACTGAAAAAACAAAAAACTTAAGTCACTGAAATAAGGCCAAAAAAAGTATAGTAAATCTGTGTTCACAAGACTTTAGGGTATTGGAGGTTGTAGACTAGAGTTTTTGCTTCAGAATTATGTAAAAATTATGCTGCCTACTCCTTCATATAAAACAATATATTGATTTAGTTTTTGTAAGACACTTTTTGCCAAGAAACACAGTATGCATGGAGGCGTGAATCACCACTGAATAATGGGCCATTCTCACCTGAGAAGACAAAAGAATTGGATAGTAATGAGCTGAAATGACTTGCATATTAATGAGGCATTTCAGTCAGGTAGGCTGTGAAAAAAACCTTCTGTGATGTCTCAAGCTCATCATGATATATGAAACATACAGAAAAATATTATTACAATATAAAGTAATGGTTTTATATTATACTTTAAAATATAATGTATTTCTGTGATGCAGAGAGTCTGAATATAGGCTTTTAGTTTAAAAGCATGCACATTTGGAGAAATATTGGATTCTCATATGCTTATGTCAATTTTCTTATATGATATTTATATTATATATAGAATATTAGTTATATTTATTTAATATTCATTGTCATTACTATGAGCGCTGGTGTTTTCAATTCATCCTTGAAGTCGGAGGGCGCTCTCTGTGCATTTTTAGTCCACAAATTCATCTAAAAGAAGAAGAGGCTATTCCATGAATGGAGTTTCCAATAGGCCTTTTTCACAAGAATCGGAAATCACGTGACGCAGGGTAAAGTTAGTTCCGTTATGCGTCTACGGCTATTAGATTGATATGCTCTTTTCTCAAATATCGCTTCTTACCTTTTCTGTTTTGTCTGTTTTCCAAGTCGCTTTTGTATAATCTACAAAGAAACTATTTTCTACTGGTTTGTAGCTTGTACGGCCGCTAAAACCGTTGCTCGAATTTACCGGCAGGTGGATTTATTACGAGCTGTCATACAGTAAAGGCTACGCAGCTACTCATTCAGCAATTTCCCCGATCGTATTACGTATGACGAACATTATTTATATAATTTATTCATAAAAAAAATCCCAATATATACTTTAATGGGGGATATAACATCGGGATACATAATATTGTCGTGAGTTTAATATGTTTTAAAAATATAGCATGTAATCTCATATGGCATCACATCCCATATTCAAGCAAATGTTATAACTAATCCTGATCGATTAAAATGATTAAACTAAGACATAATTAATTTCCAACACCACACTGTACAACTATCAGTCTTTGCATTAATGTTGCAACAGCACAGTAATACTGCGCATAATACACACTTTAAGATGATGACGACAGGAAAATGAGTGAGAGACTGAAGTGTTTATATCATAGACTGTAAGGTTTATATCCAGAAATATCAGGGTGCGAGCAGTCCTGTTTCATGAATCGGAGGAATAGGCTTGCGTGATAAGGGAGCTTCCAGCTGATCATTTCCCCAGCACGTCGCTAAAAGCACTCTATACATCCCAATGTGCATACTATCCACCCTAAATAGCACTGAATATTACACATAGACTACTATTTAGGATGGATAGTATGCACTTTGAGATGCAGGCACTGTCTTTACAGCACATGGAACACGATATGCACAGCCGCGCCAAACAGGCACGAAGAATATAACCAGTTTAACCGCCATCACTTCAAATTATTTATTAAATTTAGCTCTTAATGAGAGCTCTGTAGTCTCACCAATAATTCACCAAGAACGTTCAAACATTTTCATGACATTTAATTCGTAAAACGACTTTGATTCCCGAGCTGGTTCTGATCGAGGCTATCTATCACTGTAACCGGAAAAACTTTTACACTGCGTGGATCGTTCCGGAAGCCAGAAACCCGGAAGTGTGAAATTGGCCTATTCATACTGCAGCTGGAGGGCGCTAAAGAAACAAAAACTCATCTAAAATTCATCTATAGAAGAAAAGAAAACAGGAACTAACTGCATGTCTTCTAGGGCTCGCTAACCATGACTTTTACATCCAGATAAACACTTTTCAAGACAATAAATACACGATTGAGACGATGAATGCATGTATTGCCTCAGAATTTGCGTCTGAATAGCGCTGCCTCCGTGGGCGTGGCCGCATTAGCAGATAATGAGCTGAATCACGGACTTCTGACATGGCTCTCTTTTCATACAGATTACATAAACACAGAAGGTTTGTTTTCGATTTGACTTACATGATTTAAAACCTGACATCTTAACGTTTTTTTAGACATAAGTTTAATTTTTCTGTGATTAGTATTCACTAAGTTACAGTTCATTTTCTGAGAACTATCAGATTGGACTTCGTTCAGAGGGAGAGGAGAAATCACGCATCATGTTAGTTTTCTTTATTTTACAAAAGGCACAACATTGTGTTTTTACTCTGAGTGTATACAAATAAAAGAAGATATTCTATAGTTTCAATTGATATATTACTTATGTCTCTATGACAAAAAATGACAGAGTATTTTAAGTCTGTTTTGCTGCAATGTGAAAAAAAACCTGCAAAACGCGCCAGAGTGTTAAAGGGGTGGTTGATTATGATTTCACTTTTTTAACTTAGTGTGTAATGTTGCATAAACAACATCTGTAAAGTTACGATGCTCAAAGTTCAATGAAAAGGGAGATATTTTCTTTTAAAGAATTCACTGTTTAAGGACTACAACAAATGGCTGGTAGGGACTACAACAAGCTTCTTCCCGGGTTAGTGACATCAATAACTCTAAAATTTACATAAACCCCGCCCCTGAGAACACAGAACAAAGGGGGTAAGGCCATGTTGGGCTGCTTTAGAGAAGAGGGAGAGTTGTTGTATTAGAGTGATATGTAGGGTATTTTGAGCTGAAACTTAACAGACACATTCTGGGGACACCAGAGACTTATATTACAAGTTGTGAAAGGGGTATTATAGGTCCCCTTCAAGGAATTTAAGGAATACAGTCTTTATCAATCAATAATCTGCCCCTGTAATCATTATTTGTGTGAAAAGGAATACGTTTTAATTTTTATGAGCCTAGGTGTCAACCAGAAGTATTGCTTATTACTTTAACATGTAGCTTATTTATTTCCATACTGAAGCCAGAATGTATCGAATATTAAAGCTGCTGTCCATTACTAAAAATTTAATAATGAGCAAGTATATCCTGAATCCATTTTCCAAACCATGTTTTTTTTTTTTTTCCTTATCCTGAATCACTACGGTAAACCGATAATAAGTATTTATATTCTGACTATTTCAAACTGGTTCGGGTTAGTCTCACGTAGCCAGACCTTCAGACTGATGGCAGAAGGTCTGGACTCTATCGCAGCTTTCATTGGCCATGGACAACCTAAGAGGACGTGTGACTGACATGTAATGCAACCAATCACAGTTAGTTTTGTTCCGCGTCATGTTTAGGGGCATGAAAATGTCGACCTCCCTACAATAACAGACCGGCGTGCATCTAATAAATTATTCATTCAAGAACGCTGTGGAAGTTTACTGCAACAATGGAGCCACAAACTTCGCATACTTCGCATAAATCCAGCATTTAGTTGATCCTGGTAAGCGCTCATTGTCACACTTGTAAACACGATGCCGTTCTTCTTCCACGAGGGGGTTTAGTGTCACGGCATTTGTTTCCAGGCTGACTGCTGAAGAACGCGATACACACCTCTCCTGGACATCCTGTAGAATTCAACCAACCAGATGACGACTTTGAAAATCCTGAAATGTTTCCAGTTAAGTGTGCCATATGCATCAGATGTTCAGACAACAGTTCGTGGGCATGAATTCTGAAGCTCAAATCTAGTCTCGCACCGCTGCGGAGTAGCCTAGTACCTGCGTGACTCATCATAGACATAAACAGAGAGAAGTAGCTCCAGCTACAATGTTTTTCCGCAAGACGCATGCAGTTCTATTTAACCGCTAGAGTGCTAAAAGTTACAGACTGCAGCTTTAAGTTCTGTGTTATATCCAAAAAAAGTGTATAGATGACTTCAATGATCTGTTATTTATGCATATTTCACTTGTGTTCTGCATGGCTTTGACTCAGATTTTGACCTCAGATTTGTCACACTTGATACACACAAGCCGTTGAAAGAGCGCATGATGTGTGCTTCAAAGCCGGCTGCTCGTTTTTGACTCCTTTGAAGTGTCTGTCACTGTGGTATTTCTAAAGATGACTCGCTCTTTATCTAGCAACTGCCCCTTTTCCTTCTCAAGATACAATTTTGCATCTGTCATCTGTTGTTTTTTTTAGTGTATGATCTAAGATTTTTTAGCTTCCTCATGAGTGTGCTGCTTCTCACCTGTTCTGTCTCTCTCTTTCTCTGTGGGTTTCTCCCATTATTTGCAGATTTTCTTTCACCACTCTGCCTTTCTCCCTTTTTTTTCTTCTTCCTCATCCCGTGAAACGGTGGGAGGCTTGGATTTGGCTGTCAAAGCGAAGTTGCCTCGTCTTGGTGGAGGTGTTTCCTCGGGTGCCAGGCAATACTTTGATCTTGGCGTGGCACTGGGGCCTCCGTATGCCCCACACTGCTTGTGTTTCGAGATGAAAAGGCTGGAGATGTGCTTCCTCCTCTGGTTTTCTCTCCCCAGAAGTGTTGATGTGCGAAGCTACCTTGCAGCTTAGTAACTGGCTGTCTAATGACTGCACCATTATTAGCATGTGGCACACACAGCGCTGGCGTTAATGAACTCTGTCATCCAGAAGAAATGTGACTGAGTTTGTCTTCACCCAATGCGCTGTCAGCGCGCTCCTTGTCTCCTCGCTGCGGAGTGATGAGCTCACTGCATCCTTGTCAGTCAGATCTCATTACTTAATGTACTTTGAGTTCTCCCATCGAGATACAGCACAAACAGAGGGGCAGTAACATCATGACTGATAAAAGAGACTTGACTTCTGTGGGCCCTATCATACACCCGGCGGAATGCGACGCCAGGCACAACGCAAGTGTTTTTTTTGCTAGTTTCAGTCCGACGCAGTTATCATTTTCACGTCCACCACCACGTTGCTTAAATAGCAAATGCACTCGTGCCCATCTGTTTGCACATGGACGTGCTGGTCTGAAAACGAGGTGTATTCAGGTGCATTGTTGGCGTGTTGCTATTTTGAGGAAACTAAAAACGACTGCTCCATTGACCTTTTTTTTTTTGTTGTTGTTGTTAATATGTGCCTATAGGCAGGTGCACAGCGCACGTACACTGCTTGTTACACACACATGGATGCACAGCAGCACACAAACATTTTTAAATATTGGAAGAAAAAAAAAGATTCTCTGGAGAAGCGATCATTCTTTCTGCTTGCAAATTCCGCCATGTAAATAGTGAATCTGCCATGGTGCAAGTGCAACTGGCTTTTAAAAGGAATGGGAGATGACACTCTGATTAGTTTATTGCACATTATGCCCAAAACACACCCATGACTCATTAAGAGACTAGATACAACCCTTCTGGACCATGTGCCAACTGTTTTTTCCGTCGTTAACTCCCTGAGGTCTGAAAATGCGCCGGCGCGTTTTGCAGGATTTTTTTTCACATTGCAGCAAAACAGACTTAAAATACTCTGTCATTTTTTGTCATAGAGACATAAGTAATATATCAATTGAAACTATAGAATGTCTTCTTTTATTTGTGTACACTCAGAGTAAAAACAAAATGTTGTGCTTTTTGCAAAATAAAGAAAACTAAAATGATGCATGATCTGTCCTCTCCCCCTGAACAAAGTTTAATCTGATAGTTCTCAGAAAATGAACTATAACTTAGTGAATACTAATCACAAAAAAATTAGACTTATGTCTAAAGACACGTTGAAATGTCAGGTTTTAAATCATGTAAGTCATATCGAAAAAAAAAATTCTGTGTTTATGTAATCTGTATGAAAAGAGAGCCATGTCAGAAGTCCATGTTTCAGCTCATTATCCGCTAATGCGGCCACACCCACGGAGCCAGTGCTATTCAGACGCAAATTCAGAGGCAATGCATGCATATATCGTCTCAATCATGTATTTATTGTCTTGAAAAGTGTTTATCTGTATGTAAAAGCCATGGTTAGCGACCTCTGGAAGACATGCCGTTAGTTCCTGATATGTCCTCTTCTTCTTTAGAATAATTTGTGGACTAAATGTGTACAGAGCGCCCTCCGGCTGCAAGTATGAATTGAAAACACCATTCCTGAAATGTCCTCTTTTTCTTTAGAATAATTTGTGGACTAAAGGTGTACAGAGCGCCCTCCGGCTGCAAGTATGAATTGACAACAGTATCCAGCACTCATAGTGATGATAATAAATGTTGAATAAATATCACTCCTCAGTAGGCCTATAGAACATTGACATAAACATATGAGAGTCCATCAATATTTCTCCAAATGTGCATGCTTTTAAACTAAAAACCTATATTCAGACTCTTTGCATCACAGAAATACATTATATTTTAAAGAATATAATAGAATACCATTATTTTAAATTGAGCTGAGACATGATTACAGAGGTTTTTTTCACACCTACCTGACTGAAAGGCCTCATTATTATGCAGCACCATTAGAGGTTCTTTATGCAATTATTTTGTCTTCTCAGGTGTAAATGACCCATTATTCATGATGATTCACGCCTCCACGCATACTGTGTTTCTTGACAAAAAGTGTCTTACAAAAACTAAATCAATATATTGTTTTATATGTACAAGTAGGCATTATAATTTTTACATAATTTTGAAGCAAAAACTCTAGCCTACAACCTCCAATACCCATAAGTCTTGTAAACACAGATTTAATATATATTTTTGGCCTTATTTCAGTGACTTAAGTTTTTTGTTTTTTCAATAACCACGCATAAACGTTATTCCTTCAAAAACACAAACATGTACATACATGTTCCTCACATACTATGGTAGCCTAGTTTGTGCTGAATACAGTGTAATGACACCTTTGTCATTAATATGTTTATGAACAACTGAAAAAAGCACAAATGTCAGGGCATGTCAAAACTTCTCCAGACCCCAAATCAGCCTCAGACTCCAGAGGGTTAAACTAGCAAAAGAGGACTCCAAGACGCCCTAACCTGCACCTGCGCCATGCACTTCAGACCATGAGCTTAGATCATTAAAATAGGGCCCTGTGTGTAACTAATGGGAATATGTTTGCTTTCAATGCCTTAGTTTATAAACCTTGCAGGGGTCTTGTGATCTTTCAGAGTTTTGGAATAACATTAACGTTTTTGTCTGTCAGCTCCAGACAGCTAGAGATAAAGATAAAGCTACTTACCTTCAAAATTGAGTGTCAAATGTATTTCTGCTTGACTAAGTTTCATGTTTGAAATCCAGTCATTTCATTAGTAGTTTTGCGTAAACAAGGGTTCGGACATGAGATGTCCGGTGAGTGCTCAAAGCGTCACATTTTTACAATTTCAATATCGACTTGGTATTGAAGTTGGTACTTTTGACAACACTATGCCAACACTAGCCCCCTCTCAGTACTAAATTGAGTTCTTTTTTCACTTAAAAGGTCAAATATGCAGAAAATAATGTCAAAATTCCAGTCTTGGTGAGTATTCACATAAACACAGTCAGTTATGTTTTAAGTGAACATAAACAGTTGAGAAAGAAAACTCGTGTGTAACAGTATAATGGATCCATGCGTCAGGTCTTAAAGTGACAGCAGCCTAATATACCAAATTATGAGATAATATTAAAAATATCTATATGGCAGTTATCCCCCATGGTATCGATGTCAAAATTGTGGCCATTGAAAATGCTGAGTGGCTAGTAACTATGGAAAACCACAGTGGCTGGTGAGCAAAACAGTTAAAGGTGCCCTAGATTGTTTTTTTACAAGATGTAATATAAGTCCTAGGTGTCCCCTGAATGTGTCTGTGAAGTTTCAGCTCAAAATACCCCATAGATTTTTTTTAATTAATTTTTTTAGCTGCCTATTTTGGGGCATCATTAACAATGCACTGATTTTCACTGACGCCGCCCCTTTAAGAGCGAGCGTGTTCCCTGCCACATGAGTTGTTGACTATATTACAGCGCATTTACAAAGTTCACACAACTAATATAACCCTCAAATGGATCTTTACAAGATGTTCGTCATGCATGCTGCATGCATGCTTCGAATTATGTGAGTAAAGTATATATTTGGATGTCAACGTTTTATTTTGAGTGAGTTTGAGGCTGTGTTCCGTGGCTAACGACTAATGCTACACTGTTGGAGAGATTTATAAAGAATGAAGTTGTGTTTATGCATTATACAGACTGCAAGTGTTTAAAAATGAAAATAGCGACGCTCAATACTCACTGAATACAGTAATAAACGGTGTAACTTTAACCAACAGTAGCCTACATTAGCAACATGCTAACGAAACATTTAGAAAGTCAATTTACAAATATAACTAAAAATATCATGATATCATGGATCATGTCAGTTATTATTGCTCCATCTGCCATTTTTCGCTGTTGTTCTTGCTTACCTAGTCTGATGATGCATCTGTGCAGATCCAGACGTTACTGGCTGTCCTTGTGTAATGCATTTGAACACTGGCATTATGCAAATATTGGGGGCGTACACCCCGACTGTTACGTAACAGTCGGTGTTATGTTGAAATCCGAGTGTTTTCCGGAAGTCTTTTAAACAAATGAGATTTATAAAAGAAGGAGGAAACAATGGAGTTTGAGACTCACTGTATGTCTTTTCCATGTACTGAACTCTTGTTATTTAACTATGCCGAGGTAAATTCAATTTTTGAATCAAGGGCACCTTTAATGTAAAGCCCTGAACGTAGCACCTACACTAAACCCAACTGGTAGTGTTAACAAAAGCAAATGTGAGCTAAAAACACAGTTGCTGAAGCAACCATGCTATTTTAGCTTGATTCTACAAGTTTTTAAGCATTTTTATTGTGACTCCAAAGCGCTCCGCATCACAAGTGCAATGCTGTACCAGGTGATCAAGTAGCAGTGCTTCATGCATCACTATACTATTGACAATAGAGCTTTTTGCCGTGAAATTTTGCCGAAATGTTGATTCCCTGGCGGTCATTATGGTAGTGAATTTTTCATGAGCAAGCAAATGTAAAACATTGAGTGATCTAATTTGTTTCTGTAGGACGTATGCTCTACGGAGGGTCCGAGATGCGTTCAGGGAGAACCGGACAGTGGAAGATCCAAAAGTTGTGGAGGAGCTGTTGAACAGGGCCCGGGAGAGTTTGGCCATCATCCAAAGACAGGTACTAATGCACTGGTCCAAAAAATAGATTTTGTAATCTATGGATTCTGCACAGTTTGTTGAGAAATAAGAAGAGGCAGGTAGTTGACAACCCAAAACAACATTTTATACACACTTCCCTCTTTTTTTCTTGCTGTGCAAGACCAGTTTTTGTTGTTCAGCCACCAATACATACAATACATACATTTAAAATAAAATTGTATTACATAAAATATAAATATTTAATGCTGAAAAATAAATGCTGAAAATAAATCATGTGGATGGACTACAGTTAAAACACCGCCCATTCATTTATTTCTGATTTAGAAAGTCTCTAGCTTTATTTTTCATTTTTTTAAAAGCAACATCAGATTTGCACAACATCAGATTGGCCCATAGTTCGCAAGGGTGACTTTGGACATGTTCCTAGTAATTCACTACAAATTCAGCTACACTTTTCATAGCAGGTGACCTCATATCTTATAGTGAGATATGCAGAAAATCCTATATGGATTATCATGCTGTTTAATTTAAAGTCTGTCCTCTTGTGTTAAAAGAACAGCCGCCTTTATCAAACTTCATTTTCGCTCTGCTGGTGTTCCTAATGAAGGAGCAGTGGGCTTCATCTTGTCTTTCTGTTCCCGTATAATTCACTTTATCCTCCTGAGAGCTGGAGGAAGTCATCTTCAGATGCATATATGTATATATGAACACCTGCTTGGCTTCCACCTGTCCACTGGCATGTCCCACACACCACTAATAACCGCTGACGCCATTGAGGCAGGCATGGCCACCAAACCTGCCAAATGCGGGTGGATTTCAGCAGTAGCTTGTAACGCAGTCACTCCTACTAGCCACTTTGGTGGGTTTAATTTTATTTATAGCCTAAATATAATTTTTTCTGTTGCAATCTTTTTAAAAGGCATCTGAAATAATAAACTAAGTGCAAATGTAGTGTTGTCAAAAATATCAATTTTTTCGATACATATCGATGCTGAAATATCTGAAACACTTCCAGTACTTATTTTCCGCAGAATAGATACACGATACTAGCTGCGCTTTCTCACTCTCTAATCTCTTTCTGACAGCGAGTTAATACACAAACCCGCCTCCCCTCACTCACTTGTTTCATTTGCTCTTGATGAATATTGTTGGTGTTACAGGGCTTGAATTTCGGCGTAGGATTGTGCGTATTGCGCATAATTTTACTCATTCCCACAAATTTTGTGCTCACACCCAAAGTACATGCACATAAAGCCACTTCTCAGTACTAAATTGAGTCATTTTTCATTGCTTATAGTTCCTAAACAGTCAAATACACACAAAATAATGTCAAAATGCCAGTTTTGGTGATTATTCACGTAAACACGGTCAGTTATGTTTTAACGCATGTGTAACAGTATAATGGATCCAAGTGTCAGGTCTTAAAGTGACAGCAGCCTAATATACCTGCTGCCAAATTATGAGATAATAAAAATATCCATATGGCAGTTTTTTCCCATGGTATCAATGTCAAAATTGTGGCCTGTGAAAATGCTGAGTGGGTAGTAACTTTAGAAAACCACTAGCCAAAGTGGCTGGTGAGCAAAAAAGTGAATATTTCTCAATATTTGTATCTGTATCTGTAACAATCTCAAAATTATTAGTATATCTATTCGGGTAAACCGGAAGTGGGTGTGGCTTTAACTACAAGTTCGTAAAATTACTTAAAAAACGTTTTTTGAATGTAATTCTCTTTAATTCGTAGTTTAATTCGATTTCTGAGCGCCACACAGAGACAGCATCATTTGACTTGAGTTTACACTCATTCACTTCACACACTCATTATTGTGTAGTGATTTTAGAGGTTTATGTATAATATTGTGCTATCCACTGGCTCACCTGTTATCCAGCGAACACGAAGAGTGACTGTGTCTTCATAAAATATATATATTTGTTATATTATTTGGTAGAATTATTCGTTGTTTGTTTTGAAGCCATTATCAATTCCTTTCCGAAATAAGGTATTCGGCTTCAGGCACATCCCTACTCAAAAACATTTGTTTTTTCTTGAAATATGAAAAGTACAGATATATGTAAAGAACTACACAAAAAAATGGGTTGATGGAAGAATAGGAGGCACTGGGATAATTTGTTTCGTGTCTCGTACCAAAGACGGTGAGCTGTTCTTTGAAACTGAATCAAAGTACAGCCTCAGAGATCAGTCCATCATGCTGTCTGCATTAAGAGCTTCTGTCACCCTGACACTCTCAGCATGGGAATCAATGAAGTTTAACTTCCTGGGGAGTTAAAACAAGATCTTCAATGAAAGTTATAGAGTGAGGCTCAGAAGAGCTGGTTTCACACTATTTCGAAATGCAAGTTGCTTGACTAAAGCCTGATACATGCTCTATAAAGTGCTTTTAGCAATGCAAGCTTGATTTTAGGCTTTTCTGAATTTGTTCTGAAGAGAATCTCGCTGAGCAAGTTATTTAATGTTAGTTAAACTGTTCTTGACATAATACTGCATCAGCATTTAAAAGGTAACTCTATCGCCCCCTTGATTACAAAGGTTTGTCACTGCTATACTGCCGCAAGAACACAAACGGAATGCAATAAAAATAAATAGTTTCAAGATTTAAAAAACTTAAAAGTGTTTTAAAGATGTAAAATCAGGAAGAACTGTTTAATTCTGCAGTATTTATTGTTCAAAGCATTTTATGAGTAGAGACTTGCTGATATTACATTATAATTACCAATGCCATTGCAGATTATTATTTATTTTTTGAGGGTCTAATAATCGAAATGCATTTTATTTGTTTTTGTAATCTAAATTACTATTAGATTACAACTATTAATGAATAATAATCGGATAAATTATTATTGCAATAGCAAAATATTATAACAATAGCAAAGTATTCATTTAAAATAGTAGTAAACAATGACATTTTTAATAAATATAATTGTTGTTGTTGTATTTTTTATTTTTACTATTGTTATTTGATGGTACATTTATATAGATTTGTTCTTGAGCTTCCTGAGGGGTTAACACAAGATCTTCAATTAAAAATAAAAATACCATAAAAACTATCTATTTATTTTGTCTTTTTGTCTTTTGAGCTTTCTAACTGTTAAACTGAGTAATTATTAACTGTAAAACCAAACAGTGAAATTAATGAAATGAGTTTGTTTCACTCAAATAATAATGAAAGTTCATTGTACTTAGAAAAATGTAGAAAAATGTTGCATGAACTCAAAATTTGACTGTAGTAAGCTGAACTTAATATGATTGAGTTGCAGCAGATTTCTAATTCCCAGCATGCTTTGTGTCAGACTGTATAAGGGAAATAAATGTTGAAATTAAGTGTTATTTTGTGTGTTTTTGCACAAGATTAACACAGGGAGACATAAGTGACTAATCAGAGCAGAGGCTCTAGGAATTAGAGAGACTGAATCCTTTATCAAACCGTTTTAGACACTGTAAGAAAAGAGCTGATGCTGCGATGTATATTATAAGAAAATTAAAGTGTTTGTTGACCTTTGATTTATGTAAACCTAGGAGACTCCAAAACAAAAACTTTAAAATAACATAACAGGGGTACTTTAAATCAGAAAACTGCTAAATAAAGGCATTTCCACCAGTGGTCCAAGACTTTTCAACCTCACTCTATGTACAACGAGACCGTCAAGATTCACAGTTGCATTTACGTACTTGTGAGCGTCTGTTGTAGTGTTTGTGGAGGTGTCTTCTGCATGTCTCCGCCACTGACACTATAAGCAGCGCAACAGTCATCCAGCGCTCTGTTGACTCAGACACATCACAGCATACAGGCTTCAAGCTGCTGTAGGAAGCCAGACCCACGGCTCTCCCTGTGGCGCGCACATGCACATGAACATACATATAATGTCCCGTTGTGTGTCGTGACACCACCAGCATGCATCCCACCCTCTGCACACACCCACACCGCAGACTGGCACGGACCTATGTCTTCAGCTCTTCTGTAAGCTTGTTTGAGGAGAGGTGGATCCACTCCAATCAATGAGTCACTGTGCCAATCTTGCCCTGCTCAGATGCTCTTTTGTGACACTGACTGTTTTCTGTGCGTTCTCAATCCTTGTTCTTTTTTTAGATGGCATACTTTCATGTTATGTGGTTTGTCTTATAGGATCAAAGGAACAAAACATGTTTCCATTAGATTTTTATGTAAATATCTCTTTATTAGAGGAAATTTGCATTTTATAGTAAAGACATGCTGTGCAGTATTAATGCCCCCTATCTGTAGACAGCAGGGCTGAGCTGTAAGGATTTTTCTTCAGATTTCTGTTGGACTTGCCAATGTTTCCACTGGCTCCAGCACAAAAGAGAATTTAAAGGGTTAATTCTCCCAAAAATTAAAATTCTGTCATCATTTACTTACCCCTGTCATTCCAAAACCGTAAGACGTTTGTTCATCTTCGGAACACAAATGAAGATATTTTTAATAAAATCACAGAGATTTCTGTTTCTCCATTGACAGTATACGCAACTACCACGTTGATGCTTCAAAAAGTTCATAAAGAGATTGTAAGACTAATCCATATGAATTTTTTGAAGAGACTATGTGAACCAGTGAGGATTATTCTCATGTTACACAGCAAGTTTTCGCAAGAACCAATGAGGTTCATTTTTACGCAAGAGGTTTGTTCTTGTGCATCATGCAGGTTCGATTGAGCTTCTGTTTATGTTCGCTGATCAATGTTCATATGTGAATAAAAGCCTAAATTCAATCTTTTCATCTTATAAAGCGATCACATCTTTTCAGAAAATTTGGACTAAAGCGCTCAATTCATATGGATTAGTTTTACAATCTCTTTATGAACTTTTTGAAGCGTCAAAGTGGTAGTTGCGTAGACTGTCAATGGAGGGACAGAAATCTCTCAGATTCCATTAAAAAGATCTTCATTTGTGTTCCAAAGATGAACGAAAGTCAGGTTTGGAATGACATGAGGGTCACTTTTGTATTTTAAAATGATTTTAAAAGATATTATTACATTTTCATCCACATAAATATTTTTATTAAATAATAGATTGTATTCAAAATGAAAATGTGCAATAATAGCTGGAAATTTTATTTATTATGAATTTAAAGCTGTCTTGTAGCTTGTAAAACACTTGCTGTAAAATTCTGCTATACAGGGCAAAGCGTTACTGATTATTACTGATCATTTTAAGAAGCTCATTTTCTGTAACCATGTTTACATTTGCATTGCATTGTGCATGTATGCTAAAATGTAATGTTTAAAAAAATTGGATCCCATTCGATTCGTGGGAGCAGGAAAATCTGTTTGAAAATGGTCCAGATGCCCCTCTCACCAGGAACCCTCTGCCCTAACAGTGTTTCTACAAACAGAGTTTAATGAGTCATACTGCATTTGACATCACTCTATGTCTTGGATATTTTCCTCTGAACTTTTTTTTCTCCATTTTAATCCATTCTTTTGCTCAATTTGATTGATTGTTTGCATTATATGAGCAGCAGTTTTCACGGTCCAAAATTAACCAATTACCAGTAGTACTAAATTAATCTCTGGGACAGAGATTGAAGACATTTATTCCATCTCAGATTAGCTAAAGCAGATGTCTTTCATGGTTGCTTTGGTGTTTTCCAGGGCTAAATGGTGGATTAGACGCCTGTGTGAGATGCCTGACCAGATTAATTCAGGGCTTTCCCGCCTTAACCTCCCCTCGACCTCAGGTGACTGAATTAAAGGCTATATATTCACCGGGACCAAAATGAGTCTGACTTTATAATGGTGTGTGTAAATTTTGCCATGGAGAGGACAGGACTTCCCATAAACAGCAAGAGTGACGTGTGTGTGTGTGTGTGTGTGTGTGTGTGTGTGTGTGTGTGTGTGTGTGTGTGTGTGTATGTGTGTGTATGTGTGTGTGTGTGTGTGTTCACGCGCAGTCTCTCTTTTGTCATCTCCACTACCTTAGGTTTGGCTAGAGTTGTGCATTAAAATGGAACATAACGTGAAAAATGGAACTGAGATCGTAGACAGTTTGAAGTACGCAATATGAAATTCGCATGCAGAAACGTTAGCAAATCAGAGCCCACTCTGAGCTGCTCACATACTCTGTAACCAATCAGAGCTGAGGTCATTTACAGCCATTTAAAAAGTATATTTTATATAGTACGAGTGCGTGCAGTAAAAATGTTATTCAGATTTACTACATTCCCCATGTTGTCACTATCACATGACCTACCAGCGTCAGTTGTGTCGCTTCACTGCCATTGACAAATACTCTCCCCTTGGCCTCATGGAATAGTAAAGTGTCCATATTGTCCATCGTATGCGCACTTCAGAAGTAGTAGGTCATCCTGGTACTTTTCGCCTAATGTTTTAGGAATGCTTTGAATTCAGACATCCTACTCTTTTCTCATATTGTTTTTTGCCTACTATGCAGTGGGGAAGTATGTGATTTTGTATGTAGTTGTAGTGCTCATGTGGGAGGTGCAAGTTTGAATCTGGCTTGCAACATTTCCTGATTGACACCTAACCCCCCCTAACCATTCTGTCCTCTCTCTACCACATATTGTCAATTATATTAAAATAAATTGAAATAAATTAAAATATGATAATGCAGTCCATATTAGTATTCAAGACAAGCTTTTCTATACAGTGTAAAATAATCAACACAATAGTGTCATGATTTCATTTTCTATCAGTGCACCACAGCTGTGAGAAATCTTTCCTGATGAGACACAAAAAATGTGACTGCTAAATTCTCTTGAGAGCCAGTGTCAACACAGTCAAGCTGTTGCTTTCTGCTCATTAATGCTTTTGACATGACATAATTTATGTTTGTCTCCATTTTGAACATGATGGTGAGCAGACCCGAATGATTTATAGATTAGTTTCAGACCGGATTGAGAGGTGAATGGAAAATAAACCAGATGAGTGAACTAAGACACATGAATTAATGGCCAAGCGTTTTGTTGTGACAATGAGAATGTGATCTTATTCAAAAGTGCGGTTGGAGACTTGGCCTAGTGGTTCAGCTCAAAGTATGCTTCAGTTTTTGTGTGTACGCTTACTGTGAATGCCCAGCCTATTAAAATATATTACATTTGATAGGTGTGTAACCCCTCTGGTTCTACTTCCCCTCTCAGAGCGGGATTCACACCAGTGTTTCCGGCGTGGGAGGCTGGTCTCTAGCATTAGTTGCCAGTGCACCTCTTGAAGGCAGGGGAGTGAGGTTTACCTGCACACATCTTACTAGCTATCCTCCATTACACTCACCCCCTAAACCTCACTCCCAATCCAGGTCACGGCACCAATGGAACTCTTCCGGTTCTATTTGCCTCACTCCGAGCGGGATTCGAACTGGCATGGGAGGAGGGTCTCTAGAATCAGTTGCCAGTGCACCTCTTGAGGCCAGGGAAGTGAGGTTTACCTGCACAGCTCTTACTGGCTTCCATTACACTCACCCCCTAAACCTCACTCCCATCCGGGTCACGGCACCAATGGAACCCTTCTGGTTCTACTCGCCCCGCTCAGAGCAGAATTCGAACTGACGTTTCCGGCATGGGAGGCGGGTCTCTAGCATCAGTTGCGAGTGCGCCTCTTGAGGCCAGGGGAGTGAGGTTTACCTGCACAGCACTTACTAGCTAGCCTCCACTACACTCACCCCCTAAACCTCACTCCTAGCCAGATCACGGCACCAATCGTACCCTTCTGGTTCTACTCGCCCCGCTCCGAGTGGGATTCTATCCAGTGTTTCCGGCATGGGAGGTGGGTCTCTAGCATTAGTTGCCAGTGCACCTCTTGAGGCCAGGGGAGTGAGGTTTACCTGCACAGCTTTACTAGCTGGCCCCATTACACTCACCGTCTAAACCTCACTCCCATCCAGGTCATGACACCAATGGAAGCCTTCCGGTTCTACTCGCCCCGCTCCGAGCAGGATTCGAACTGGTGTTTCCGGCATGGGAGGCAGGTCTCTAGCATCAGTTGCCAGTGTACCTCTTGAGGCCAGGGGAGTAAGGTTTACCTGCACAGCACTTACTAGCTAGCCTCCACTACACTCACCCCCTAAACCTCACTCCCAGCCGGATCACGGCACCAATGGTACCCTTCCGGTTCTACTGGACCGCTCCGAGTGGGATTCTATCCGGTGTTTCCGGCATGGGAGGTGGGTTTCTAGCATCAGTTGCCAGTGCACCTCTTGAGGCCAGGGGAGTGAGGTTTATCTGCACAGCTTTACTAGCTGGCCCCATTACACTCACCGTCTAAACCTCACTCCCATCCAGGTCATGACACCAATGGAAGCCTTCCGGTTCTACACGACCTGCTTCGAGCGAGATTCGAAATGGCATTTACTGCAAAGCTCTTACTAGGTGACCGCCATTACACATTGCACTCACCCCCTAAACCTCACTCCCATCTGGGTCACGGCACCAATAGAATCGAGCAGGATTCTAACCAGCATTTTCGGCATGGGAGGCAAGCATGCTAACAAGGACCCTAAAGACGTCCGTTAGAGGTGCGTGAACACAGGTGCTTGAGACAAGTGCTATAAAGTTTCATCTTTGTCCAGTGCTATTTCCCTCCAGCGATATGACTTAGTGTGATTATCAAATAGTGAAGGGTGGAATTTAATTGAATATATGTGTTTTAGTGAAATACATTCGTAATTTTTTACATATATACTATATATATATTTATTTTAATAGCTGTATTAATATTTAATCACACAATTTTGGCCAAATTGTGCAGCTCTACAAACAGTCACAGAAAACCTGTAATTTTTATTTATTTTACTTTTTACCTAGAAGACCGCAATTGTATGTTTTTCTCCAAATTGTGCAGCCCTAATGTCCATGATCACGCCAAAATGTAATTTGAATGATTAATGCAAATATGTGTTGGTCCCTGTATTCATCTGCACTTATTTTGTATTTATTGTTATTGTCAATATTTTAGTTTATTTTTATGTTATGTTTATTTTCCCTTCAGCTCAGTTCTTACTTAAGGTTCAGACAGAAGTATTCTGTGTAATTGACTTGTTTTCTGTTGGAATAACTCCCATGTTTTTCACCCCCAGAGGGCGATACGTCCATGTTTAGGTGTTTCGCAAGAATTGCAATGCCATTTTATCTTTCTCTGATGACTTTGAGTTGCAGCAAACATGATTTCCTCCCTATGGGATTGTGCGTTTTGTTTTCTGTCACTGTCTGAACCTCCATCCCAATGCACACATTCACATGTACAATACAAACACACCTTCAAAGCTACTTCATCTTTGATCCAGATTACATTTGAATCTCAAATGTGAACAGTCCTTTTAGTGAGCTATCACACTTGTGTTTGTGTGTGTAAGCATATCTGTATGGGCGAATGCCAAAGCAAGCCTGTCACAGCACATCTGATGCCTCGGGTGAGGATATTGACCGTCTACGGCCATGACTTCCATCCACTTGTGTTTTGAAATACAGTATTGATGTGATTTACCTCTTCAATGCTCTCGTCCAGATTATCCCCTGCTGAACAATCAATTTCCACTAACTACTACTGAAGGTACTCAGTGTCAAAACCTCTCTGCTCCTCTCTTGCTACAGAGATGAAATCTGACTACTAATGTGACTTATGGTCCATAAGATCTTTATGCTTGCTGAACAGCCAGAGATAAATGTGTGGCCAGAGGACCAGCATGTTTTGTTTTGTTTTTTTGCATTGTAATGTATTTTGTTGTGTCGAAAATAGTATTGGGTGATGCAGTATAGCTGAAAAATCTCTTCTTCTTCTTTTTTTTTTTTTTTTTTACCTTTTGGCTGAATTCTCTATTCATAGAGATAATATATGAATATAAATGTGTAGATGAAGATTGAGATGGTTGGATGGATGGATGGATGGATGGATGGATGGATGGATGGATGGATGGATGCCAGCTACATTCAAAGTGCATTAATGCAACAAGCTAAACAAAAATCAAAATTATGCCTGTCAATCCATTTAAAAAAATGTAATTAATTAATTGCTATATACAATAATTATATGCCTTTCAATTAATCAAATTAATCTCATACATCGATTTTATCTGATAAAAGCCCCAATATCAATATGAATTTAATAATTCTTTACAGGCAAGAAGACATTTTCATTTTTTCACACAAATTTTCACACACATTCTCCACATTTCCTCCTCTGTTTTACTACAACTTAAACTTAAGTCCTCATGGCAGCTTTTCAAATCACATAACATCTCCGCCCAAGATAAAAGAGAGATATTTACCCGTTATGTTGGGTATACGCCATATCCCGAAAATAGCTTCTAAATCCAGCAACAAATGCTGTGTTCATTGCAGATCACAACAGTAATATTTACAGCTGTGATATGTTTACTTGGCTCTCAGTTATACTGTTAAACTGCATTAATGTGACAGATATGAAGCTGTATGACTTGGCTTTTGTGGAACACAAAAGGAGAAATTCTGAAGTTTATCCTGCCGCTCCTTTACATGGATGGGGACTGGAGTATCCAAGATTCACAATGGATATGGGTTTTGAATGAGAAATGAGGAGCATATGATGACTGAATTTTAATTTTTAGGTACCCTGTTCATTTATATTCCTCCTCCTCCTCCGTTTCATGCTGGTGAACAACACAAAGCATGAATGCCATTTCTCATAGTCCACCTAGTCAATCAGTGGTGGCTAAACTCCCCTGCAATCGATTCTGTTTTTCGGATTTCTCTTTGGTTTTCAACAGGCGGCTCAGATTGAGTTTGCTGAGCACTTCCTCTAGTGTTTCGTTTTAATGCAGTCAAACACCTGTGGCAGTATTGTCTGTAAAATGGCCAATAAAAGCAGAATGTTTCATAAAAAAAAAAAAAAAAAAAAACAATGTTGTGCGGAGAGCTGAGCAAGCAGAAGGAATGAATACATTCCCCTTGAGGCAACTGCTCACCTCTTAATACAATGCATTTCTCTCTACACATCCCTGTGTTTATCTAACCTCTGCTTCAGTGCCCGAAAGAAAAAATGAAAAGACTGTGGCAGGGGAACGAATGCAATGTTTGTCTTTCTCAGCCTCTTTTGCTCTTGTGTGTGTTTTTTCCTCTCATTGTTATTTATTTATTATTGTGTTTTTTCCAGTTTCCACCCCTCATTTCTTTTGAGATATTGGAGTCCCATGTGACTTTGCTCAGGTGGCAGTGAGCTGTCCGTGGTGCTGAATTGAATTGACTCTATCCATGGTGCTGAATCTCCTGTTTGATCACTATAGACCAGAGAGCATGTTGTGTGTGTGTTCTTCTGCCTCGTATGGTTTATTAATTATGATCTCCTTATATGGGTCATTCTTCAGTTATGGGAACTTTTCTATACCTACAATGTTTTCAAGGGATAGTTTACCCAAAAATTAAAAATCTGTCATCATTTACTCACTCTCATGTTGTTCCAAGCTGTTCGTGGTTGACTTACTTTTTTCTGTGGAACACTTTGAGGATTTTAAAGATGCATATTTACACTACTGTTCAAAAGTTGAGGGTCAGTAAGGCATATATTGTCGCTGGCGGGCGGAAACCTCGTATCTCCCGATTTAATTAATCTTTTTTTCATAAATCATTACTATTGGTCACCCTTTATGTCTGTGAGTTTTGCAAATATTTAACCGATGAAAAGTATTATTAAGTTCTTGTAACTAAACCTTGTTACTCCATTGGATCCTCAAACTGTCCCAAACTGACTCCGCCCCACCTCTATCTTGAATGAAGTGCCGCACACAGTTTGGACGTCTCTGCTTGTTTGCAATGCAATGGTAAATAAAGACGTCTTTTAATAAGTACAGCATTTTCTTTACTCAAGAAACACTAACACAGTGTCTACACCGGACGCAAGCGGTGCAATGCGATGCGTCAAAAAACAATAGAACTAATTATAATAAGTGATATTGTCTACACTATTGTCTACATATTGTCTACACTGGATGCGGCGCGACACAACAAATTCCCAACAGTAAACGGATTCCCCATTTTATTTCTGACATAGTCCAAGTGCTTTGTCACGTTCGGTGTAGACAGGTTTTAGCTGTTGCGGCGCGATGCGTAAAAAGTCGCGTCTGGTGTAGACATGGTGTAAGGGCCCTATTTTAATGATCTAAGTGCATGGTCTGAAGTGCATGCCGCAGGTGCATTTAGGGCATGTCCGAATCCACTTGTGCTAGTTAAACAAGGAAAAAATGGTCAGCGTGCCAGGTGCATTGTCCAGAAGGGTTGTACCTAGTCTCTTAATGAGTCATGGGTGTGTTTTGGGCGTAATGTGCAATAAACCAATCAAAGTCTGGCAGATTGCTATTTAAATGGCAGAATATAGACACCTCAACCTGAAGAGTTTAAATACATTTTTAATATTTGGCATATTTGTGTGCTGCTGCAACATACCCTGTGTGTGTAACAAGCAGAGTGTACGCGCATTGTGCAGGTGCGTATTACTAACACGCCCTTTAAATAACAAAAAAATAAACATAAAAAATACTGTGCCATTGACTTTAGAGCAGGTTTTTGTTGGTCAGTGGAGCAGTCATTTTTAGTGGCCTCAAAATAGCAACATGTCAACAATGCACCTGAACACACCTCGTTTTCAGACCAGCACGCCCATGGGTGAACAGGTAGGCGTGAGTGCATTTGCTATTAAAACAACGTGGCGCTGGACATGAGAATGATAACTGTTGGGCGAAACTAGCAAAAAACACTTGCGTCGTGCCTGGCGTTGCAATTTGCAGGGTGTATGATAGGGCCCAAGAGGCTAATATTTTATGTATTTGAGGAGCAGAGAAGAGTGTCTTAGTCTAGCATTTTTCTGTCAAGGCATAGCCAATTCTGTCTTAAATAGCCGGTGCATAGCACTTCATCTTTTATAACATGAGATGTTGACCAAATGACAGAAACAACTGAGTGTCCGCATAACGTACTCTGTTACTAACGTAACCTCGGTTCCCTGAAATACGGAACGAGTACTGCGTATGGGGAAAGGTCTCCTTTTTTCCCGTTACTGAAGCCTTTTTCAATAACGCAGTGTAACTGCATCATCATTGGTTCACTCATAGACAAGTTGTTGAACCAATGACGGCGCGGCATAGCCGCGCGGCCTATGGCGACAAAGCCCGCGAATATTCCCGCCGAAATGGGCGGGGTAGCTATATAAGCAGGCGCGTCGCCATAGGATTTCAGGTCATTCGACTGAAGCGACGACACTGAAGCCGCAGCCTCGTGGCACGGCATGTAACGCAGTACTCGTTCCGTATCTCAGGGAACCGAGGTTACGTTAGTAACCGAGTACGCTCCCTTTCGATACTTCACTCGTACTGCGTATGGGGAACGAATTCAACCGCGCCGTGCCACGGCAGGGAACGACTGGACTTGTCTTGGACACCGCGAGGGAACCAGAGGACAAGTGAGAAGGCTGGAGCCGTCGAACCCTTGTTACACTACCAAAAGGGGAGTTAACTCCCAGAGTGGCATGAAGCGGAGCTCAATAGAGGGCGCTGGATCATACCGAGATGACCGAGCTTGTAAGGTCGGGACATCCAAATGATAAAATCTGACAAAAGTGGACGGCGAGGACCAGTCGGCTGCCTCACAGATGTCTTTAATCAAAACTCCACTAGACCAGGCCCAAGAGGAAGCCATTCCTCTAGTGGAGTGGGCTCTAACTCCTATGGGGCAGTTGAGGCCCATAGAGGAGTAACAAAGAGTAATAGCATCGACTATCCGACACGCAAGACGTTGCTTTGACACTGAAGACCCTTTGGTGCGGCCACCAAAGCAGATAAAGAGCTGATCGGATTGCCGGAAAGGCTGTGATCGCTCAACGTAGGTCCTTAATGCCCTGACGGGGCAGAGCAATTCCAGCTCTCGCTTGTCCGACGAGGGAGGAAGCACTGAGAGGGAAATGACCCGTGCTCTGAATGGAGTCAAGAGCACCTTAGGGACGTAGCCATGCCTAGGTTTCAAAACGACTTTGGAGTCGTTGGGCCCGAACTCAAGGCATGCAGGGCTCACGGAGAGGGCCTGCAAGTCACCAACTTGCTTAACCGATGCTAGTGCAAGTAGCAGAGCGGTTTTGAGCGTCAGGGGCCTGAGGTCAGCTGAACGCAGTGGCTCAAAGGGAGGCCCTTTAAGAGCTCTGAGGACCAAAGAGAGGTCCCAGGTGGGAACAGTGAGAGGACGAGGAGGATTTAATCGGCTAGAACCTCTCAAGAAACGCACCAGGAGGTTGTTTCGTCTCACTGACTGGCCAGCAATAGGAGCGTGAAACGCTGCAATGGCTGCTACGTAAACTTTGAGCATTGAAGGTGTGCGACCCAGACTCAAACGCTCCTGGAGAAAAGACAGTATCGGAGATACGTCACACTCCACTGGGTCTATGTTGCGTGTAGAACACCAGTCAACAAAGACCGACCATTTCTGGGCGTAGAGGCGTCTCGTGGACGGAGCTCTCGCCTGAGAAATGGTATTCAGCACGTCCCTGGGGAGGTTAGCAGGCTCCCGTTGAGGGACCAGAGGTGCAGAGCCCAGAGTTCTGGCTGGGGATGCCAAATCGTCCTGTTCGCCTGAGAGGGATGGCCTGCCAGACCCGCGTGACAAGGGGTTGAATGGTGCCGGTTGGCGGGCCTGCACACCGGCTAGTTTTTAGAAATGCTCATGCATCCTCATGAACGTGGCTTGCGGGGTGAAACCGGCAAACGACACGCTGAGAAACTCAGTAAACAGATATATGCTTCTTGGAAAAATATACATGTGTCCCACCTGAGTCAGGGGAGAGCATCAAGATATATTCCACAGAGCGGTGTCGGGAGTGAGACCGCTCTACCTCAATGAACATAGCTTGCAGGGCAGAGCCAGCAAGTCACATGAACAGAGGTCCGGCATAATGAGCATGTTAGTTCCACCAAGCACAAGTGAGCATTGAGCTCGCTTTCAGTGAGCGCATACATCCTCATGAACGTGGCTTGCAGGGGCAGGGCCGGCAAACGACACGCAGAGAGACTGGAATAAATATGCTACATCAACTGATATGCTGAATATAAATAACATAGGTCTCACCTAAGACAGGTGAGAGTGTCGTTATATTTCTCAAAGGACGCTTGCAGGGCAGAACCGGCAAGCAACGCGCTGAGAAATTCAGCAAACTCGGCAGAAATACGCTGTATCAACTGTATATATACATATATATAACATATGTCTCACCCGAGACAGGGGGAGAGCGACATGTTATATTTCTCAATGAATGCGGCTTGCGGGGCGGAACCGGCAAGCAACGCATAGAGAAACTCAGCGCAAACAGCAGAATCAGCTCCATTAATACAGTATAAAAACATGTTTCTCGCCCGAGTCGGGGGAGAACGTCACGTTATATTTCTCAATCGACGCGGCTTGCGGGGCAGAACCGGCAAGCAACGCATAGAAAAACTCAGCGCAAACAGCAGAATCAGCTCCATTAATAGAGTATAAAAACATGTTTCTCGCCCGAGTCGGGGGAGAAGGTCTCGTTATATTTCTCAATCGACGCGGCTTGCGGGGCGGAACCGGCGAGCGACACGCATTGAGATAAGGAAAAATACACTCACACAAATAGAAAATGTATCATGAGTCTCGCCTAAGTCAAGAGCATCATGTCAAATTCAGCTGAGAGATTGTTAACTTCTGCAAAAATCTGCTATATAAACTGAATGTTTATAACATGGGAGTCACCCAAGAGGGGGGAAAGTGACATGTTATATTTCTCAATAAACGCGGCTCACGGGCAGAACCGGCGAACAACGCATAGAGAAGACTCAGTGCAAACAGCAGAAAGATGCTCCATTAAATTAAGCATATAACATGTTTCTCACCCAAGCTAGGGAAGAAAGACATGTCATTTATCTGAATTAACGCGGCTCACAGGGGAGGGACCGGCGAGCGACGCACATAGAGATAAGGAGAAATAAACTCACTCAGATAGAAAATGTATCACGAGTCTCGCCTAAGTCAGGGGAGAGCATCATGTCAAATTCAGCTGAGAGAGCGAGAGCTCGCATCCTCAACGAGCGCGGTTTGCGGGGGAGGACCCGGCAAATAACGCGTTCAGAGACGGCATTTGAAGCAAACGCCAGTGAGAAAATAGAAAAATAAGCTCTGTACTCACCTGACGGAAGACGGCAGGGAATAGCTGAATGCTCTCAGATGCTGAAGGCGGCACGAGGGCGGCACGAGGGCGGCGCGGTGAACAGCTGCTAGAGAGCGAAGATCCGCGGAGCGAGGCTCTGCATGTGCCACAGTTGTGGCGCGGCATTGAGGCAACGCCGCCGCCGTGAAAACGGCGATTGTAGCTCTTTTAGAGCAGCGAGAGCCGCTGGGAAAGCTCTTTTAGAAAGCGGCGTTAAGCCGCAGGAAAAGCTCTTTGAACTGCGCCGGATGGCGGCAGGAGACACGCTGAGAGGCGGCCGGAAGCGGGAAGCGGGCGGCTCGAGAGCGGCGCTCGAAGCGGCAGTCTGCGAGGGCGCCGGCGCTGTCTTCGTTCGGCGGTCTCAGCTCAGTCCGCTGCGGGAGCCTCTTCGACGGCGGCGAGAACTTCTCCCAGGCGAGCTTCTTCCAGGCGGCGAAGGCTTCAGCCGGAGATCAGCGAAGAGTGATATGAAGTCGTCGCTGAAGGAGAGAGAACTGAAATCCTATGGCGACGCGCCTGCTTATATAGCTACCCCGCCCATTTCGGCGGGAATATTCGCGGGCTTTGTCGCCATAGGCCATAGCCTATGTAGGCCATAGCCGCGCCGTCATTGGTTCAACAACTTGTCTATGAGTGAACCAATGACGATGCAGTTACACTGCGTTATTGAAAAAGGCTTCAGTAACAGGGAAAAAGGAGACCTTTCCCCATACGCAGTACGAGTGAAGTATCGAAAGGGAACAGTAAACTTTATAACCTGTAAGTTGATGCACTTACAGCCTCAGATGCGGCAATTATAAAACTGATTTCTGACTTTTGATGCAGCCTGAATCATAATCACACCATGTTCATTCGTTGGCTACAGCAGAACTGGCCCCCCAACTGAGCCTGGTTTCTCCCAAGGTTTTTTTTTTTTTTTTTTTCTTTTTTCTCTCCATTTCTGTCACTGATGGAGTTTGTGTTCTGGCTACTGTTGCCTCTGGCTTGCTTAGTTGGGGACACATAATATTCAACAATCTTATTGATTTGACTGCACTGTCACTATTGAATGAGAACTGAACTGAGCTGGACGATGACATCACTGTTTTCTACGGAACTGCTTTATAGATGAAATTAACTAATTTAATAATTGATTATCTTTATAACTTTATAACATATAACTGAATCAACTAACTTCAGCTGAACAATGACACTATTTTCTTTTAGAGCTGCTGTACAGTCGAAATGAACTCTGTTTGCATCAATAGCTGAGTTTCCATTAAAGATTTGCACAGAAATGTGTGATATTTTCTAAAGGTCGATTAAAAACTATTGCAAAATGACGGCGTTTCCATTAACCGATGTTATGTGACTAAATCTTTTTTTTACCTCTCGTGACAAGTCATTACAAAAATCATGGCAATGGATGTTAGTAGGTTTAAGTATATTACAGCCACTGCACTAGCCATTATTTTTAATTTAAGGAGACACAAGCATGTTATCCAAGCACTAATAGCAAGGAAATACACTTATACTTGTATGAGGTGTTTCTGGGTGTTTCTCCCTCAAATCAGCTTTGAGATATTGATAAATTGTGGCATTTCTTTGTTATTTAGAATCCAGTATTCCTGTAATTATCTTTAATGAGTAATAAAGAACTCTGTCTCGTCTTCTGTTCATACATACCACACCATCTTTAAAGAATGATCGACTTTTACGTACACCAGGTGACATTTAAATGCAAAAAAATTAAAATAAAAAAATACCATTTCAGTTTTGCAAAATATTCCTTTTTCGAATTGCCTGAAAAACCACCTCATGCGAGCATAATTTATTTATTTATTTATTTATTTTTTGCAATATACAGGTAATGGAGTTTTTGCGAAATGTACGTGTTTCCTTTGGGCGTATTTTCAATTTGAAGGGTAATGGGCACGCAGCTATTGAATCATTATCACTGTAAAGCTGCTTTGAAACAATCTGTATTGTATAAAGCTCTATAGAAATGAAGTTGTCTTGACTAAAAATGTGTATGTCTGACATTTGCTAGTCAAAAACTCCATTTGAGCTTGATTTTGGTAAAATGTTAAGACACATGCAATTGTCTGACCATATATAAAGCCACAATATCAACTCTGAAAATGCGAAGTATTTACTAAGTCTGCCTCAAGAACAAATGGTGCAATGAGTAACTAAAGGCTGATTTATACTTCTGCATCGTTGTCCGCGTCGACGTGCATGCAGACCACTAGTAGGCAGTGTCTGCAGTCATGTTGAGTATCAAGGCAAAAGCCGAAGAAGACGCAGCTTGTCATGTACGTTGTCAGAGAAGCTTACAAATAGAAACGGCAAATAGGTAATGACTTTTGTTGCAGTTTGACGGCATGTGTCCCCTGAAACAGCGTATTTCATTCCTATGGAAGTTGAAAACGCTTGCTCTTCTCCTATTCCTCCGCGCCAGTTTTTCTACACGTGGTAGAAACAGCCTACGCCGGAGCTACAGCGTACACTCGACGCAGAAGTATAAATCAGCCTTAAGGCCCATGTGTGAACTTTATCCCCCAAATCAAGAAAGTCCTCACACATGGCTGGTTCAATGATCCCACCCAGGTCATTGTCCATAAGCAAAGATGGCAGCAAGCAGAGCAACTGCCATTGATGTGAATGGAAATGCTAATGAAGAGTTTTCTATTGGTATTGTAGATATTACAGATTGTCTATAGGTCTTGAAGTTAGACTTCATGTTCTGTTGAAAATGTCTCTGCGTTTCTCATTTCTTCTCCTTTCTTCCATATAGTTCCTTCCATCTATCTCAGTCTCTCTTTACCAGCCCGAGTGTACAAGTGAACATTGCTTGACATAAAACATGCTAAACAATTTTAATGAATTTCCAAGGGCTTTCAGTTTGATTCAGGAGTGTTTGTTCCTTTTCTGCTTTCCTGCAGAGCATAGCTCCAGTCCTGATCTAACAAACCTGCCTGTAATTTTCACGTGAACTCCCAGGACCTTCAGCGTTGTGTTTGATTAGAGCCAGAGCTAAACTCTGCTGGATATTACATTTACAGAAGCTGGGTTGAGCTACCCAGACTTAATTTGATACAATCTAAAAATAGAGGTTTAGACCTGAAGAAATCGAGAAATAAAAAACAACACCACCTTCACAATGCTTTTGCACAACACTGACAAAAGTTTGATAGCTTGATTAGTAGTTTAAAGAGGACCTGTTATGCCCTTTTTCAAAGTCTTGATTTTGTTTTTGGGCTCTACTGGAATAGGTTTTCATGCTTGAATGTTTAAAGGGGTTTAAATTTTCCTTGAGCTTTTGACATATATGAGGTCATTTAACTATAAGAATATCCTGTAAGTTTTAGAGCTGAAAACTTCCTTGTTAGTCCAATAAAAGCTTTAATTAACACCAGACCCAGCAAACGACAGGATTTACAAAGTGGGGATCTATGACGTCAAAGGGCAGCAAGCACCGCCTCCGCAGAAGAAGATCAACGCCTACTTCATCCCTGCCTGTTTAGCCCCACCCATCAATATGCACTTGACATGCTATTAGGTAGCCTAAGTAACATAAGTAACCTAAACCAGTACGAGCTAGCAAGCAATAAACATGCTGTTGAGGATTACAAAATATTGTGCAGTGCCTAGACTCGACAGTAATGACAACATGTAAGAAACTGTTAATTCTAATGCCTGATCTGATATGTAATGATTCATGTACAGTCAGATGTTCTTTGTCTGTGTGTCAGTAAATCAAACCAGTGACTAAACGTCAACTTGCGTTGTTTCTCTTAGTAGGATGAAAATAGTCTGTTATCTAACAGTGATTAAATTATATAAAGAAAGCGATCAAAGAAAGCTCCCTTTACAATTGCTGGAGCAGTGCACGCTGAAACTGTCAATCAAACAGAGCAAGTTTATCAGTGACTGACGTGCAAAAATCCCGTTTTATTCAACACATCTCTTAGTTATATCGCGTTTGCACTGTTAGTGAAGATGAAAGCTTTTGTTAGTGTACAGAAATTAAGTTACAATGATGAGATCACTGCTTTCATGCGCTCAGTAACATGTCTGTGATCGGCTACACAGTGTTCATCACTGCAACCTTTCATGCCACAATCTAAATATAATGCCATAGATCTAAATGTAATGCAACACTTTTCACCATTAGTTAACCCTGAGAGCTGTAATAGTAAAAACATGCTAAAAGAGAGAGTAATGCTTGGCTATTTCAAATGGAAAGATGTCAGCCAATCACAGCAGTGGGTGTTTATACACTGAAGTCTCAGCAGACACGCCCCTTAAAACGTGCGTTCAAACCAGAGGGCTGAAATCAGGGTAGGAAAATGCCTTTTATTTATAAATTCTGACAATTTTGGATGTAAAAAGCGTACTAACATTATAAGTGCACCCCAGGAAACATTATAAAACAATAAACCAATGCAGTTCATGACCCCTTTAAAAACACATAATTTTTCACATATTTGACATTGTTGCAGCTCCTCTCTTCCCAGTCTTTCTTTAGTTCCTGTCTCTATGAAGCCCCTCCTTCTGAAAAGCACAATGTGCTCTGATTGTGTGTTGTGATTGGTCAAGTGCTTCGAGCATGTTCGGGAAATGTCCCGCCCCTTACCATAACTGTGAGTTTCAACACACTACTAACTAACTCAACCAGGCCCCGCCCCTTTATTTTGTGTATGCCTTGGGCGGGAATTATTTAAATGAGGAATCTTGTGACGTGTTCGTTCCCGGAAGAAAACTCAAGACTACAATGGAGGCGTTTCAGGAAGTTCAGAAACAGTGCGCACTGATATAGAGAATAACTCCTGCTGAAGGGACTTGCTTTGGAACTTTGCAGAGCTTTATCATGCTCACACAGCATCATTACACACTAAAGAAAGATGAACGTGAAAAAGCATCATAGGTCTTCTTTAACCTCTTTCTATTACAAATAACTTTCATAACAACTCAAAGACCACTGCAGAGGAACTTTGGGGCACTTTGAGGACGGCAAGCAAACCCTCAAATCCTTTGGGCTTGATGGTGGTGCACCGACAGATGGGACTGATCCTGACTTTGCGCTTTAGCAGCGACTGCACAGCCACCCTCTGTTTCATATTCATCACAGTTTTTCCCTATTCTGTTTTTTTCTTTTTTTTTTTTTTTTTACCTCTGACATGCCGTGCCACCCCCTGGGCTCCCCCGCTCAGCACTTTTTCACACCGTCACCAGCATATTGATTTTGTCTATCTATTCATATCCCTCCCCAAAGAAACAGTCAGCTATTCAGAGGACATTGTCTCACATTTCTATTGTTGCTGATTTTAATCATAAATGGGGGAAAGAAACCGCAACAATATCTACACGGTAAATATGTTCCCTAAAAATGAATCGATCACACATCGATCAGGCATAACATTATAACCACCTTCCTAATATTGTGTTGGTCCCTCTTTTGCTGCCAAAACAGCCCTGACCCATCGAGGCATGGACTCCACAAGACCCCAGAAGGTGTGCTGTGGTATCTGACACCAAGATGTTAGCAGCAGATCCTTTAAGACCTGTAAGTTGTGAGGTGGAGCCTCCATGGATCGGACTTGTTTGTTCAGCACATCCCACAGATGCTCGATTGGACTGAGATCTGGGGAATTTGGAGGCCAAGTCAACACCTCAACCTCGTTGTTGTGCTCCTCAAACCATTCCTGAAACATTTTTGCTTTGTGGCAGGGCGCATTATCCTGCTGAAAGAGGCCACAGCCACCAGGGAATATTGTTTCCATGAAAGGCTGTACATGGTCTGCAACAATGCTTAGGTAGGTGTTACGTGTCAAAGTAACATTCACATGGATGGCAGGACCCAAGGTTTCCCAGCAGAACATTGCCCAAAGCATCACACTGCCTGTCGGCATGTGTTCCCATTTTTCCTGCTTCTAACACATCAACTTTGAGGACAAAACGTTCACTTGCCGCCTAATATATCCACCCACTAACAGGTGCCGTGATGAAGAGATAATCAGTGTTATTCACTTCACCTGTCAGTGCTCATAATGTTATGCCTGATCGGTGTGTGTGTGTGTGTGTGTGTGTATATATATATATATATATATATATATATATATATATATATATATATATATATATATATATATATATATATCCAATAACTCATATATATATATATATATATATATATATATATAATTTTTTTCTTATCAGCAAAAAATGCATAGAAACAATTTTCACTCAGAAATTGCTAGTAAATTTCACAATTAATTACAAAGAAATGCAAGTTAACATTGAAGTAGAAAAACTGAAATAGTATTTTCTTGTAAAATGTACTTCAGTAAACTTTGTCTTGTTTACAACTTCAAAAAATCTTTTTTTTACAGAGAGGTTTATTATAGTTAACTAAAACTAAAACCATAAAAGAATTCATTATTTGAAATAAAATAAATGTCAACTGAACTGAAATAAAATATCAAAAACTTAAACAAGGCAACATTTCTTGTTTTTATGTCATTTAAATTGATGTAGTAAAATAAAAATAAAAACTACAGACATATATATATATATATATTTTTTAAAGAAGCTAAAAATAAAAAAAAAATATATAAAAAAAAACTGATAGAAAATATTAATAAAAACTATAGGCTAATAGGATCTCAATGATACTAAAATAACACTTTCCTTATTTGAAGCATAAATCAGAAAACAAAATGTATGCGTATAACAAAAATAACAAAGAAAAATAAATTTAATTCAAAAATGTATTCTCTAAAAAATTAAACATTTTGTAAATAAAATTGTAATTTTGCTTCTGAAGTAAATATATCTTCTTTATATATTTTTAGATATTATGTTTAATGAAATAGTAAGATGGAAAACAAAACAAAACCATCTTCATTTGTCCCACAGTCTGCATTTGACACTGCTTTTGCACATCTGAAGCACATGCATTGATGAATTGCAGTGGTTATTCCAGCTGTGTTAAGGGCAGCTGCGGTGTAATAACTTCATGATAACTTTGTTACCGGACTAATAACTCAATTTTCCCAGGAGAGTGTGGCACGCTTGACGGATGTGTGACTCTGTAATGAATGCTGTGGAAACAGGAGTAGCGGCTGTGAAGATTTGCTCTGGTGTTTCTGAGAAAAGCTCATTTTATACTATTATTGTCATTGCAGTTAAATTGTATTGTCATTGTTATTACCTGAGCAAAATTAAATCGCTAAGCACCAAATGCAGGGAAGATTTTTAGGAAAACAGTAATCAGAAGGTCCATCCCTAAACCTAACTGTCAGTGGGGCTTAAGCAGATTTACAAAAACATATGATGTTGTATGAATTCATACGAAATAGCCACCAATTCACCAAACCGTAACTCTATAAGGAACTGCCATGAGACTGTGTTGAAGTTGCTGTTTCAGTGAATACTCATATAGTTTATTGTATGTGGGGTGTGATCAGAGACCCAGGACTGTATTTAAATCCACCTTAATGTCCTTTAACACCATAAATGTGAGTGAATGTCCCCTCCCACCCTGTCCACAGGAATACTAATGAACCGTGCCGAGCGTTCAGGAAATCCTCCTCCATAAAAATCATCCTGATGAAGGTTGGATAAAATGGCAATTTTAGATTAATGACTTAATAGTTCTTAAAGTCCCAAAAGCCACTCTCAGTTTTTTCATTATTCTTTTGTTTAAAGGTGATGTGTGTAATTTTTGATGTTAAAATACTTTATCCCGTCCCAACTTAAAGCAGACAGGGATAGCTGCAGGCCGTGATGGGCGTGCGGAAAGAAACTAACGTCTAACCCTAGCCCACACCCTAAAAGGTAGCTTTCATGACCAATTGTAAAGACTTTTCAGCACGCCAATTACTCCGACCTGCACATACCCATTTCCAAAGTCGGCATGAAACGCTAGTCTTTTCTTCTCTATTGTGCCACATATCTGAGTGAAACAGCTTCTGGAACAAGAACAAATGTAGAGCGGGGCTTGATTTTGTCCATGTGGAATTGATTGGATGGTTGTGGTTTGCTATTGGAGGATCTCATGTGAATGACAGGTTGCCCCGCCCTCATCATCAGAGAAGAGAAGAGATGTCACTGTAAGAGGGAGGGAAAGTTATTTTGATTAAAGTTTAAGAGGGCACATGAATTTAAAAAATAAAAATAATGTGCACGGGTTGTATATTTATAATTAATACTGCAATATTTTGATTTCACTGCGACTAACATGCAGAGACAACTATATATACACCATGTGTATGTTGATTCCCTAAAAATCAAAACATTGCTCTGTTTGTTTGAAAGTCTGGCACAGTTCCACCAATGGCATGAGTTTGGGGCTGGGACTATTTGCTAGTCTGACCAATGGCAGATGGGGAAAGTGTTTGGAAAACCTGTTTGAAAACAGGATGTGTTTTGTTTGGTGAAGCTAGTGGTAAAGTGATTCCAGGTGGCAGCGACTCTGATGTATACCATGATACTGAATGACTAACATATTCATGCGCCAAGATGCTTCAAAGAATTCCACGGCATGGCAGTCGAAATTGCGATATTCAGTTATAAAATCGCAAAGGTTTATGTGCTGCATGTGCCAAAGAGAAGGGCGACGCTGTGTTCTTTTAAACTCAAGCAGCTCATGATCTGATGTTTTCAGTGTATTGAAGCAGCTCAACACCAAAGACGCTTTAATATATTATGTGTTTTATTAGACAGGTGAGCAACTGTTTGGATACATTCATCAACAGAAAACTCATCATGTTATATAGCTCAACACAGCAAGTCTTATTGTTTAAATCTCGTTTTCTTGATTTACCACGAATACCATGTTTTATTATGCCTAATATCGATCTAGCTTACTGCAGTGTGCAATAAGTGTCTCATAGCATCCGCCGAGCGAACGCACAGAGTAGCATTATAACAACTTTCAACACACAAATGTATCTAATATGATAAACAGAGCTGCGTTACCTCATGTACGCTTGACCGGAAGAAGCGGAATCATTCGTCTACAACATAATAAAAGCACCTCCCATGATTCCACGAAATCAAGGCATCATCAAGTCACACCTTTGTTTTGAATAAGCGACCTCTTTAAACCGCAAAAGAGACACTGTTCCCCAGGTGGCTTTCTGTGCGCGCACTCTGTCGTAGCTGAACACGGATAAGCAAATGGACTAAGGATGTGTGCCTAAACGCGTACACACAAAAATTTCCAAAATATCAAAATGCCTTTTTGGAGAGTATTCACATAAACAGTGGGTTATGTCTTAAGTAGACGTGGACACGGTATATTGGATCCGTGCAGTAGCTCTTAAAGTGACAGCAGCCTAATATACCTGCTGCCATCTGTCATTAATGATAATCAAACAACAAATGACAAAGGAAAATCATTCACTGATCTTGACTGAATAACTTTATAGGATTAATCTATATGTGTACAGTAAGACTATGCAGTGTTAATATTTGATTATTCATTTTTTACTGTAGGCTATTGCTTGTCTGAATACCACTGTTAGTACATCTTCCGGAAAAATAAAAAATAAAAGGGGACCTATAAAGCCCCTTTTACAAGATAATAATAATATAAGTCTCTGGTGTCCCCAGAATGTGTCTATGAAGTTTCAGCTCAAAATACCCCACAGATCATTTATTATAGCTTGTCAAATTTGCCCCTATTTGGGTGTGAGCAAAAACACACCGTTTGTGTGTCCCTTTAAATGCAAATGAGCTGCTGCTCCCGGCCCCCTTTCCAGAAGAGGGCGGAGCTTTAACAGCTCATGTTGCTCAACAACAACAAAGCTGGAGAATCTCACGCAGCCAAAATGAGGATTGTCAGTAACGGTGTTCAGCCTTACATTGTTCATACCGGAGTCGACACTGATGGAGAGACTCAGGAAGAAGTTACAACTTTTAGAATGAAACTGGATGTTTCTGAATGGTTAGTGGATAAATTGATGTAGTTGCTGTGGAGTTGATTCAACTCATCCACTAGCATGAGCCGTCATGTTCATCTTTTGTGCAAATCCAGTGTTGAATTGATCCTCGTTTGTGAAACAGTAAATTTTAAGGTTTGTGATTTCACCAACCTGGAACGAAGCTCGTTGTAGTTCCTACCAGCCATTTGTTGTTGTCCTTAAAAAGTGATTTTTGTAAAAGAAAATATCTCCCTTTGCATTGAACTTTGAGCGTTGTAACTTTGCAGATGTTGTTTATCCTCAAACAGCAACATTACACACTAACTAAAGTAAAAAAAAAAAGTGAAACCATAATCAAGGACCCCTTTAAAACACTGTTTATTCAATTTGTATTTTTTTGTTCTGTATTTATTTATTCCTTTTGTGATTAGTTTTTGTTCTTATTGTATTGCTGACTGTTTACTTGTCTTATGTATTTATTTTGAGGACCTTTTACATTAGTTAGTATTAGTTTTTGCTGAAGTTTCAATAATTGGGAAATTTCATATCGTGAAATAAGACTTTGATCATATTGCCCACCAATATTTGTGTTAAATAATCGTGATTTCATTATTGACCAAAAAAATTGTGATTATGATTTTTGCCATAATCAAGCAGCCCTACCAGCTATCATCCCAAACTTGTAATAAGAAGCGCATATGAACTGGCTGTTGTCAGTAAGAGAGAATCTTTAAAGGGATAGTTCACCCAAAAATGAAAATTTGATGTTTATCTGCTTACCCCCAGCTTATCCAAGATGTAGGTGACTTTGTTGTCAGAGCGCGATCAGACCTCACTAAGCGAGTGCTGAACGCAGTTGGACATAGTGGTGTATTAGAGGTAAAAAATTGTTTCGTGTCTTAGGACATCAATGTGTCGTCACGAGCCGCAGGGTTTAATTTGGATTTGTCTATGCAAGTTTTTTCGACTCTTATTGATCGAGTTCCCATTCACTCCCATTATTTGACTGACAGACGGCAACGGTTGCAGTTAAAAATCATCAAAACAAAGTCACCTACATCTTGGATGCCCTGGGGGTAAGCAGATAAACATCAAATTTTCATTTTTGGGTGAACTGTCCCTTTCAGGGCATTATGCAATCATCTGTCAAAATACATTCTTGATGGCTTAACTTTTGAAAATTAAAACAGCCATAAATATTATTTTTGTATTGTAATTTTACAGTTGTACTGTAGAATGAAATTATTATTATATTATTTTTCGTAAATACTTTTTTTACAGTAAAATATTACAACAGTAATATTTTTTTATTTTGTATATTTCTTGAATATCCAAAACAGCATAGTATTACCATGATTTAATGTCCTAAAAACTAGGTCATTTTTTAAAGCAAAAGTATAAGACTCTTTGTAAGAAACTTCTTAGCAGTCCATCTCCGTTTGGGTTTATTTCACAACGCTCAACAGAAAGTTTAGTCAATCCTCCAGAGCTTTGCAATGACGAGTTGATTTGTGTTTGTTGTTTATTCTCAGTGAGAGGGATTGTGGGGAAGCAGAATGCTGTGTTTTCCCCTTTTCACTTGTGTTTTTGTTTCCTAGCATGAGTCTGGATTGCGTATTGGCTCTGAGGGCTTCGTGCCAGTCATGGCTCACACCGTCCCGCGCAGCAGGTGTTCCTCTGACCTTTCATACATCTCTCCTCCCTCCTTCTTTAATCCTGCCCAAAACCCCTACTGATGTGCACAGATCCATTTAATTTTCTGCTTTGCTTCCCTGTTAGCAGCACAGATTCATGGATGCATCATCTGCATATTACAAATTTGAAGATTGCCGTTCACGCATTCTGTCATTACGATTAAACGTGTCCCAGACAAAAGATGACGAATTAAATCCCGCTAATGCTTCAGAGCCTTGAGTGCTGGCTGTTGTCAACACAGAAACACTTTGAGATGGAGTGTAATGCTGAATTATTGGATTGTCTTGTTATTTGTGTTGTTAGCGTAAGGGGGGTGTCATCAGTGGCGGTGTCGTGCTGAATGGCTATGAGGATTGGCTGTAATGGAGTGCATTTTGCAGTGATTTACAGAGACTTTCAGGCAGACAGTAATGGACTGTTCAATCAGCCTGTTTATTTGAGAGAGGTACAATTCTCTTGACCATGTCAATAGCTGTGTTTCCACTGTCAGGCAAAAAGTGAGTGTGTTAGTGCGTGCCAGGACAGTCAGGTTTCCACTGTCACTTCCGGGGCTTTATCGGGCCTCGTTGGCCTTCATCTGGCCAGGGATTTTTGGCCCACCGAGTACCTTGGTCCAAAGTGGGCCTACTGGGGCTTGAGGAGTGGTCATGAACACAGGCAGAGTTTACCTGAGTCAGAAGAGGGTCCATTTCTATTTTATCATACCATGTCATCATTCTTAATCACTCTTTCTTTTTCCTTGAAAATATTTACCATGGTGATTGTAGTTTCCCCCCAGGTACCAAAGTTACTACAATTACTGATAGTAAAATAAAACTGTGGTACTTTGGTATTAACTGCTATAAAATCATTTTCATTGAAAAACGTCATGTAAAATTCATGAACAAAGTACAATACCTTGGTAATATTATGATTTCTGATATGTCAAGGTAATGCCATTGTTTTGGACATTTACCATGGCATGTTTTTGAAATGGCCCGTAGTAATACTATGGTTTTCAATGTGGTACCATGATAATACCATGTTATTTGGACATATTGTTTTTTTTTTGTTGTTGTTTTTTTTTTCGACATGGTTCCATGCCAGTACAACATTTTGGACATCTCCCAGATACCATGGTTTTGTTTTGGTTTTTTTTGTTTTTTTTGGTCATAGCGCCATGGTAAGGTTGGTGGGTTGGTTGGTAATGTCATAATCATGATAAATATGATGTTGTTTGTTTTGACATGAAGAACATAATACCATGGTAAAAGCAGATTTTGGACATCTCCCATTAAAATACAATTGTTTGGGATTTAATATAACAAATAAATTGTTTTGGACATGTACCATAGATATACTATATGGTTGTGGATATGGTACAATGACAATATCACATTTTTTGGACATATCATTTTTTTCAACATGGTACTATGCCAGTACCACAATTTTGTACTATGATAATACCATGTTTTATATAGTTTTTTGTTTGTTTGTTGTTGGTGCCATGTTAATATCTGTTATATATATATACACTACGACTTCAAAAGTTTGGGGTCAGTAAGATTTTTTTAATGTTTTAAAAGAAGTGTCTTCTGCTCACCAAGCCTGCATTTATTTGATTAAAAATACAAACAAAAACAGTAATATTGTGAAATATTATTCCAATTTAAAACAGCTGTTTTCTATGTCAATATACAGTAAAGTGTAATTTATTCCTGTGATCAAAGCTGAATTTTCAGCATCATTACTTCAGTCTTCAGTGTCACATGATCCTTCAGAAATCAATCTAATATGATGATCTGATGCTCAAGAAACATTAATTATTACAGTTGTGTACAATTTTTTTTCAAAATTCTTTGATGAATAGAAAGTTTAAAAGAGCAGCATTTATTTAAAATAGAATATTTTCTAACATTATAATTGTCTTTACTGTAACTTTTGATCAGTTTAACTCATCCTTGATGAATAAAAGTATTGATTAATTTTATTTCTATCCCCCAAAAATAAAATTAAAATTCTTACTGACCCCAAACTTTTGAACGGTAGTGTTTAATGTTACAAAAGATTTAGATTTTAGACAAATGCAGTTCTTTTGAACTTTCTATTCATCATAGCATCATGAAATAAAAATGTAAATAACTGTTATAATTTGTTTTTTTTTTTTTTGTTTTTTTTTTTCATGTTTATGTTTTTGTAGGGCATTTTGAAAATAGTACTATAGTAATACCACATTTTGGGCATCTCCAATAGAAATACAGTGGTTTTCGATTTTGTACCATGTCGATACCCTGTTTTTGGACATGGTGCCATGGTAATGCTGTGATTTTTGGACATAATACCATAGTAATATGATATCATGATCAGGCTAATACTGTGTTGTTGTTGTTGCTGCTTTTGTACATTTTGAACATGGTACGCAGATGATGTAAAACAGTACCATCAATTCATCTGACACTATACTGTAGTTCCGGTAAAGTACTTTCATGTCAGGATCTGTTTGGAGATGATAATACATTCAATTATTCATTATGATTTTTTTAATTGTGGTGCCAGTAATTGTAGTAAGCTAAAAGTAGTAAGCTAAAAGCTAAACTAAAAGCTATACGAGTTTCCCCTGTGCTCTTTCTCATTCACATACACACATTTGTTTTCATGTTCTCATTCTCTGTCATCATCTTTCACTCGCTCCTTGGCATCTTCTTGCTCTCCCGCTCTTTTATGCTCCCATGAGATGATCTTCTCTGTCTACATCTCCGTCTGTCAGCCATTACATACTTCACTGCTGCTGAATAAGTGCTGCTCTGCAAATCTTCTGGAAGAGTCTCACATCTTTATTTTCCTTTCGCTTCTATGAAGATCCCTGTATTTACGTCCAAGACCCTTTCTTTTCTCTCTCTCGTATACAGTCTGTTCTTGGGGTAGGCCTGCAACAAATAAATATTAAAATTGCTTTAAAAAAAAAAGTCACTAATGAAAGTAGACGACAAAAAAATGCCATTCTTGATTAACTGCATATATTGGCTATGCAAAAATTATACATTTTGAATATTACTCCTACTAGTTATGTCAGATTCTTTCTATGCAGTTAAAAAATCGAGTTGAAGTTAAAAACTGAATCAGTCCGATTTGTGAATGAATCATTCAGACTGATTTTGTGTACTGGATCGACTGATTCTTTGAGATTTACAGTGAATTTTGTTACATTTTGACTTATTCCTCAAACAAAGCTATTGTATAGTATATTCAGAAGACTTGTTTATTTATTTCTGTATTTTATTTATTCATTCATTCATTTTTATTAATATATATATATATATATATATATATAGGCCAATTAATTGGCAATTTTTGAATGTTTACATGGACTGTAAAAAATATTTTTACACGCCTCACGAGCAGCGGAACTTTTATTATGCCACAGTCGCCGGCGCCACTTCCGCTTTTCCGGTCATGAGTATGAGGTAACACAGCTCTGTTTATCATATTAGATACATTTGAGAGTGTTGAAAATTGTTATAATGTTACTCTGTGCGTTTGCTCGGTGGCTGCTGTGAGACGCTTGTTTGAGACACACTGCAGTAAGATAGATCGATATTAGAATATCATATTAAATGCTGGATGGCTTGTGTTGATAAATGGCATGCAATTAATTTTAAAACGTATTGTATGATGGAGAAAATTCTGTATTACTGTTACTAAAAATAAAGCTGCATCTGATTATATTATGTTAGCTACTTGACAAAATAGTGTTTTTCTCTGAGGCATGGTAAAGCATATTTGTAAAAAATCAAGAAAATTAGATTTAAAAAATAAGACTAAACGTGTTGAGCTATAAAACAATTAGTTTTCTGTCTATAAACGTAACCAAACAGTTGTTCCCTTGTCTATTAAAACATGTAAATATTAAAGCGTCTTTGGTGTTTCCATGGTTTCTACAAAATAAAACTGGAAACTGAGGGTAACGCGGGTATGACGCAATTGACAGGCGACTCCTCACACGTCCCGGAGCCTTGGTTAAAATTGCAGTTTTCTCACGATTTACAAATAGTTGGAAACATTTGGGATATTGTAAGTACTCAAGTAAACAAAATATATAACACTGGCCTAGTGGTTTTTGGATATTTTACTGCAAAAATCTTACATATTGCACCTTTAATCAAAGAATGATCTATTTAGTTGTTGGTTGCATTTGTCTCCCGCTGGGTCTCTGTTTCATTTTCTGCATCAGAATCCTTCATTCCTTCATATCTCTGTTGGCCTCTCGCTCACTGTCTCTCCTGGAGAGCCTTAGGGGGATCAGATGGCCTTTTAGCTCCGCAGTAATGCGGTCACCTCCTCGTGTTCACCGGGGACCGGGGCATGTCTCCCCGTGTCTGTCTGCCAGTCCTCCTTGATTACAGCCACTTGAGGAGATGGGACTTCAAGCATGTGTCTGCTCTTAGAGAGTCAAAACACAACAACTTCCCTCCCAAACCCTGTCTCTCCCAGAAATAAGAGCTGTTCGCAGACGCTAAACACCCCACACTCGCAGAACTCAAGTAGGAGGGAAGAAAAGAAGTGAGAACAATGTGAATTGAAATGGCCGTTATCTGGGCTGGCTATTTTTAGCACGCAGCAGCAGAGGATCTCCAAGTCTGTTTTTTTTTTTTTTTTTTTGTCTGAGGAAACTCTGAAAGCTTTCGGCCGGGTATCTCTGGCTCCAATTAAACACAGAGTGTAGAGTGTGATGAGCTGTGAGACCGTTTCTACTCGCCTGCTGCAGAGGAGCTGTCCTCATTAGATTTATCTACACCCGTGTGTGTGTGTGTGTGTGGATGGGTGGATTTATTTGGTTTTTCCTTGTATGATCATGGTACATTGTGTGTAAATCCACAGTGTGTGAATGTGTTTTGCAAAGACGTTTGTGGGAACCACATTGCTTCACTAAAAAAAAAAACAAGGTTTACTTTATTTTAAGGTGACGTAGTTACGTTACACATACTTACTATAGTAGTTACAGTAAATTATGCATGATTACAAGCAGTGTTGGGGGTTACATTACAAGTAACTTCAGTTATGTAATCAAATTACTTTTTCAAGTAACTAGTAAAGTAACGCATTACTTTTCCAATGTTGCTTTTGCATGTTGCTTTTTCAAAGGCACATTATAATCAATTCATACTCGCAGTGCTTTCAGATGGATTAGCATTTGGAGCCATAGTTCATTGACAAGCCACGCATAAAAAAATAATCACAGCTTTGCGATTTCATAATCGCACTAAGACAAATCGTTTAAGCTCTATTTCAATGTTGTTGTTTTTCCTAATCGATTGATCATGCAGTCCTACAAGGGCTCTGTGAAAGTGTGAGAGTGCAAAACCTTCAGTGCCTTCAGCCTTTCACATTGATTGGCCGGACTCGTGACTCCGAACAAATCAGATGTGCGGTAGGCGGAGCTTGCTCTAGGCCACAGAGTGGTGAGTTCCGACAGAGGTGGCTGCATCAGAGCCAAATAGCGCATTTCAAAATTAAATAATTTTATCTGCAAATCGGTTTTAAAAATGACCGATAACCATAAACATGCTTAATATTGGTGCCAATAATCAGTCGACCCCTAATACAGCTGTCACTGGGGTGGTCAACTTTTAAAAGGTGCTAATATGCACCCTTAAGGGGTAAATAAGGTACAAAGATGTACCTTTTGAAAGGGTGCTGCCCCAGTGACAGCTTGTGTACCTTTTTTCTGAGAGTGTACCATAATCCCACCTCTTTTGTAAGGGTTAACAATCTTTCTCTGCTCTTTTGTTTGCAATTATCATGGCTACATTAGACACGGTAGTGTCTTACATACGACCCTTGGGCATGAAGATGCTAAAATCCTCCAACAATACAGATTTCATTCCATTTTATGTTGCAGTTTTGCAGGCCACTAAATCCCAGTTGCTATCATTTGCTATGTGGACTTAGTGTCTTTGACTACAGAAGGATGCAGAGCTGACTTTAAAGGTCAGGCGTCCCGCGGGGCCACAGAGAGTCTCTGATACAGTCTGCCTCATTGCTCCATGCCGGCAGCTTTTAAAGGTAACTGCCTCTGCAGGAGTGAGAGCCTTGTTAAACCCGTTGACGGGGGACTCGTTTCCGCATGCTTTTATATATAATTCATTATTCATCGGAACACAGCAAGAAAGGGTGACTTTAATTTGGAGTTTACAGGCTTTGCTGGGCCAGATGATATAAACGACATCCATTTACGTCTGTATGAAATGCAAGACAGTGCTGTTATGGAAGGCCGATTTTAACAAGGAGGTTTTCACTTGGAGATTAGCATGAGCCTTGCTGTGAATATTGGAGTGTCAGCATTGCTGAAATATACTGTGTGAAGTTTTCATAGAAACTGCAATAGCAATCAAGCTTGACAATTTGTCAGTGTGATACATTTATTTGTTCAATATATATGAAAGAAGGGAGGCATATGATTTCCCTTTTCTTTTGAATTTGAAAGTAATTCAGGGGACCTGTTACCACAACTTAATAAATGCATGGTTGGAAGTTAAAAATTCTAATTTATTGTTTTAATTAAACCATTTAAGTTGCAAACATTATTTTCTAGAGTTCTGTTGACATAATAATGTTGATCATTACATCAGCAAACAATATTGTCTGTAATTTAAACTAAAATTTCTGTGTTAAATGGCTTTGAAAAAAAAAAATGTTGTAGTAACTTAATGAAATTGTCTTGATAACTTCGGAAATTAGGCGATAGATTTCTAGTTTGCATTATACTTTGCATAAGACTGGATAAGGAGAATAAATGTTGAAATTAAGTGTTAATTTATTTGTTTTTAGTGAAGGGAAAGACATTTAATGCTGTTATGTTTGACATTTAAAAGAGTTTCTGTAATGTTGAAGTTTTTGTGGTTAGGATTGTGCTGAAGAGATACATGAAGGTAAACACTACATTGACTCTATAAGCAATGACTGCGCTAATGCCAGTGACAAGTAATATCTTACTTGTTCATTAAATGTACATGTTAAATAAGTTATGTTAGCATGTGCTATGTATGATAGCTGTTGATTTGAACTAAAATAGATGAGATTAATTGGTTCCAGGTCTACAACTCTGGTAGTTGGAGCGACTTAATTTTTTTTAAATAATCAACTTAAAAATTTGTGTTTATGCTACAAATTTTTAAGTTCCTCTAACTCAGTATAGCTTGTTGGTTGAATGTAAATTCAAAAGTTGTCATAACTCAAAAAAATTGATAGAAACTGTTGCGTTATTTTTTTGTTGTTGTTGTTGTTGTTGAGTCAACACATTTTTCAGAGCATAAACTGGCAAGTGGACAAGACTTAATAGAACTCTAAAGTGTGGCTATGTGAGATCATGATGACACTGTTATATTAACATATTATTCCCAAACATGAGAGGTTTTTATTCATCTTATTTTTAAAAACTGTGAGGGTTTTTAGTGAGCAATCAGTTTGATTAAATTAAATGTATATTTTAAAAGTTTGGGGTCTGTAGGATTTTTTTTATGTTTTTGGAAGAAGTCTCTTCTGCTCACCAGGGCTGCATTTATTAAACGTAATTTATTCCTGTGATCAAAGCTGAATTTTCAGCATCATTACTCCAGTCTTCAGTGTCACATGATCCTTCAGAATCAGTCATTCTAATATTCTGATTTGATGATCAAGAAACATTTCTAATTATTATCAATGTTGAAAACAGTTGTGCTGCTGCTTTTTTGTGGAAAACATGATTTTATTTTTCAGTATTCTTTGATTAATAGAAAGTTAAAAAGAACAGCATTTATTTGAAATTAAATGTTTTGTAACACAAATATCTTTGTTCAATTTAATGCATCCTTGAAATGCAAGACAGTGCTGTTATGGAAGGCCGATTTTAACAAGGAGGTTTTCACTTGGAGATTAGCATGAGCCTTGCTGTGAATATTGGAGTGTCAGCATCGCTGAAATGTACTGTGTGAAGTTTTCATAGAAACTGCAATAGCAATCAAGCTTGACAATTTGTCAGTGTGATACATTTATTTGTTCAATATATATGAAAGAAGGGAGGCATATGATTTCCCTTTTCTTTTGAATTTGAAAGTAATTCAGGGGACCTGTTACCACAACTTAATAAATGCATGGTTGGAAGTTAAAAATTCTAATTTATTGTTTTAATTAAACCATTTAAGTTGCAAACATTATTTTCTAGAGTTCTGTTGACATAATAATGTTGATCATTACATCAGCAAACAATATTGTCTTAAACTAAAATTTCTGTGTTAAAAAAAATAGGTTGTAGTAACTTAATGAAATTGTCTTGATAACTAGAAATTGTCTAGATAACAAATATCTTTGTTCAATTTAATGCATCCTTGCCAAATAAAAGTATCAATTTCTTTGGAAAAAAAAAAACCTCAAGCTTTTGAACCGCAGTGTATATATGGGACTTAAACCACAATTCTACAAAACATACCTCCTATAGCATCACAGAAGACCCTGTACTCCTCTAGTTTCCTTTGAGGTTGCGTCTTGTTTCAGTTTTTCGGTGCACTGATATTGGCCTTCCTGCTGAAGGGCTACACATCTACTGAATGTCAGTTCAGACCCCTCATGCAGTATGCATTAAACGGGCTGCTTAATGTAGGCAGCCCATGGATTGCATAATGCATGATGGGATGAGGCCGGTGTCCTCCCTGAAAGAGGTGGATCGCACCTCAGGGCCAGCAGATGAAGCTTTCCGCCTCAGTAGTGCTCCTGCCCTGCAGATGACCTCAGAGAGACACATGTACACCCTCATACAGATCTCCTTCACTCGTTCATAGATCCAAGAACTCGCTCTCCTGTTTCCACTGACCTTCTTTACTATACACATTCTTGCCCCAGAAATGACCTTTCGCATCATACTACGTCTGCCCTTAAAGGAAGGTTAAGAGGGGAATGTAGTCATTTGTGTTGTCAAAAGTACTGACTTCGGTACAAAGTCAGTACTGAAATGTTAAAAATGTGACTCTTTGAGCTCTGTTGAGTGGATTCGTAAACACCTCTGATTGGCCACTGAGCGCACTCATCAGATATGTCTGTGATTGGCTACAATGATCAACGCTTCAAAAACATTGTAAATGGACATCAATGACTGATACGCACGGGACCGTGTGTTAGACACTTTGAAACACTCCCGTGCGTTGATCATTGTAGCCAATCACAGACATATCTGATGAACGCATCCGGTCAACAGCGCTCAAAGCATCACGTTTTTAAAATTTCAGTACCGAAGTCAGTTCTTTTGATGACACTAGTAATCATAATCTGCCTTACGGAGAGCAGAAACTGTAAACTTTGAGCATTTTTAGCCTGATGTGACATTTTGGATGTGTTTATGCTGCAGTATCAGGACAAAAGTTAAAAGTAATAAGTGCTTTGGACGTCTTTTTCATTGTTAGGTAGTGAACTAATGTTAACAAATTGAACCTCATTGTAAAAATACACCATATTTTCATTATTGCTAAAATAAAAATAAATTATTGAAAATGTTTTGCAATATTTTATATATAGACATTTACTGAATTTTATGTTTCTTATGCTTATCAAAACTGCATTTATTTCAAGATCAAAATGCTTTAAATACGATGTTAAATATTATTAAAATTTACTGTTTTATATTGTACTATATTTTAAAATGTACTTAAATGTGTAATTACATTGTAACAACATCACCTTAAAATAAAGGGTTACACTTTATTTGTGTCATTGTTCCATGTAGTTACTTTAGTAATATAACTATGAATTAGGTAACACTTTACAATAAGGTTCATTAGTTACAGTGTTAATTTTGACAGCAAATTTTGATTTAGTTTTAGTCATAGTCTTTTGACTAAAATGCCATTTAGTTTTAGTCATATTTTATTCATCGGAAATTGTTTTAGTTTTAGTCTAGTTTTAGTCGACTAAATATCATAAGATTTTAGTCGACTAAATCTACAGTAGAATTAGTCGACTAAAATCTAATTTAGTTAAATTGTAAGCATTAAGCATTTCCAATAAAAATGCTTCCACAGATCCAATACACTGATATAGGCACATCTGATATTCCCTAAACTGTTTATGTTCACCCAACTGTACTTTGCTCACCAAAGCGGATGGTTTTTGACCGTTCAAGTGCAAAAACACGTGAAAGAGCAAAATTCAGTACTTTTCAGGGACTGACACACTTATCATTGAGGTAGGCTACTATTATAGATTACATTTAAAAAAATGTATTAGATTTGATTTTTAGTTTTTCCTGCTTTCATTGTAATTTTAGTTAAAAGTTTTAGTAATTTTTTGTGTTTATGTCTTTTAGTTTTTGCTTTTAAATGTCTATAACGTTTTATTTTTTGTTTATTTTAATACCTCAGGTTAAGCAAAAGCTTAGAAACTATTAAGTTTACATTTTTATATATTTATCTTTTATTTCAGTTAATGTTTATTTCAAGTAATGAAGATTTCTTTGGTTTTAGGTTTAGTTAACAATAATAACCCTTATACTTGTAAAATATATTGAATAATGTGTCAAATAATGTTCTTAGTCTTTCCTTCCTGTGACAGAAGATACAGTAGTTTACTATGAATTAAACAGAAATTAAATTAAATACAGTTTATTGTTTAAACAAAATAACAATAATGACCAGGAAAAAAAATAATAATTATAAACCATCCCGAAATACACCGTGACTCTTATTCTGAAATGTCTGCAGTCTGCACTGTAGCAGGCTGCTCATGAGGGAGATAAATAATGCATTCTTACAACCGTCTAAAACATGCTACCATATAAACATCGTGTAGTAAACATTGTCATAATTCATCAACATTAGCTTATAAGCAATCGCTTGGCATAAATGTGCGCTATTCATTAATTGCGCAGCAGTCACATGTGCTGCGGCACGAGCCTGTAGAGCGCGCAACAGCGCCGCGTTTCCCGCGGTTAGATCAGCACATTACAGTTCAAATGTGCGCATCTTCCACACAGGACAGCAGTTCTGACTGGATATCTTCCCAAATCGTCCCTCTCTTTCATTTTCGTCTCGTTTTTATTCGTTGACGAAAATTAGAGTAGATTTTAGTCATAGTTTTAGTCATTCAAAACCCATTTTTATTTAGTCATCGTCTCGTTTTCGTCCGTGAAAAAATGTCGTTGACGAAAATTATGACGAAAATTATTCGTCAACGAAATTAACACTGATTAGTTAAACATTAGATGATGTATTAACTAGCATAACTGTGAGCAATGCATTTGTTACTGTATTTACTAATCTTCGTTAAGTTTAGTTAATGTAAACATAATGTTAATGTAGTTAAAATACAGTTGTTCATTGTTTGTTCATGTTAGTTCACAGTGCATTAACTGTTAACAAGATTTTAATAATGTATTAGTTAATGTTGAAATTAACATTAACAAAGATTAATAAAAGATGTAGACGTGCAGTTCATTATTAGTTCATGTTAACTAATGTAGTTAACTAATGAACCTTATTGTAAAGTGTTACCATAAATTATGTATAATTACATGCAACTAACCCTAAACCAAACCAAACCCTTATCCTAACCCTAAATTAAGTATATGTAGTTACTTAAATATTACTCGGTACTTAAATCTGTAATTACAGTGTAGCCATCCATACTTAAAAGTGTAACCAAATAATTATTATATATATATATATATATATATATATATATATATATATATATATATATACACCTCAAATATAACTTTCAAAAGTGTTACATGTATGCTCATCAAGGATACCTTTATTTGCCTTTATTAGTGTCACATGATCCTTCAGAAATCATACTAATATGCTGATTTGCTGCTCAAGAAACATTTATGATTATTGAAAATAGTTGCACTCTTCAAAAGAATTGAAAGTTCACAAGAACAGCATTTATTTATAATAAAAAATATTTTGTAACACTATAAAAGTCTTTACTGTCACCTCTGATCCATTTAATGTGCCTTTGCTTAATAAAAGTATTCATTTATTTTAAAAAAATATATTCTGACCCCAAACTTTTGAATGATAATGTATATTTTGGAATATTTAGATTTGACCAGACAACTAACCCTCAGTATGAACAACAGTAATAGCAGTGCTTGACTTGCCAAACACCACTGACAGGTCATGCGATGTCAAAAAGTCATGTTGCAGAAGGATATTTAATATACAAGTTAGTTTTCCCAGCCTCTGACCTGCCTGTGTGTTTAAGTGTGTGACCAAGTGAGATTGAGTGCACTTTGCCATATGTTTGTGAATGAGTGTGTGTGTGTGTGTGTGTAAGCGTTCGCTCTGGTGGGTGTCAGTAAAGTGCTTGTGTGGGCGACTCTCATCCCACACGCAGCTTTTTAGCCTGAAGGCTTTTGGCATTGTTTCTCCGAATCCCATTTTCATATCTTCTGCATCTGAGCGGCTGTGTGAAAGCCGGCTGGTGGAGGCGCATCATTAAACTGCAGTGACTGCTGTGGTAATGACTGCTGAAGGCAGCCTGACCGCAGCAGAGCCCCAGCACGTACACGGTGCATATTAAACCGTGAGGATGACGATAAGAGAATGATACGTGTGTGCGTATCACTCCGCCGAGACGGCAGCTTTCTCAGCCTGTCATAAAATCCTGCTTCGTTTATTTCGTTATCCTACTCTTCATGACAGTCAGGTCGGCCTGTCTGGAGCAAAGACTGTTCACGCTTGACCCAGGCTTAAAATGCCTGTATTATTCTATTTTAAAGGTTCATAATTTTGTTTTGGAGTCTCCTACTATAGGTTTACATGCACCTGAGGTCAAAAACACTTTAATTTTCACATATTATTCATCACAGCATCAGCTCTTTTCTCACAGTGTCTGAAACGGTTTGATAAAGGATCCGATCTCTCTAAACCCCTCCTTTCTGAGAGCCTGCTCTGCTCTGATTGGTCAGATAGTCATGTCTGTTGTGATTGGTCAGCGCATTTTGGAAACCAACCACCCTCATTACCATATCTGAATTTCAGCTCTGGATCTTCTTCAGCGCTTGATACGCAGTGATACGAACAGTAATGATGGCGTCGGTTTTATCGCATCAGTTCAAGCGCAAGTCCTCATCCTTTGGAAGTGTATTAAAGTGGATTATTGCAAAAAATAAGCTCTTTGACCAACAGAAGTTTGATTTTTACACATTTTGTTCATCATGATAATCTTCACAAATGAATACAGCTTTTATAAATTTTGTAGCCTAAATACAACTGGCAGAAGTAAAAATCCAAAGGTGGGCAATAAACGAGCTACACCAGTCACATGACTTCAACGTCACCATCAGTAAGTTTCAACAACTCTTTCATTTTCCCTGAAAGTTTTAGTTTGAATAGTTTGCAAGCATGTAGTTATAAACACAACGAGGCTGTATAGTAAGTAAATGAGTTACCTGTTCTACTGATGATGTTTAATGTCCCCAACAGCCTCTGTAGTCCCATTTAGACACTTGTTAGCAACCGCCTTTTTGAGACAGGTAAAAGCTTTATAAAATCACGAGTGGGTATTAATAAAGTATTTTATGACTTAAAACATGAAAATATCATGAGCTTGTGTTTACCACAGACCTTATATCATGCATTTAACTAAAAACCCATTAACCCACTGACGATGGAGCCTTGATGGAGTACGATGGAGTACTTTTTCTTTTTTTTGTTGACCTACAATAATATCCCTGCAGAACTTTATTGGTGAGTTGTGGAAGAAGGAAACCCAGTGTTAAAAAATGGCATGAACCGCCAACTTGAAAACTGAAGAAACAGTCTAACGTTCAAAATGACCAACCAAGGTTTGCTTTACTTAAAGTGAAATTTAGGGACGGGTAAATCTAAAATGGAGTAAACAACCCATGGAGGATTATGGAATAAATCATTGTGATTGATGATTTCTTGCTTTCATTTAAAGGTGCAGTATGTAATATTTTTGCAGTAAAATATTCAAAAACCACTAGGCCAGTGTTATATATTTTGTTCACTTGAGTACTTGAGTACAATATCCCAAATGTTTCCAACTATTTGTAAATCGTGAGAAAATTGCAATTTAACCAAGGCTCCGGGACGTGTGAGGAGTCGCCTGTCAATTGCGTCATACCCGCGTTACCCTCGATTTCCTCGATATTTTATTTTGTAGAAACCATGGAAACACCAAAGACGCTTTAATATATTACACATTTTAATAGACAAGGGAACAACTGTTTTGATATATTTATAGACAGAAAATTAATTGTTGTTTAGTCTTTTTTTCTCCATCATACAATACGTTTTAAAAATAATTGCATGTCATTTATCAACACAAGCCATCCAGCATTTAATATGATATTGTAAAATCGATCTATCTTACTGCAGTGTGTAACAGTGTCTCACAGCAGCCGCCGAGCGAACGCACAGAGTAACGTTATAACATCATTTTCAACACACTCAAATGTATCTAATATGATAAACAGAGCTGCGTTACCTCATACTCATGACCGGAAAAGCGGAAGTGCGCGCCGGCGACTATGACATAATAAAAGTCCCGCTGCTTGTGAGGCATGTGTTGTGCAATCGCTCCAGCTCCTCGTTCAGCTCCCACAACACTCACGCCTGCTCTTCTTCACACTACAGTAACATTCATAATCTCATCCATGAACATGATTTCTTCCCGAGTCCAATCCCAATTCTTTTCCACCGTCCGTTGAGGTGGAGACTACATGTCCCAAGATTCCGCTCTCAAACTTGCCATCATCAAGCTACGCCTTTGTTTTGAATAGGCCTCTAGCGGACAAAATTATTACATACTGCACCTTTAATTAAGTGTATTTTAAGTATTTTAAGTCGATATTGTCATGTTAATAATACTAATACTACTACTACTAATAATAATAATAATAATAATTTATTCATAATAATAAATCATTGACTTTTTCCTTAATTTATGTATTTATAGGAAAAAGTAAAAGTATTAATTATATTTAAATGGCTGATACCTGAAATAGTTTTTGCTTTACATTTACTGAAATACTTTTGTTGTTGTTGTTGTTTTTCATATTATTTTTTCTTGGTCTTGCGTAATGAATCCTGCATTTCACTTGATGTAATGAACTTAATGTAAAGGTGTTCTGGCCCAACCCTGATTATGCCATTTTAGCATTTTAGACCATCTTAACAAGGCTCTAAACACATGGATGTAGTGCTACATCAGTGTATATTTAAATTAAATGATTGTCACAAATGTATGTGCCTCTTCACTGTGCAAATGATATACAATTAACATGGCACAATAACCACCCACATATAACTAGTGCTGAGCTGAGGTTTGTTTGAAAGTGATGCTTGTGAGTGTTTTTTTTTTAACCTCCTAGTCATGGCGATAAATATACCCAGGCAAACTATTTTTCCTTTCATTTTTACTGCTGATTTGCATAATTCCGTTATGATATCAGTGCTAAAGCAACACAGACTGTGTAAAATGTGCAAATAAATTAAGATTCTTAATGATTTTTCCCCTCAATTGATGCCATGAACCTTTACAACTTTTGGCAAATTCTTCTTGAAAAATTCTTATTGAAAGCACATTGATTAAAAAAACAGTGCAGCCAATCACACTAGAGCTTGCCATTTTGAGAAAGCTCTTGCCATTTTTGTGAACTAGACAATCTGTGAATTTTCTGTAAGTGTGCCATCAGAGGCTGAGACTAGGGTTTCTCCATCTCCCCCTCACCATCACTTTTTCAAGGGCACGACCTCCCTTGGTGCACCGCCGGTGTAATTGAAGATGAGGGAGTAATCAAAGCGGTCCTGGGACCCCCTGAGCACCGATGCCTAGACTAGATACTCCAAGCATGAGACAAATAGCCAAAACTCAGGGGTGGATTCCTGTCTTCCTCTCCTCTAGTTTTTCTGCTGATTGTCTGCTCACCCTCCCATGAGCCTCTGGGAACAGGGGGAGGATCCTGTTACTACAGCTTACTGTAGAGAGGTGTTGTGTTGCAGATATGTGTGAAAGAGGATTGAGAAGGAGCAAGGAGGAACTACCCCATCCATGACCTTAAACATGCTGAATTTTCAGGTGTAGAGGTCAAATAAGTTAAAGAGTTAGTTCACCCAAAAATTAAAATTCTGTCATTAATTACTCACCCTCATGTCGTTCCACAACCGTAAGATCTTCATTCATCAATCTTAATGTTATGAAGCGACGAGAATACTTTTTGTGTGCCTAAAAACCAAAATAATGACATTATTCAACAATATCTAGTGATGGGCGATTTCAAAAAACTGCTTCATGAAGCTTCGAAGCTTTGCGAATCTTTTGTTTCCAATCAGTGATTCGGAGCGTGTACCTAACTGCCAAAGTCACGTGAACCATTGAAATTTCGAATTGTTTCGAAACACTTATGACGTAACAAAGCCTTGTTTACTGAAATCACGTTACTTTGGCAGTTTGATAGATGCTCCAAACCACTGATTCAAACACAAGATTCATAAAGCTTCAAAAATAAAGAATCGACTCTAAACCGCCTAAACGAGTCGTCAGGAATTCCAGTCTCACTTCCGTGACCTGCATACGGAATGCAGTAACACATTTGCATATTGCCAGCCTTTGGTCTTCATTGGTTGCCCACAAACTGCATCTACTTTGACCCGCCCTCAAACGCTGTACCTGGTTCATGTTGTAGGAGAGTTTTATAGCAATACTAGTCTGTTCTTCACACAAAGCTTTCGTATGAATTCAGAATTATGATACTTTTATGGTTTTATGGTTTTGCTCCTTTTTTGATGCTTGAAAGCTTCATTGCTCATTCATTGCAATTGCACAGAAAAGAGCGACTCCAGATTTTCTCCCTTCACCTTCACACGGGGTTGAAACGGCATGAGGGTTAATAAATGATGGCATAATTTTCATTTTTGGGTGAACTATTTCTTTCAGCAAACTGAATTTTCAAGCAGCCTATGCAAAAACACAGAGCTGAAGGTGATTGAGGTTGAGAGAATTAATACAAAGCCCTACCGAACCACATTAGTCAGTTTACTACTGCCGTTCTACTCCAGAAATGCAAATGAAAAGGGGGGAAGAGCTTTCTGAGGAAAGACGGAGATCTGAGACGACAGCTGGATATAATCTTCCTCTCCGTCTCGCTCGTTCGTTTTTACTTCAGGGTCTGTTTATACCTCTGAAAATTTCAGTAGGAGGCAAAATGTTTGCTTTAATTTACTCAAGCTCGTTGATTTCTTGATGCCAAACACCCTCCCCTCACGTCTGTCATCCCTTAATTTCCAACATCTCACTCCCCGATCTGCTCGCACGGTGCGCTGAGCATTGCATTAATGGCCTGTAATGCCTAACAAGGGCAGGGGAGGCATCTGATTGGAATCGCCTGCTATGCATTATCCAACACCCACCACCATAGATTCAGGGTTTGCTCTGGAAAAGCCGGAGGATTTGTACAGACTCCACGTTCCCACTCTAGCAGGTTTATTCCTGGCCACCGAGGGCCGTCGCTGTTTCCACAGTAACCCGTACCTGTCAAACGCGCAGTGTCATGTCTCGCATGGTGTTTGAAAATAAGTTTGATAAAAATAACTGACAGAACACATGTTGGGTTAATTTTACCCAGCAAATTCGTTTTTTTTTTTTTTTTTTTTTTTTTTTTTTATTTAACCCAGCATAATGGGTTTATTCATTTTTACTGTAATACTGGCTTTTTTTTTTCTTTTTCTTTTTTTACTTCATACATGAATTAATGTTTACGGATTAACTTAAATCCTCAAACTTTTTTTTAATACTCCACACAACTACTGGTTTGCATGATAATTTCTTTATTTCTATAATATTTTATATAGTTTTAATACATATTTCCTACATTTATGCTCGTTCAACAAATATTAGATGTAAAAATGAAACATTTAGAAGTAATTCAAGTGTAATCGACCAGTCTCAGTTGTCCTGTTTCCAGCGTAACGGCTCTGGATCTCGTGCCGGAGATGGCTCACGTTCGGCGGGAGAACTGATATCTTCAGACCGCCGGCCTGAATTTAACTCGTAGCAGAAAAATGCTGTGACTGACTCAATAACCTTTCCATAAATTATCAGTTGTACAATTCTGAGAACATATTTTAACATCCAAAGTATTCAAATTCTGTATATTTTTTAATAAAATCATAACATTTTATGCAAGGCATCAGGCGTTTCCATCACACGGAAAACACTTGGCTGTTATGTCTGACCCAGGATCTACACTGGGTTGTTACATCTGACCCAGGGTCTGGGTAACACAAAATCTACCCAAACACTGGGTTATTACGTCTGACCCAAGGTCTGGGTAACCCAAAAACTACGCAAAAACTGGATTGTTATATCTGACCCAAGGTCTGGGCAACACAAAAACTACCCAAACACTGGGTTATTATGTCTGACCCAGGGTCTGGGTAACCCAAAAACTACGCAAAAACTGGATTGTTATATCTGACCCAAGGTCTGGGTAACACAAAAACTACCCAAACACTGGGTTATTATGTCTGACCCAGGGTCTGGGTAACACAAAATCTACCAAAAACTGGGTTGTTACATCTGACCCAAGGTCTGGGTAACACAAAAACTACCCAAACACTGGGTTATTATGTCTGACCCAGGGTCTGGGTAACACAAAAACTACCCAAACACTGGGTTATTATGTCTGACCCAGGGTCTGGGTAACACAAAAACTACCCAAACACTGGGTTATTATGTCTGACCCAGGGTCTGGGTAACACAAAAACTACCCAAACACTGGGTTATTATGTCTGACCCAGGGTCTGGGTAACCCAAAAACTACGCAAAAACTGGATTGTTATATCTGACCCAAGGTCTGGGTAACACAAAAACTACCCAAACACTGGGTTATTATGTCTGACCCAGGGTCTGGGTAACACAAAATCTACCAAAAACTGGGTTGTTACATCTGACCCAAGGTCTGGGTAACACAAAAACTACCCAAACACTGGGTTATTATGTCTGACCCAGGGTCTGGGTAACACAAAAACTACCCAAACACTGGGTTATTATGTCTGACCCAGGGTCTGGGTAACACAAAAACTACCAAAACACTGGTTTATTATGTCTGACCCAAGGTCTGGGCAAAACAAAAACTACCCAAACACTGGGTTATTATGTCTGACCCAGGGTCTGGGTAACACAAAAACTACCAAAACACTGGTTTATTATGTCTGACCCAAGGTCTGGGCAAAACAAAAACTACCCAAACACTGGGTTATTATGTCTGACCCAAGGTCTGAGCAAAACAAAAACTACCCAAACAATGGGTTATTATGTCTGACCCAAGGTCTGGGCAAAACAAAAACTACCCAAACACTGGGTTATTATGTCTGACCCAAGGTCTGGGCAAAACAAAAACTACCCAAACACTGGGTTATTATGTCTGACCCAGGGTCTGGGTAACACAAAAACTACCCAAACACTGGGTTATTATGTCTGACCCAGGGTCTGGGTAACACAAAAACTACCAAAACACTGGTTTATTATGTCTGACCCAAGGTCTGGGCAAAACAAAAACTACCCAAACACTGGGTTATTATGTCTGACCCAGGGTCTGGGTAACACAAAAACTACCAAAACACTGGTTTATTATGTCTGACCCAAGGTCTGGGCAAAACAAAAACTACCCAAACACTGGGTTATTATGTCTGACCCAAGGTCTGGGCAAAACAAAAACTACCCAAACAATGGGTTATTATGTCTGACCCAAGGTCTGGGCAAAACAAAAACTACCCAAACACTGGGTTATTATGTCTGACCCAAGGTCTGGGCAAAACAAAAACTACCCAAACACTGGGTTATTATGTCTGACCCAGGGTCTGGGTAACACAAAAACTACCCAAACACTGGGTTATTATGTCTGACCCAGGGTCTGGGTAACACAAAAACTACCAAAACACTGGTTTATTATGTCTGACCCAAGGTCTGGGCAAAACAAAAACTACCCAAACACTGGGTTATTATGTCTGAACCAGGGTCTGGGTAACACAAAAACTACCAAAACACTGGTTTATTATGTCTGACCCAAGGTCTGGGCAAAACAAAAACTACCCAAACACTGGGTTATTATGTCTGACCCAAGGTCTGGGCAAAACAAAAACTACCCAAACAATGGGTTATTATGTCTGACCCAAGGTCTGGGCAAAACAAAAACTACCCAAACACTGGGTTATTATGTCTGACCCAAGGTCTGGGCAAAACAAAAACTACCCAAACACTGGGTTATTATGTCTGACCCAGGGTCTGGGTAACACAAAAACTACCCAAACACTGGGTTATTATGTCTGACCCAGGGTCTGGGTAACACAAAAACTACCAAAACACTGGTTTATTATGTCTGACCCAAGGTCTGGGTAAAACAAAAACTACCCAAACACTGGGTTATTATGTCTGACCCAGGGTCTGGGTAACACAAAAACTACCAAAACACTGGTTTATTATGTCTGACCCAAGGTCTGGGCAAAACAAAAACTACCCAAACACTGGGTTATTATGTCTGACCCAAGGTCTGGGCAAAACAAAAACTACCAAAACACTGGGTTATTATGTCTGACCCAAGGTCTGGGCAAAACAAAAACTACCCAAACACTGGGTTATTATGTCTGACCCAGGGTCTGGGTAACACAAAAACTACCAAAACACTGGTTTATTATGTCTGACCCAAGGTCTGGGCAAAACAAAAACTACCCAAACACTGGGTTATTATGTCTGACCCAAGGTCTGGGCAAAACAAAAACTACCCAAACACTGGGTTATTATGTCTGACCCAAGGTCTGGGTCAGTGGTTCCCAAACTGGGCCAACCAAGCATGTATTTTCTAACAGCCACAATGCTGTAGCTACATGACATCCAATCAAAATACCACATCTTTTGCGGTCAAATCTCACAGCGTCCATTTCCACATAAGCAGCGTTCATATGGGTGCATCTATGTTGCGTGCAGAGTCTCCTGCCTTAGCAAATCGCACTATTACTGCCGTTCTTGACAATGTACAGTAGATTTAGCACTTACTAGCATGAAGAACAAATAGCCTTGCACAAAAGGTGCATAAAGATCAATTTAAGATCCAAACTCTTGATACAAAACATACCTTTTGTGAGTTCTTGTTTTTAATGTTGATAATATTTTACGAGCAAGAATGCACATCCCAACATCCATACGATTGCAAATATGACATTTATTTTATACAACACTTCAAAAACAAAAGGGTAATATTAAGTGATGTTCTTCACAGTATTGTCAGTATTTGCTCTATTGTGCAATGAAAGCCACAGAACTAATCTGCAGCTTTGAACGAATCGTTCGTGTAGTCATTGATTCAATGATTCATTCATTCAGCCACTTGCTTCGTTGAACAAATGACTTGATGACTCACGCATTAAGACAGTGACTTACCACCATCTACTGGCAGTTTTAGTATTTAAAATAATCACTTTTCACATTTTTATCATTGCATATGTCTCTATTGAACATTTTTTTTTTTTTTAATTTAAAACACTATTAATGTTGTAAAGGTATTTATAAAGATAAAAAAAAAATGCACTGGAAAGTCAAATTAGGGGGGCAAATATTGTCCCTTAATGGAAAAGTTGCAGTCTAAGCGGAAGAGTACGCGGGTACGCGGAAGTATGGTGAATGCCTCAGGGGGTACTCCACTCTAAAAAGTTTGGGAACCACTGGTCTGGGTAAAACAAGAACTACCCAAACACCGGGTTATTACGTCTGACTTAGGATCTGGGTAACACAAAAACTACCCAAACACTGAAAAAATGACCCAAAAGGCTCAACCCAGGACTTGGGTAGAAAAAGTAACCCAATAATTTTAGAATGATATATTATATAGAAGGCTTTATAGGGTTAAAGTTACAAACAAATAGTCTAGTCATGAATAATGCGTTATAGGCCCTTTAAATGCCCTTCAGGTGCTCCGTCCACTTCACTAGAACACCTCAGTGCAATTCCTCAAAATCGGGATGCACAAATTCTTTCCAGGATGTCGAAGTATATGGGAAAATAACACAGTGGATTTAATTCTTCAAACATGTGGAGGTCGTTTTGACCTGCCTTTGAAATGCTCGTTCATCCTCCATTCCGTTCCCTGTGTGTTTTAATGCAGCGTACGCTGGTGTTCTTTGCTCTTGTGTTTGCTAAAGGGCACACTGGGAAATATCTAATGTTTGCAGGAAAAGTTTTTAATTTGAACCTGTGGCCATGAGTCTGAAGTGCAAACAAATTCTCACCTTGTCTTCGCATCGCCCTCATTAACCTTTCCCTTAGAAATCTATTATTATCTGCAACTCTAACTGTACATGATCCAGTCTAGTCTCAGGCGAGTCGTCCGCACATCTGCATTCCCTCAAGGAATAGCGTGTGTATGTGTTTCATTCTCATTTCCAGTGTAAGGCTACAACAGTTTTTCTGCAGTGTCTGCAGTTGATCCACAGAAAAAAAAGAGCCGTATGACACCTCTGTAGTGTGTGTGTGTGTGAGACTGGGAATCTGCAGTGTGACATCCCAACAATGGGGTGCCTGCTGCAGCCGCATCAATTAACATGAGGCAGTGCCTGCTGCCATCTGATTCGTCGAGAGAGTTGTCATGTCACTTTTTCTGCCGCCCTCACAGCTCCGCCCCCTCCACTAGTGGAGGAGCTCAACCAGTCATGCACAAGGACACGCCCACTAAGAGTAGAGCACAGTGCTTTGTGTTCGTGCTGGCGTGTGGAGTGTCGTTTTAGACACTGCTGCCCCCTAGTGAATCCTTCTGGAAGAGCCTTAGGCTGTGCACACCCACACATACATGCCATTTCACTGATTTACAACCAAATGTTCAAATTCTTCTGTATTTTAAAAGGTTATTTGCCAAAATGATTGTCCTAAAGGCTGCTAAGCTTGTTAATGTTGATTGTCTCATTAATCACTGTAGTTAAATGAGGGCATGTCATTTTCCAAGCCAAAAACTTCTTAGCCGTTTCCCAAATGCATTATTTGATGTCTTGTGGCATATTATAATATATAATATTATATTACATAATATTATACTAGCCATTCAAAAGTTTGGGGTATCTATCTATTGTTCTATCTATCCTATTATCTATCCTTCTATTGTTCTATTGTTCTATACACCACTAAGGCATAACATTATGACCACCTTCCTAATATTGTGTTGGTCGCCCTTTTGCTGCCAAAACAGCACTGACCTATATGGTCTGCAACAATGCTTAGGTAGGTGATATCAAAATAACAATGGATGGCAGGACCCAAGGTTTCCCAGCAGAACATTGCCCAAAGCATCACACCGCCTCCGTCGGCTTGCCTTCTTCAGTGCATCCTGGTGCCAGGACGCACACGGACCCAGCCATCCATGTGATGTAAAAGAAAACGTGATTCATCAGACCAGGCCACCTTCTTCCATTGCTCCATGGTCCAGTTCTGATGCTCACATGTCCACTGTTGGTGCTTTTGGCGGTGGACAGGGGTCGGCATGGGCACCCTGACCGGTCTTCGGTTATGCAGCCCCATACGCAACAAACTGCGATGCTACAATTTGAGCTAGTAGCTCGTCTGTTGGATCAGACCACACTATTCTAACCCTCTGTTCTTAACGTCATACATAGAGCATGAAAAATACTCACCTGTGGTACTAAGTGTATTAAAGGCTAGACATATATTTGTGCCATCTGTTAATATTTAGGTTTGGTTCTCAAATGTATAGGACAGCCAGCTGTAATCTCCCAGAGTCCTCCGTATTTGACAAACAGGCAGCTGTTGTGCTGTCTTTAAAATTCTGTGAAAACATCTGCTGCCAAACCTACTGGGAGCACAAATATAGATGCTGGCTTCCTCCAAGGAGCCTTTAACTGTGTGTGCGCGTTTAAAGAAGTCAAGTCGTCATCATCTATGATAGACTTGGAAAGAGTCTGAACTTGTTTTGTGTGTGCACTGATTCTCGTGTACTTCTCTTGTAGTCCTCAATGTTACCCAATACACTGAACTCTGTTGAGCAAAACATCGAGCAGCAACATGATCCACACAGGTCAGTTATTGTAATATGACAAGAAATTCAAACAGTTTGAACCGTGACATTCCAAAATGCAGCAATATATGCATGGCAATATATGCATGGCAAATAATGGCATGATAATACAATAATAATAATAATAATAATATGTAATAAAAATATTTTACTATATACTTGTATAATAAAAAATAATGACTCAAATTTGAACCTTGACCTTCCAAAATGCAGCAATATATGCACAATTCATCATTATTATTATTATTATTACCTTGAATTTTAATAATTGTATTATGACAATAATAGCATAATATAAAATAGTAGTATGTAACAAAAATGTTTTACTATATATTTTTATTATAATTAATAATAATAATAGTATATATATATATATATATATATATATATATATAATTAATATATTATATTATATTATATTAATATAATATATTAATATATACATGTATAATAATAAAATAAGATCATAATTAATACGTTGTTAATAATGCCATTATGTTTTTAAATAAAATAAAATAACTTTTTTTTTTTATTGTTTATTTTATTCTCTTTACCCTTTTTTAGTGGCTGATGCCATCAATATCAATATATATCTATGACACATGGTGGCTGATGGCCAATATAACATATATTTAATAAAAATCAATGATTAAAAATGAGAAAAAAAATCAAATAAAAACAATTTACACAACATTTACTCAAAGTTTACAAAATAAATAATTAAATGAAATCAGAAATATATTACAATCCATTAGTGAAGTTGCAAGTAGAATTCGTAAATGACAAAGTGTAGAAGTGAACATTTGGTTCTCGGCCACAAATAAACACCGTCATACTCTGATCAAACACAAACTGTGAAACATCCGAGTGCTTATATTTCAGCCAGTGGAACGCGGCCTGTCCAGTCGTAATGTCACGTAATCTGCTCAGTTTGTCTTTCAAAAGCTGATAAAGTAGTTTTTCATTCATTCATATGTATGATTATGGCAGGTGTTGTTTTGAGGTCAGTTCCTGGTCAAATATTGATGATGTTGAGAGAGAGAGCCTGTACTGGATGAGTTTGCACAGGTGCCTCCCTGGAGTGTGATGTACCCAGCATGCCCTGCTGATGTCAGGCGAAACAGAGAGAGCGGTGATTGCACAGCACAAACCAGTCCTGAGCAAAGTCAGAAGTCACTCCAGCTTTGGCAGAGGACGTGCCGAAACACAGCAACTCCACACTGCCCTTTTCACTTTGTCAAGTAAAGTGTCCTGTTCACTAATTAATGTCTGAATATCTATTTTGGTTCAGAACCAGACTGTTTAGAGTCTTTAAAGCATTAAAATGTAGATTTTCCTGTATCTTATGATTCTTGGGTAAGTGAACCTCTATTATATAACAGTCTCTTCTAAGAGAAAAGCCTTTTTTAGTACAGTTTTACTCTCATGTGCACCTCAGAACTTGCCAAAAAATCTGTGGGTGTCATGACACATTTTTCCTTATCTGGCTTTTGTTTTGTTTTGTTTACTTTGGTTTTGTTTTGTTTTTTCTTCTTTTCTTTTCTTTGCTTGTTTTTTTTATTTTTATTTATTTATTTATTTATTTTTGTCTATTCTTTTGTTTACTTTGGTTTTGTCTTGTTATTTGTTTTATTTTATGTTGTTTTCTTTTGTTTTGACTTGTTTTTGTTTCATTTTGTTTGGGTTTTGTGTTTTGTCTATTATTTTGTTTACTTTGGTTTTGTATTGTTTTTTGTTTTATTTTATTTTATTTTGTTTCATTTTCTTTTTCTTTTATTTTTGTTTACTTTGGATTTGTCTTGTTTTTGTTTTATTTTGTTTTTGTCTTTTCTTTTTTTTTCTTTAATTTACTTGGTTTTGTGTAATTTTGTTTTGCTTTGTGTTTTGTGTTTTGTCTTTTCTTCTTTTGTTTTCTTTAGTTTACTTGCTTTTGTATTATTTTGGTCTTGTTTTGTCTATTTTGTTTACGTTGGTTTTGTCTTGTTTTTTTTTCATTTTGTTTTCTTTTGTTATCTTTTTCATTTCTTATTTTGTTTACTTTGGTTTTGTCTTGTTTTTGTTTTGTTTGTTTTGTCTTTTCTTCTTTTGTTTAGTTTGGTTTTGTCTTGTTTTGTGTTTTCATTTATCTTATTTTTTGTTTACTTAGTTTTTTTGTTTTTGTTTTGTCTTTTGTCTTTTTTGTTTTCTTTAGTTTACTTGGTTTTGTATAGTTTTGGTTTGTTTTTGTTTTGTGTTTTGTCTTTTCTTCTTTTGTTTTCTTTAGTTTACTTGCTTTTGGTTTGTTTTGGTTTTGTTTTGTTTATTCTTTTGTTTACTTTGGTTTTGTCTTGTTTTTTGATTCATTTTGTTTTGTTATTGTTATCGTTTTCTTTTCTTATTTTATTTTGTTTACATTGATTTTGTCTTGTTTTTGTTTTGTTTTTGTCTTGTTTTTTGTTTAGTTTTATTTTGTTTTTATTTAGTTTTATTTTCTATTGTTATCTTTTTCTTTTCCTTTGTTTAATAGGTTTTGTCTTGTCTTGTCCTGCTTTTGTTTTGTTTTTTGTCTTTTCTTTTGTTTACATTGGTTTTGTCTTGTTTTTGTTTCTTTTTTCTTTTCTTTTTTTTTTGGGGGGGGGGGGGGTTGTCTTGCCATTTATTTATTTTTCTTTAGTTTTTTTTTTTTTTTTTTTTGGTCTTGTTTTGTTGTGTCTCTTAAAGTCTCTCTCTCTCTCTTTTTTTTTCCAAATTTGGATTCACTGATATGGAGTCATAACAGGGTCATGTCAGCTCATAGTCAGGGGAAAGAAACAGCGTGGGAAGGCTCTGAGTGTGTTTGGGCACGTCTGTCTGCAATCTAGCAAACGGTGGTGGAAAAAAAAAAAAAGAAGTCTGTTTTGAATGAGGATGGGGTGTGCACTGTGTGTGAAGTTCTTTCAAGCTTGAATTTGTAGCCCTTGTGCAATTACTAACTAATATAGCATAATTGTTTATCTAGCAATACCACTACAAATATGGCGTACAAAATGAGTTACCCATGGATGCTTTGTTGTGTTTCTCCTACCCTGTGTTGGAAAAGCTATTTTAAAACTTAAAAAAAATAACTTTTTTAGATTTTTAAAACTTTAAAATCTGTGAAATGTATGGTACAATAATAATAATAAAAAAAAAAAAAGATACTGGTGTTGGAAAAAAAAAACTACATTCTAAGTTTTAAAGATTGAACTTAAATTTACTGTAAAAAAACAAAAACATTTCATTAACAGAAATAATATTAGTGTACCAGATTACCCACATCTGTTTTATGCATTGTGGGTTTTTTATGTTTGTTTTTAATTACTGTATTTTGTTTTAACAGTACAATGTTACTGCATGTGCATCAGTGCACAAATTAAGTGTTATGCTGTTTACACCATCAGTATGACCTTATTTTTTACTAAATACCTGACTTGATTCAAACCAGCTGGCCACTTGACTCCTCCGTTTGGCACCTGGACCATAATGCACCTTGCTCTCTCGTCATCCCATCAGTCATCTTGGCCGCGCTCCCTCGGGATCCTGCGCCTGTCTGCGTCAGTGCCCTGCTCTCCTCTTTTTTAAAGAGAGGTTATGGACAGGAGACACGAGGAGAGAGGCTGAAGTTGACAGATGGTCCATGTCACAGGGACGCTGGGAATATTTACAGAGGGCCGCCCATGCTCCGAAATGGATCTTAATGTTCCTGTTTGCTGAGCCATCGCTATGAAAAATGACCACGTGCTTCCCCTTCACCAACCTTGCATCTTTTCCTTCCACTCAGACTTTTTCCAGGCAAATAACAGATAGATTCCTTGACTCTTTTTGAAATGTCTTTAATAGAGCGGTGGCGTTTACCTGAAGCATCGGTCAGAAAGTAAATGTGGGTGCGGTGAAGGCCTGTGGTGTTTATGAAGCACACGGAGCTGATGTGGACAGGTGGACTACAGGTGTTAAAAGCATCCATGGGTATCCGGATCCGGATGTGTCAACAAATTTAACACAAGGGGATAATTAGAGAAAGATTATGCTTCTGCAGAAAAATCACATCTGTCATACAACGGCCACTTATTGAAGGCCATTTCGTTATGGACAGAACTGAGGATAGATACATTCATAAGATTCTCCATTTTAAGATAAAGATGTTTTTGCTTCTGACAGATCAGTATGTAAAGGCGAGGGGAGGGGTGTGTGTTCGCTTGTGTGTACGTGTGAGTGTGCATGTGTGTGCGAGAGTGTGTGTGTGCATTTGTGCATGCGTTTGTTTATGTGTGCGAGTGTGTTTGTGTGTGCATGCATGCGTGTGTGTGTGTGAGTGTGTGTTTGTGTGTGTGTTTGCGAGTGCGAGTGTATGTGTGTTTGTGCGGTGTGTGTGCGTATGTGTGTTTGTGCGTGCGTTTGTTTGTGTGTGCAAGTATGTGTGCGAGTGTTTGTGTATGCGTTTGTGTGTGTGTGTGTGTGTGTGTGTGTGTGTGTGTGCGCGAGTGGTTTTTTTTGTGTGTGTGTGTGTTTGTGCGTGCGTGTGCCGTGTGTGTGCAAGTGTGTATTTGTGTGTGTGTTTGCTTGTGTGTACATGTGAGTGTGCATGTGTGTCCGAGTGTGTGTGCGGAATTTGTTTATGTGTGCGAGTGTGTTTGTGTGTGCGTGTGTGTGCGTGTGTGTGTGTGTGTGTGTGCGTGTGTGTGTGTGAGTGTGTGTGTGTTTGTGCGATGTGTGTTTGTGTGTGCGTTTGTGTGCGTGTGTGCGAGTGGTTTTTTTTGTGTGTGTGTGTGTGTTTGTGCGTGCGTGTGCCGTGTGTGTGCAAGTGTGTATTTGTGTGTGTGTTTGCTTGTGTGTACATGTGAGTGTGTGTGTGTGTGCGAGTGTGTGTGTGTGCGTTTGTGCATGCATTTGTTTATGTGTGCGAGTGTGTTTGTGTATGCATGCATGCGTGTGTGTGTGTGTGAGTGTGTGTTTGTGTGTGTGTGTGCGAGTGTGTGTGTTTGTGCGATGTGTGTTTGTGTGTGCGTATGTGTGTTTGTGCGTGCGTGCGTTTGTTTGTGTGTGTGAGTGTTTGTGTATGCGTTTGTGTGTGTGTGTGTGTGTGTGTGCGAGTGTTTTTTTTTGTGTGTGTGTGTTTGTGCGTGCGTGTGCCGTGTGTGTGCAAGTGTGTATTTGTGTGTGTGTTTGCTTGTGTGTACATGTGAGTGTGCGTGTGTGTGCGAGTGTGTGTGTGTGCGTTTGTGCATGCATTTGTTTATGTGTGCGAGTGTGTTTGTGTATGCATGCATGCGTGTGTGTGTGTGTGAGTGTGTGTTTGTGTGTGTGTGTGCGAGTGTGTGTGTTTGTGCGATGTGTGTTTGTGTGTGCGTATGTGTGTTTGTGCGTGCGTGCGTTTGTTTGTGTGTGTGAGTGTTTGTGTATGCGTTTGTGTGTGTGTGTGTGTGTGTGTGTGTGTGCGAGTGTTTTTTTTTGTGTGTGTGTGTTTGTGCGTGCGTGTGCCGTGTGTGTGCAAGTGTGTATTTGTGTGTGTGTTTGCTTGTGTGTACATGTGAGTGTGCATGTGTGTGCGAGTGTGTGTGTGTGCGTTTGTGCATGCATTTGTTTATGTGTGCGAGTGTGTTTGTGTGTGCATGCATGCGTGTGTGTGTGTATGAGTGTGTGTTTGTGTGAGTGTGTGTTTGTGTGTGTGTGTGTGTGTGTGTTTGTGCGATGTGTGTTTGTGTGTGCGTTTGTGTGCGTGTGTATGCGTGTGTGTGTATGTGTGTTTGTGTGTGCGTTTGTTTGTGTGTGCAAGTATGTGTGCGAGTGTGTGTGTATGCGTTTGTGTGTGTGTGTGTGTGAGTGTTTTTTTGTGTGTGTGTGTTTGTGCGTGCGTGTGTGTGCAAGTGTGTATTTGTGTGTGTTTGCTTGTGTGTACATGTGAGTGTGCATGTGTGTGCAAGTGTGTGTGTTTGTGTGTGTGCATTTGTTTGTGTGTGTGTGCATGTGTGTGTGCGTATGCGTGTTTGTGCTTGTGCGTGCGTTTGTTTGTGTGTGCGAGTGTGTTTGTGTATGCGTTTGTGTTTGTGTGTGTGTGCTTGTGCTCGCATGCGTTTGTGTGTGCGTTCGTGTGTGTGTGTGCTTGTGCTCGCATGCGTTTGTGTGTGCGTTCGTGTGTGTGTGTGCTTGTGTATGCTTTTGTTTGTGTGTGTGTGTGTGTGTGTGCGCATGCGTGTTTGTGTGCACATGCGTGTTTGTGTGTGTGTGTGTGTGTGTGCGCATGCGTGTTTGTGTGTGCGTTTGTTAGTGTGTTTGTGAGTGTGTGTGTGGAGTGCATGTGTCTATCAGCCTCGATCACTACAGTAGTTAAGCCGATTAATTGGCCAGCTCTTGCTCATGCTCGGCCAAACAGAAATAAATCTGAATTTCTGACAACACACTTCATCTCCTGCTCTCTAGATTACTGCTATCAGTATTAGCAGTTGATAAACACTCGACCACTAGCTTTTCCATACATCATTGGACAAGATGTTTTCAGCTGCAGCTCTTTATCAAAAAGTGTCTACACTAAAGCGGTCTCTGCCCTTGTTTTGCTCACATCTCATTCTCAGGTTATACAGGTTGATCATTTAGTTTTTTCCTGCGGTTGTGACGAAGGATGTTTTGAACACTCAGTTTTCATACACACGGTTTGTCCTCGCTCATCACGAAGGCCGCAGCTCTCTGTTCAGTATTGATTTCGCCTGTTGCTGGCCTTGTTCAGGACCGCTGAAAACATGGACAAATAAAGATTACAAAATATCCTTTGGACTTTAGTGCATTACGTGCATATCTGCCATTCAACACGTTTGTGTTTTCTCTTATTCAAATATATATTGCTGTGAAGTCCCATTCATTTTTTTTTGTGAACGTTGAAAAGAACAGAAGCTTTTTTTGGAGGTATGCCAATAGGTTAACAAATGAATTGTGATTAATCTCATGTTTTTGTAGGTTCAGTAAGAAAATGTGGTGCATTTTTAGTTCCTCTTAATTTTAATAAATGCCATACTGTATTTATTCAACAACAAAATAATATAGGACAGGACTTGATTGAATCAATCAAAGTGGATGCAACATACTAGAGTCAAACGTGGGAGTTGAAAAGTATAAGGGATAATAATAACAATAATAATAATAATTTATTTCTTAAAGATAAAGATGCCAGGAAAACCAAGAAGGGATTTTTGCAACAAAGTCATAAAAGAATCACTGTATAGATGAGTGAAACAGCTTCTGGAACAAGAACAAATGTAGGCGGGGCTTGATTTTGTCCATGGGGAATTGATTGGATAGTTGTGGTTTGCTATTGGAGGATCTCACGTGAGTGACAGGTTGCCCCGCCCTCATCATCAGAGAAGAGATGTTGCTGCAAAAGGGAGGGGAAGTTATTTTAAATAAAGTTTATGAGGCACAAGAATTTAAAATGATTTACACAGATAAATAATTTAGAATTAATAGTGCAATATTCCATAAAAAACAAGAACTGTCACTTTTGATTTCACTGTGAATTTAAAAGAGTTTTTTATTAATGTTCAAAGGACATTTTAATAATCTAAAGAATGTTTTGTGCATGCCAGCTCCAGAACACCAAACAGACATGTGCTTTGGCTCTTTTGACTAAGGCTGCCCTTTCAGGCTTTCTCAAGCCAACATCAGAGTTTGTTTATGAACTTTAGCTTCTAGTTTTTAAGTGTAATTTCATAGGCTGAGCAAGTTATTCAGTTTTGTTAGAGACATTTTTTTTTTTTAGAACAGAAGATTTAAAATCTGTAAATAGGGTCAATTTTAATTTTATGACAACCAAATAATGTTTTGAGCAAAGAAATTAATGGTCTTCTTGTATTGTTGATGGTGCAATTCATAATATTGAGCTTTGATTATTGCATTTTCCATATATAAAAAGTCCCATTTTTATTTAATTTGTAAATAAATTGGCTATTAATATGGTACGCAATATGATATCAATGAGGAAAAAATTATTTGTGTTGTTTTTCCTGCTTAAAATTGGACACTTTAACAATATCAATAAACATTTTCATAATTTTTTAATTTATTTAATTTTTATAAGTTTGTTGCCTCGAGGCAACATTGTACCACAATGGTAAAATTTAAACATTTGGCATTTTCATGTAGAAAAAAGAAATTTATTTATTGAAAACATTAATTTCTTTAACTAGATACTTAAACAAACAAATTTATCTAGTTTTTAATGTATTAAAAGTTTTATATTTAATAAAAAGTAACATTTTATATCCAGCTGTTGCCCTCAGGCAACATTGTACCATAGTGGAACGCAAGTATTACCAAACCATCATATTTTTATGTTATTATATTAAATTATCATATCCATCTTCATCCTCATCTCCATCTTCTCTCTCACCCTCAGTATCTCCCTGATGGATTGTCACTATGATTTCATCTTCCTCATCACAGTGTGACCCCTCATTAACTCCTCATCATCACCCTCATCAGCTGCCAGTGTTACCTGTGTTTTATACGTTTCTGAAGTGCTATAGAAAATGTGCAGATCATAATATATGCAGATATAGTACGTGAATTAGTATTCTTATAAGTACATTACAAAATCATGTGAAAATGTCAACATATTTAGATAATTCTAACTCTTTTCCTTACAAATATGATACATTTGTATTGAAACCTATTATGGCTGTATGGCCTTATGCGATTCCATTATGGTACAATGTTGCCTTGAGGCAACACACAGTTTTTTGTAATTTTTTCTAAAACATTTGATGATATATGATTTAAATTACTTAAAAATACTTCTTTACTTGCCAGTGAAGGTGACTCATATTTTTTGTGGGTGATTAAATGGTTACAAACAAGTGAAAAAACACTTTTCAATGGAGAAAATATGGAGTCATGTGACATGTGCTGAAACAGGACACAAAATGGACCCCTGTTGGTCATGTTTTGGTCTTTTTTGCACTTTTATTGATTAGTATTTGAGTTATTCTGTCCTGAGATATGCTTGATCAATCAATTTGTGCTTTATTTTATTAAAAACAAACTAAAATAGACCATGTTGCCTGGAGGCAACACCGTACCATAGAGGGTTAAAAAGTTGAACTTGTGTGTGTGTGTGTATGTGTGTGTGTGTGCATTGGACATACACCGATCAGGCATAACATTATGAGCACTGACAGCTGAAGTGAATAACACTTATTATCTCTTCATCACGACACCTGTTAGTGAGTGGGAAATATTAGGCAGCAAGTGAACATTTTGTCCTCAAAGTTGATGTTAGAAGCAGGAAAAATGGGCAAGCGTAAGGATTTAATCGAGTTTGACAAGGGCCAAATTGTAATGGCTAGACGACTGGATCAGAGCATCTCCAAAACTGCAGCTCTTGTTGGGTGTTCCCGGTCTGCAGTGGTCAGTATCTATTAAAAGTGCTCCAAGGAAGAAACAGGGTCATGGACGTCCAAGACTCATTGATGCACGTGGGGAGCGAAGGCTGGCGCGTATGGTCCGATCCAACAGACGAGCTACTGTAGCTCAAATTGCTCAAGAAGTTAATGCTGGTTCTGATAGAAAGGTGTCAGAATACACAGTGCATCGCAGTCTGTTGCGTATGGAGCTGCATAGCCAGTCAGGGTGACCATGCTGACCCCTGTCCACCGCCGAAAGCACCAACTGTGGGCACATGAGCATCAGAACTGGACCAAGAACGGAGCAATGGAAGAAGGTGGCCTGGTTTGATGAATCTCGTTTTCTTTTACATCATGTGGATGGCCAAGTGTGTGTGCGTCGCTTACCTGGGGATCACATGGCACCAGGATGCACTCTTGGAAGAAGGCAAGCTGACGGAGGCAGTGTGATGCTTTGGACAATGTTCTGCTGGGAAACCTTGGGTCCTGCCATCCATGTGGATGTTACTTTGACACGTACCACCTATCTAAACATTGTTGCAGACCATGTACACCCTTTAATGGAAATGGTATTCCCTGGTGGCTGTGGCCTCTTTCAGCAGGATAATGCGCCCTGCTACAAAGCAAAAATGGTTCAGGAATGGTTTGAGGAGCACAACAACGAGTTTGAGGTGTTGACTTTGCCTCCAAATTCCCCAGATCTCAGTCCAATCGAGCATCTGTGGGATGTGCTGAACAAGTCCGATCCATGGAGGCTCCACCTCACAACTTACAGGTCTTAAAGGATCTGCTGCTAACATCTTGGTGCAGATACCACAGCACACCTTCAGGGGTCTAGTGGAGTCCATGCCTCGACGGGTCAGGGCTGTTTTGGCAGCAAAAGGGGAACCAACACATTATTAGGAAGGTGATCATAATGTTATAATCGGTGTATATTTATTGTTTTTCAGCAGTCATTGGAAATCAGACAAATGTGGAACTACTTCATAGCTGTTCAATTATAAAAACTAAAATAAAAACTCCCTTAGAATATTTCAACCAATCAAAATCAAGAAATACTAATAATACTAATAATGCAGTAAATTTGAAAGTGTTACACACATTTAATCTCACTACTTCTTAACTGTAGTAATTTGCCATGATCTCTGTCCACAGGTGTCTATAGGGAAGATGTATGAGATCCAGAAGACGGTTGTTGAACGGGAGGAAAAGAAGAATGATTGATGTGATGATCAAGAGTTCTCAGACGATAGAGAACTGCTGTCTGTTCTTCAAACATCTGCGTCAGGCTGCTCATGATGGTGATCTGCATTGGAGACCTTCATCAGAATAGATCCCACGTTCACTCTTTCTGTTTACAGTCATTTAAGATGCGGTGTGCCATGAACCAATATATAAGACACTGTAGTGTCTATAAAAGATGCAGTAGAAATTGTACATAATGTTTTTTTTCATGATTTGTTAGTGTTACAATAAATTGATGTCAGTTACATTTCTTTGAGTTGGTTTTCAGAATAAAATGTTTTCATTGATCTTTTCACAAAGGGTAAAGGTGTCTGACAAGGTTGAGCGGTTAAAAATAGCTTATTCTATTCGTTTTCTGTCAGCCAAGGCCTAGTAAAACATAGTGATGGGTATAAAGATCACATTACTCAATGCCTATGAACAGATTGTGGATAGCAAAAGCAAACAGTTTTGGTAAAACTTGTATGTTCAATGCCCTAAACATGGCCCAGTTAGAAGTGCATCATGTAAACAAAGATGTCGAGATCTAAATGAAATTATGCATGCGCATTTACATTTATTCATGAGGCACATACTGTTGGCAGAGGCAACTTGCATTAATCATTACAGTGTTAATGAGAATTAAAATAAGACTAGTGAATACTTTATTTAAAGCTATTTTACTGTATTGTGACATTATAGCAAAATATCAAAAAAAAAAAAAAAGTTATTGTTGCCTTTTAGCAGCATTCACTTAAAATGTAATGCATTTGTCCAAGTCATGGAAAATATTATAACCTCATTTTCTAAATAGCCATATGTAATATTGTCTAACAACCAAATCTTACATAATTGACATCTGTGGCCAGTTGCATAAAATTAGCCAGTGTGTTAAAGGAATGAACGCAGCGCCAGTTCCATTTTTCCGTAAGTAGAATAGGGAAGGCGTAGGATATACAGCGTAAGCTTTTTGAAGAATACGAAAGTGCGGTTTTGGCAGAACCACTTGGAAGGAGATCATTTGTTTATATAAAGCATATACATTTAATTTTTTTTTTTTTAAATGACCGATCGTTTCACTAGATAAGACCCTTATTCCTCATCTGGTATCATTTAAAGCCCTTTGAAGCTGCACTGAAACTGTCATTTTGACCTTCAACCATTTGGAGTCCATTGAAGTCCACTATTAGGAGAATAATCCTGGAATGTTTTCATCAAACACCTTAATTTCTTTTTGACTGAAGAAAGAAAGACATGAACATCTTGGATGACATGGGGGTGAGTAAATTATCAGGAAGTGAACTAATCCTTTAAGACTAGTGACCAACTAGCAGTTAAAGTATCCCTATGGTGAAAATCAAGTTTTTAATGTTTATTTGTCCATGTGGTGTTTTTAGTATGTGCAAATTCATAAGTCAACACCTTTGCTGAGTATGTTCTCTTTAAAACTGCAGTGATCTAAAGACCTTCTCAAAAACGTGGTTTGAAATCGCTGGTGTTTCTTACATCACAAACTAGCTTGTAACCAATCATGTCCACATGTGGGCGGGCTTTTGCATATCATTAACTATGACAGCTCTGAAGCAATGGAGTCTCGAGAGAAGCCACATTATCCCAATATATGTTTCAGCTGATATGAAAATCAGGTCAATTTAGCAAAATAGCGGGTGTATGATGTTATGATGAACTATGCCTTTCTCCACTGACGTTCTGAGTTGTTCAAAGCGTTTCTAAGGATACTGATTGTTAGAAGGCAGCTGTCTGACTTCGTAACATTGACTTTTGTAACATTAGCAACACATTATTAGCTGTTTGAACAAGCAAAAGGCTAATCATATTTATTACCTTCATGTGTTCAATGTTGTAAAGAGCGATACCATTGTGCAGCGTTTACCTCAGTAAAGTTGACCGAGTGGATCTCTGAGCTGGCGTGAGTGAATGGAGGCGGGGCTAATTAGCATATTCATTGTTCCAAGTATACTAAATGAAGCAATGTCATTTTGGTGATCAAAGATGAGTTTTAAGGGATAAAATTATTGACTACTAGGGGTAATATGTCTTACTTTTCCGATTCTAATTAGACCAATCAACCATTTTATGTAACTGACTTAGTTACCAGTTAGGATCAGTTTTGAAGGAAAAAAATGAGATGACTAACTTTTAAGAGTAGTCTAAGGAGTTTATGCAAAAGCCCACTGCTCTATTTGGGCTTTTTATTTACAGAGCAGAAACATCAAGTGTCAGTCAGTCTTCTCTTCTGATCTATTTCACATCCACAATGTTTTGTTTTTTATACTGAGTTTTGCTTTTGGGTTATATTATATTGACTGTGCAGATTTGTGTTCTTCCAAGCCACCTTATTCCTGACAAGCCTACTGCGTTTTGAATTATGGGTTGCACTTCCGGTTTGGTGAACTTCCATTCAAAAAGACTGAAACGAATAGTTTCAAATCATAAGGTTACCCTACACATACACATATTATCCGTCAGTTTGACTGAATGAGCTGTCAATTTTTCTTCATGTTTTATTTTCAGACATCATGCGAATAACGTAACGTGACATGTTATTACAAGAATATCTATGGCAAGAGTTCAGTCGCTGCATTCTTTTTTCCCCCTTTGCATCCCGCTGTAATAGTATGAAAAAGACAACATATACTGCACATTTGTGGTCTGTTCTCCTGATTTAATTTACGATATATCCCATTAATAATTCACTGGATTGCACAAAAAAATCTCTCGTTTCCAGGTTAGTTTTCACAGGTAAATACAATTTATTATCTGTCAAAATGATGGAAATCACTTTGAAATATTATTACGCAATGCTGAAGTTAATGAACATTTTTGATTAAGGCAACTTATATAATACTGTTATTGCTGTGGAAAGAATCATGCTTTTGGGGTTATTCGTGGTCTGTTGAAAGTACCTTGTTGGTGCTTTCACACTTTTAAATGTCCTTTTAATGTTTGATTGTTAAAGGGTGAGTAAAATAATGTCACCTTGAACCCCCCCCCCCCCCCCCCCCAAAAAAAAACCGTATTATTGCATTCATAGAGCGAGCCTTTCACTGACTGTTTACATCTTAAAGCTTGGGGTAATTTTCATTTAAAAGTGAACTAATCCTTTAACGGAAGTTACACCCATAATTCACACAAAGCATCATGGGAATAAGATGGATATGCAAAGAAAAAATTAAAAACATGCACACTACTGTATGTACCACAAGGTTGCCCCTTCATCCATAATCAGGCAAAAAGGAAATGGTTACAAGTACATTGTGCTGCACTTTATCAAGCATCATTTACTGAGTATAATCTCAGCTGGTACATGAAATCTCATGTGCATACATAAAGAATATTTGCATATGTTCAAACAAACATTTGCATATTGCAAAACAGATCGCCACCTTCCCTCTGTGTGCTCGTAGTCAAACAGATGCATAGACCAAACAACCACTGGAGGGAAAAACTGTGGCAAAGCTGGACTTTAGTTACAGTGATAGATAGCGTATCTCATATGCATACACACAGACATTATTTGACCTACTTTACTTTCAACACAGCCAATATCTGTCCTCATATTGAGACAAGTGTAAACAGTTCTGGTGTCTTCCAACTCTTTATTCTGCTATCAATGCAGAATGCCTTTCAATCTACTCTACATAGAATGATTTACAATACATACAATACAATGTGCAGTTATTAACCCCTTGTCTTTTAAATTATGTAGTTTTGAGTACTTCCTTGACATTTTACATTTAAAGTCCAACGCAGCTAAAGCAGAGTTCATTCAGAAGGAAATTGCAGCAGCATCTGTTAGTTGTCCCAAATGGAACTGATGAAATCACATAATGCATTGTTGTATGGTTTCATCTTTGTTAAGTCTCTGCATTGCAAAAAAATAAAAAATAAAATAACTGTGCAGCCATGATGGAAACAACACATTTGACATTATTAATAAATGACATGACTGATTTGTGAAAGAAAACCAGGTTGCATCCCTTGCATTATTTAAAAAAGTTCACCTAAAATAAATGAAAATTGCATCATCATTTGCTCATCCTTATGTAATTCCAAAATGACTTTCTTTCTTCTCTGGAACACAAAAGGAGAAGTTGTGGAGAATGTCCAAGCTGCTCTTTTCCATGCAGAAAAAACTTGTAGTATCCTTAATAGGGGCTGTCGAGCTTCAAAAAGGCACCATAAAGCAGTCCATACAACTTGTGCACAATATTCCAAGTCTTCTGGAGTCATACAATAGCTTTGTGTGAGTGAGAAACAGTCCAAAATTCAAGTCATTTTCTCACTAAAAAGATCTGATTTGCATATTCAAAAAGTGTCACATATCATTACTTCTATGCGTCTCACACTGTCAGAAAAAAAGGTACAGTGTTTGTCACTGGGGCAGTACCTTAAGGTACAAAAGTGAAAAGGTACATCTTTATACCTTCTTAACCCTAAATGGTGCATAATAGTACCTTTTTTACCTTTTGCACCGTACCTTTTTTTCTGACAGTGTGTTGTGTTTAAATGCAAAAGTGAAGCAAATGCAGAAGACAAGATTTCAGAAAAACAAAAAAATAATGACCGCTCCTGCGTCAGCATCACACAAATGCGACGTGCTGCTCACGTGAACAGTGTCAGCCAATAATGAGCCGGCGTTCTGACGTTTATTTTTGCGCACAAAAAGTATTCTCGTCGCTTCATTAAGGTTGAACCACTGTAGTCACGTTGACTATTTTAACAATGTCTTTGCTACTTTTCTGGACCTTGAATGTGGTAATTATGTTGCTTTATATGGGAATAATAATTAAAAAAAAAAAAAAAGATTTCATCAAAAATATCTTAGTTTGTGTTCCAAAGATGAAGAGTCTTGCAGGTTTGGAACAACATGAGGATGAGTAATTAATGACAGAATTTTCATTTTTTGGTGAACTAACCCTTTAAATTTCAGTTTGTTTCTCACACAAAAAATTCTTGTGACATTAGAACAGTACAGCAAATGAGATGAATGCGCCACCTTTATAGTACATTTGTGGTGATTTTTGGAGCTCGACAGCCCTCGTCCACTTTCTATGTATGGATCAGAGCAGTGAATCTCAACCTTTTTTGAGTAATGGACCCCTGTCCTATTTAGAACCGTTCTCAAAGACCCCAGAATAATATGGGCTCATTGGTATCATTAATGTCTTTGTGACGACCAAATGCAATCAAGTATAATTTACTACGTTAGTTGACTTGTCCAATATTCAGTCATATCGTCAGTTAAATTATACATATATTACCTTCTTTTATGGGAACATGTCAAATGTCAGAATATACAAATATTCATTTTCAGATATTTTATGGACTCCCTGGCATTACATCAAGGACCACTGAGAAACACTGGATCAGAGCATTCTGCTTGGACATTCTGCAACATATCTTGTTTCGTTTTCCAAGGAACAAATTTTGGGTTTGGAACAACTAAACAATCCTTTTTTTTTTTTTTCTTTTTTTTTTCTTTTTCTTTTTTTTTTTAGGGGGGGGAGGGGGGGGGGGGTAAACTATTCATTTAAAACAGATTTTAATACCAGGACATTACTTTCAATGTCATCTATTTATTTTCACACAAAACTTTACTGAATTGAGCTGGATGAAAACACCACAGAGCTACTTTTTATCTGATACTACTTGTTTAATAATTAACCAATTTTGCAACATCACCACTGTTGCTGAACTGAACTGACTAAACTCGAGCTGAATAACAACGCTATTGTCTTCTATAGAGCTGCTTATAGCTGAAATGAACTCATTTCATAATTAACGAACTTAGTTATTGAACTGAACTGAATAATGACACTGTTGTCTTTTTAGAGCTGCTTTACAGCAGATTTTCCTGTTCATCACTGTGAAGCTGCTTTCAACAATTTGCATTGTATAAAGCGCTATAGAATCAAAGGTGGCTTGACTTGATCCACTCATCGTATATCCTTGTTGACATCCCCTTGAGAGCACATTCATGTATAGTTTGTAATATCAGTCCTTCGTTTCAGTCATTTGCGTGGTCAAACCGCACCAATTTGGCTCAGCGTGCCGTGCGTAAAAGCGCGTCATTTCATATCGCGTGGAAAGCTGCGGTCTCACTGGATGTCGAGCTGTGGTACTTCAGGGAATAGTTCAGCCCATCGTTGTTGTCCCAGAACTCAGAGTTATCTTCCCTCATGTACACGGCGAAGTGCACAGAAGCGCTCGGATCAAAGAAAGGAGGCGTGTACATGGTGAAGGAGAAGCGCTCTCCGCGCGTCTTGTCCTCGGTGGGCACGGGGATGGCTTGCGCGTCCACGAACGAAAGCCAGTCGTTGAAAGTATACCTGACCCCAACCTCTCTCCTTCCCATCGCCCGTATGATCCCACGGACATCAAACTGTGTGACCGTGACGCTTTCCAGCGCGACGCGATAGCGCGCAAGCCGCGTCTCCATGTCACCGGAGTCCACGGGCATCTTGAACGTCGGGACCAGATAGTCCAGTGCCAGAGTGGACGTGATGTTCATGCACAAGTCATCCATGATCTCCCGGTCCTTATGAAGAGGGAAACTCTTCAGCCTGTTAAACACTTTGGCGGGAATATGAGGATCCTCGCTGGTGCTGAAGTGCTTGACGCTCGCCAGATTCAACCCGAGCGCGTCCGCGAACTTCACGCGTTTTCTGCAGCTCTGGGAGATCTGGTGGTACAGATTCGCCTGCTCTGGATACGCAGGTAAGGACTTGGCTCTTCTCCTGTCTTTCAGGTACTCGGGTATCTCCTCGGGTTGAAGATCATCATCGGAGTCCATTCCGTTCTCCATCTGCTCCTCATTCATTATGTTCATCATTCCAGGTTTGTAATATCCAATGACAGAATGTGTCACTCCTGAGGAGCATGTATGTGCAGACTTGGGAACTAATAACAACTCCACGTGAGCATATATGTGCAGTTCTATATTAATGGTTTGTCTAGTAATCAGTTACACGCTGGTTACGCCCACCCACTGCAGGCTCCAGCTTACCTTGCTCGAACCAGATAGATAAATGTAAGAGTGAATTCACTGTGTCAATGAGACAGATGTCGACATGCACTTTTACACTCTCTTTAGAAACAGAACAACTATGAAATTCCTATAAAGAGACATTTTCTCAAGGTCAGAGGTTTTACAGATATATTGGGGTCAGTAAGATTATTTTAATGTTTCAAAATAAGTATCTTCTGCTCACCAAGCCTGCATTTATTTGATTAAAAATACAAACAAAAACAGTAATATTGTGAAATATTATTCCAATTTAAAACAGCTGTTTTCTATGTCAATATACAGTAAAGTGTAATTTATTCCTGTGATCAAAGCTGAATTTTTAGCATCATTACTCCAGTCTTCAGCGTCACATGATCCTTCAGAAATCATTCTGATATGATGATCTGATGCTCAAGAAACATTTATGATGATTAACAATGTTGAAATCAGTTATTTACATTTTTATTTCATGATGCTTTGATGAATAGAAAGTTCAAAAGAACAGCATTTGTCTGAAATCTAAATCTTTTGTAACATTAAACACTACCGTTCAAAAGTTTGGGGTCAGTAAGAATTTTAATTTTATTTTTGGGGGATAGAAATAAAATTAATCAATACTTTTATTCATCAAGGATGAGTTAAACTGATCAAAAGTTACAGTAAAGACAATTATAATGTTAGAAAATATTCTATTTTAAATAAATGCTGCTCTTTTGAACTTTATATTCATCTAAGAATTTTGAAAAAAATGTGTACACAACTGTTTTCAACATTGATAATAATAATTAATGTTTCTTGAGCATCAGATCATCATATTAGAATGATTTCTGAAGGATCATGTGACACTGAAGACTGAAGTAATGATGCTGAAAATTCAGCTTTGATCACAGGAATAAATTACACTTTACCTGTATATTGACATAGAAAACAGCTGTTTTAAATTGGAATAATATTTCACAATATTACTGTTTTTTGTTTGTATTTTTAATCAAATAAATGCAGGCTTGGTGAGCAGAAGATACTTTTTTTAAAACATTAAAAAATCTTACTGACCCCAAACTTTTGAACGGTAGTGTGTGTATATATATGTGTGTATATATATATATATTCAAGATTTATAATAACTTGAATTTTTGGTTTGACTTTATATATAATTTTGAACTTTTGATATTGTTTATGAAAGAAGTCTCTTATACTCACCAAGGCTGTATTTATTTCATCAGAAACACAGTAAAAACAGTAATATTGTGAAATATTATTACAATTTAAAAACAGTTTTCTATATGAATATATTGTAAAATGTAATTTATTCCTGTGATCAAAGCTGAATATTCAGCATCATTACTCCTGTCTTCAGTGTCACATGATCCTTCAGAAATCATTCTAATATGCTGATTTATATATTTACACACTTATTATTTATAATACATTTAAATAAATAAATCATTTAAAACATTTTAAAACGAACATTACAGTACTTTTGTATATAAATCAATCAATAAAAAGTACATGCTTTAATGTGAACACTTTGAAATGCTTGATAAATCAGTTCTGGTCTTCAGATTTGATTGGTCACGCTGCGTTCCAAGAGTTTTGTTATCCAGTATAACATCACTGGGTTTTCTAACTACTATCACACCGTCTGTTTTCACTTAATAGTTGTGTTCCAAATGACGCACTATACACTATTCACTTATTCTATGCATTACTCAACCATCTAGTGTATTAATCATTTTCTCATTCAGCATCAGAAGCCGCGTTTCCACCACAGGAACTTTCCCCAGGAACTAGGGACTTTGGGGTGGTACTCAGTGTGTTTCGACCGCAGGAACCAGGGTCCAAATGAAGTTCCAGGTAAAAATTTCCCCCTCAGAAAGTCCCTGCTCACGAGGTAGTACTTTTACAGGAACTTTGGGCGGTGGGACTTGGACGCTGAACATGGCGATTGCTTGAGTTCACGCAGCGTTTTGATTGGTTGACTCCACACAGCATTTTATTTCAACCACCTTTTTTTAAAAGTCTGTTACGGTGTGCAGTAAGAGTTGTTTGCTATTCGAATCAACAGTGGAGTTTAAAAAATAAGCCAGATGCACCATCAAAGAGGTTCAGGCATTATTAAGCTATTATGCGGAGGATGAAATCCAGCGGGAACTGGAAAGTCGCACGCAGTCCTACATCACCGGACTTAATCTTTGTGGTACTTAAGACCACGATGGAAACGCAGACAGCAACAAGTCTGGGGGAAAAAACCTCCTGGGATAAATTGTTCCATAATTTCGGAAAAGTGGCTAGAGTCTGAAAGCCCCTCCACTGCAACAGTTGAGTGCATGAAGTGTCCGACTTTCCACACTTCGGCTGTTTCTGAAATTGACTCTTGAATAGGTACTTATTTTGAATAGGTAATTACTTTGTGAACGCTAAAAAAGTATGTTCTATATAGTATGAATGCAATCTGGACATACGATGGCTGCGTCCGAAACCTAGGTAGCTGTCTTGCTGCCTCGCTATCTTATAAAAGAATGACTTGAACGGCAGCATTTGTGCATGAAGGTACCTCACGAAATTGATTTCGGACAGACTTCTGAGGCAGCGTAACAGTTTAATGATCTACAGCAATATAGCGCGCGCTTTGGTGAGAACTAAACAAATATTTAATTACTACAGTAGTAATTTCTCGATAGAAATGATATCAAAATTGAAATATGTTGATCAAAATCGTACATTTATACACAAACTGAGCAGCAAACGCAACCTTCGGACGCCATCTTTATTTTTCTAGCTCAACTGTCACAGAATGGAAAGCACAGGATTGTGGGATATCAAAGGCAGCTAAGGATACATCTATGCTTCCTTCAAAAATCGATCTGAGGAAGGTATCTCATGAGAGAGGAAGTGAAGCTAACATTGGATTCGGATGTGCCTTGATGCCTTCTTACCTTGAAATGTGTCCTCGGAAGGCAGCATTTTTCAGTTTTCGGACGCAGCCGCTGTCTGCCATGTTCTCATAATCATGTGACTTACCAGTGTCAGTGGCCCTGTCCCAAATGAAACCCTAAGCCCTCACGATCTTTATCGCCAACTATATAGTAGGGGAGTGTGCAGTTTCAGATACAGCCTTTGTTTTTCAGTTAATTAAATGCATCATCTGGGTATTTAAAGTGCACTTTTTCTTTTTGGAATTTTCAGTGTGAACACACCACTCACACTATGTGTACTAGAATAGTGCATAAGTACACAGATTGGGACGCACCTAATATGTGACCCTGGACCACAAAACCAGTCATAAGGGTCAATTTCTTTGAAATTGAGATTTATATATCATCTGAAAGCTGAATAATAATCTGTTTGTTATGACAGGACAATATTTGGCCGAGATATAACTATTCGAAAATCTGGAATCTGAGGGTGCAAAAAAATCTAAATATTGAGAAAATCACCTTTACAATTGTCCTTAGCAATGCATATCCACTCACAAAAATAATTTTTTGATATATTTACGGTAGGAAATTTACAAAATATCTTCATGGAACATGATATTTAATTAATATCCTAATGATTTTTGGCATAAAAGAAAAATCTATAATTTTGACCCATACAATGTATTGTTAGCTATTGCTACAAATATACCTGTGCGACTTATAAGTGGTTTTGTGGTCCAGAGTCACATATGTGTAGACGGACTGAAAGCAGAGCGAGTAACAGATTTTCCTGGATTTGTCTGTTTTCTCCCACTCCACGATCACTCAAATCATGTTTATCTGCTTGGATACATGTAAAGCTTGGTGCTTTGACGTCTTATATATTATTAAACAACTGACCATTTGTTTGAACTTCTTGTTTATTGAACAACCACACAGTTACAATCATGCTGTTGGTCTAATATCAGCACATCCAGGAAAACCTACGGCACTAGACACCTATATGAATAAACAGACATCCAGTATCCTGAGACTGGTCTAGATGGAAACATTTATAGTGCAGCTGCTGGAACAGGGCAACAGGAGTCAGATGTATTCAGCAGAAGTGTAAACAGAGCACAGAGCGTCCATCCAGTATGAATCTCTCTGTCCAGTACAGCAGCTGCTCTCCCAAATAATGGCCACAGGTCAGTGAGACATGCTGTCAAAACATGCTGTTATCACAGACTAAACAAACACACTGCGATGTGGACAGATACACTTGACCTAACATGGCTTTCTTATTTACATGTGTGCATGTAATGAGCAAATGTATGCTGTAACATATCATAGTCCAAAGCTGTTTAGATGCGATTACAAGCTGAAAGCACAATACATTTTGTGCTTTGTGTGATGGTTGAAGTAAAAATGTCAGACTTTCTCCTTTTAACTTACATGTATGTCACAATGATGTGAGCGATGACCTGCCATGCTAAATTGACATTTTAAACCAATGGAATTCTGAGACTCTCCAAAAGATCAATGCAAATGTATATTTAACTGTTACATTTTTTTTTTTTTAAATATCAGAATATACTATGGTTCTACATTTAAAGTTACAACTGTGCTAAAGGCACACCTTAAGAAAAATGTGCTTTTCACTACTCCTATAGTGACTGCAGGGACAAGTTTTTTTTATTACATATAACAATGATGGAGCATCAGATTTTGTGTGAAAATAAATCATAAAAGTGGTTTGTTTGTTTGTTTAAAAATCTTAGAAATGTATGAAGATGGCAAGGTGACACATGGGGTAAAAGGCTCACCAGTATGGGGAAAAAAGGCATACAGTATTGATACAAAATACTTCAGCTAAAATAATATGTTTTTAATAATGTCTAAGTTAATACTTGTTCAGAACAATCACTTTAGCAAAGTTTGTAATATTTTCGTTTTATTTTGATTAATTATTGTTCAATAAATATATTGTCATTAAAATGTTCATTTTTAAAAATACAGAAACAATATTATTTAAAAAAAAAACTAATGATTCAGAAAGCATTGAATGAGATCCCACAATAATTGAATATAGCTTTACAGTAGTAACAATAAATATATTATTTTATTATATGATATGATTAATAAATATGATGGTTTCATTAAATAAATATGGTGATTATCTCTAAGGTGGACACACAACTTTATATATTATATTTACCATCTGCAGCAGCTGCAATTCACCAGCAGATGTCAGTGCTGTAACACTTCCTGGCCACCAAAAGGTCTAAACATAAATACAGTATGTTGGGCAGAAAAGTCATTCCATTAGATAAAAAAAAAAAAAAAAATTCCAGATATCACAATCTATTGATTTCAAAACCTCAGTAACGTTTTTAGCTTAAGTTTTGCTTTGAAAGTGTATCTTTCTTAAACATAAATGTCACTAGGTTTGATATAGCCTAATGAAACCACATTCATTCATACTGCGTCTTACTGTAAGCAGTGTTGTGTGTAATGCATTACTAAGTAGGCAGTACCAATTAATTACTGTAATTTAAATACTTTTCCCCTGAAAAGTAAAGTAAGGGATTACTCTTAATTTTTCTGTAATTTCCAGTTACTTCTGATGTAATCGCATTAAAACCTGGATAGAACGATTCCATATAAAACAATAGAGGATTTAACATCAAAATGTAACATCTAATGTTAAAATGTAAATTTTGAATGTAACTTTCAGGGTTATGTCTTGTTTAGCTGTGTTTTTGTTCATGTGTCTTTTGGTTTTCAAGTTGACCCTTTCAGTTTAGCCTTTTTGTGCCCTAGTTAGTTACTGATTACATTCACCTTGTTAACTCCGTGTTAACACTGCCTTGTCAGTTTGCGTCTTTGAGTTAAGTGGTGTTAGCGTGTTTGTATCCACCTCATTGTTTCATTTGTAAATTTAACGTGTCTTGCTTCCGATGTCATTCGCTTCCACAAAACAGCTTCTTATGCTGCTTGATATTGCAAACTGGTATTTCTTACCATATTGTTTTAATATATTGTCTTAATTATAAACACGCTGGTTTGTATCACAAACAGTTTTACAGTTTACTGCATTTTGATATTCTTCTCGTTATTTCCCTATAGCCGCTAATAAATCAGAAGTTCTTCTGCATTGAAAAATAAGGTGGATTCTCTGTGAGAAAAAAGTGAGTACACCCTAAGTGAACATGTCAAAACTGTGTGCAAAGTGTCAATATTTTGTGTGAACACCACTGTTATCTAGCACTGCCTTAATTCTCCTGGGCATGGAATTCACCAGAGCTGCACAGGTTGTTGCTGGGATCCTCTTCCACTTCTCCATAATGACATCACAGAGCTGCTGGATGTTAGACACATGGCGCTTCTGCACCTTCTGCTTGAGGATGCCCCACAGGTGCTCAATAGGGTTCAGGTCTGGAGACATACTTGGCCACTCCATCACCTTCAGCTTCCTCAGTAAGGCAGTTGTCATCTCGGCGGTGTGTTTGGGGTCATTATCATGCCGTTCGGCCCAGTTTCTGAAGGAATGGCATCATGTTCTGCTTCAGAATGTCACAGTACATGTTGGAATCCATGTTTCCCTCAATAAAATCCATCAATGTTTCTCTCAATGAAGCAGAGCTCCCCAGTACCAGCAGCACTCACACAGCCCCAGACCATAAAACTACCACCACCATGCTTGACTGTAGGCAAAACACAATTTTCTTGGTACTCCTCACCAGGGCGTCACCACACATGCTGGACACCATCTGAGCCAAACAAGTTTATCTGAGTCTCATCAGACCACAGGACATGATTCCAGTAATTCATGCTCTTGGACAGGTTGTCTTCAGTTTGCGGGCTTTCTTGTGAGCCAGCTTCAGAAGAGGCTTCCTTCTGGGATGACGGCCATGCAAACCAACTTGTTGCAGTGTGCAGCATATGGTCTGAGCACTGACAAGCTGGCCTTCTGCTTCTGCAACCTCTAAAGCAATGCTGGCAGCACTCATGTGTCTGTCTTTTGAAGCCAGCTTCTGCACCTGACGCACAAGGCCTCAACTTCATTGATTCAACTTCTTTGGTCTGTTCCGAGTGGAACCCGTCTTGGAAAACCTCTGTATGACCCTGGCCACTGTACTGTAACTCAGTTTCAGGGTGTTACCGATCTTCTTATAGCCTAGGCCATCTTTGTGGAGAGCAACAATTCTAATTCTCAAATCCTCAGAGAGTTCTTTGCCATGAGGTGTCATGTTGAACATCCAGTGATCAGTATGAGAGAATTGTACTCAAAGCACAAAATGTTATCTAATACAAGATCCACACATTTGTATGGTCCTGTCAAGCAGTCAAAAACATTAACTTGATGAATTGGACATGTGGCTTTGCATGGTTAAACGACATACAACTGTTATCATTTAGGGTGTACTCACTTTTGTTCCCAGCTATTTTGACAATAATGGCTGTATGATAAGTTATTTTCAGAGGACAGTAAATCTATACTGCTATACAAGCAGCACATTGACTACTCTAAAATATATCCAAGTGTCATATATATATATATATATATATATATATATATATATATATATATATATATATATATATATATATATATGTGCATGTATGTATATATATATATATATATATATATATATATATATATGCATGTATGTATATATGCATGTATGTATATGTATATATATATATATATATATATATATATATATATATATATATACACACACACACTCTTAAAAATAAAGGTTCTCTTTCCATTGCACAAAAGATTCATTATAGTGGAAAAAGGTTCTTCACACTGAGCAATCTCTTTTCACAAAAAAATGAAGAATTCATTCTTTTAAGAACTGATCACTCACTCAAAAAAATGAACTTTCACTGTTGTTAGTTTCACTCAAACCATCCTTGTTCACCTTACTTAAAAAACTCATGTAATGTAACTCATTTTACTAAAAATGAGTATTGTCAGCTTTACTTAAAGTTTTTGTTCAGTCAACTTAATAGTGAATGAAATGCACAAATTAATGTTGACAACTGGGCAGTTGATCCATAGTTCCCAGCATGCTTTGCAAGGGACTGCATTAGGACAAAGACTATAGATATAGAAAGACAGTTCAGCAGCTATGAATGGGAGAAACTGCAATGCGCAATATGGCGGAATACATCCCGCCTTCTAATTAAAAGAGCCAATCGCTGATTGCAGTTTTTGAGATTTCAGGATTCTCCCATTCATATAGTTAGGACTTGGTCTTGGATGTCCGAAAAAGCTGCCCGGGGGCATTGCAAATATGGCCGCCGAGTGAACAGACTTTCCTTGAAATGGACTTTGATTAGGAGAGAAAATTTAGGGATTAAAGTGTTATTTTATGTGTTTTTCAGTAAAGGAAAAGATGTTGTTAGTTTATGTTAGTGTTTAATGTTATGTTGGACATTTAGAGGAGTTTCTTAGAGGAGTAATGTTTTTGAATTTTGTGATTACCATTTATGCCATTAAGAGTGGCGCCTCAATAAGATAAATTAAGTCAATAAATGTGTTCACCTTACGTAATAAACAACATTATTAAGTAAACTGCACATATAAATATTATGTACCTTGACAAATTCAAATGATTTGAATTTACTCAAAAAAAATTGGTCAGCTTTACTTTAATTTCCTTTTGTTCATTCAACTAAATTGTTATTTGTACAGATAACTCAATATAGTTGACCAAAAATGGTTCTTCTATGGCATTACTGCGAAAACACCCTTTTAGAAAATGTATAAAAATGCCTATGCATAACTTTTTTCTGAAATGAGTTTACAGCAAGTATCATAACCAGTTTCTTTGTTTATTGGGAAACAATAAAGCTGAATGATTTGACTGCTGCATTTCAGTCAATGTGACATAAAAACACTAGCACAGTTTACAGTGTGTAATTCTCTCACATTAGCATCAGTATGGGAAAGTTGCTTGTATCTTATCATATACAAGTATATTACATTCATTTTGTTTTTTTTTAAAAAAGGAATGTATAAGCACTGTTCATGGTGGTACACTGATATGCATTTAAATGGCACATCGATGTGTAACTGCCAAAAACACAATTATCTTCACTAAATGTGTGATGACTTCTAGCTGATTGACTATGTGGTTGTAAAAGAACTTAAGCACATAATGACTTCGGTTACACTTAATTTTAAGTTGACGTAGTTACATTGTACTTACTCAATTACTTAGTAATATTAAATAACTACATGTACTTACTATAGAGTTACAGTTTGGTTTAGTTACTTGTAATTATGCATAATTCACTGTTATTACTATAGTAAGTACATGTAGTAACGTGTAAATATGTCACCTTAAAATAAAGTGATACCATGACTTCTTTTGGTTAGGTTGTGTACAATCACATTCTGAACATGTCTGCTTCATATTTCTCCCCAAAATCAAAAGAAAAATATGAAATTATGTTTTGCATAAAACAAATGAAGACCATTTTTGCATTGCAGCATTATTTTCAAGACAAATTAACATTATCATAATGCAAAATAAAAATTGCCGATATATGAAAATATGCTTAAATTTTCATTAAAAAATAATGTCACAATGTAAAAAATCTTAATGGTCCTAAAAATAATCTTCATTTTATTTATGCAAAATCCAGTATATTATATAAGTAACTATAAACATATAAACCTATATAAAACTAACTAAACTATAACAATAGTTTGATATTGTTTGATTTTAATAAACAAACAATATCAGCTTGAATTGTATTCATTGATTTTCTGAGATCTAAAAACATTTGTATCATTTCTCTCTGCTCAAAGTAGCAATAACTTGCATGTGAAAATTATGCATTTCAAGTGAAATTAAATTATTTCTTTGAGGAACAAACTGTTGTGTTTATGAATGTGATAATATTCAGTATATTCCACATTTCAGCCTGCATATTTCAACTGGATAATTCTGTTACACAACAGAAAAAAAAAACAATTAGACAATCAAAACTTCATCTTTAACGTACATATTTATAATGCTCAAAGTAGATCTAAAATATACTTTCATATATCATAAAAACATCTGCATATCAGTAATTAAATCCCAAAGGGATATACGTGACAACAAACATTGAAACTAACACAAAAGTTGCCTTCATTAGTAGAATCTTTATGGTAATGGAAAACCTGAAATGGATTATGGGAACTGTAGTTTCCACTGAGCCCATCATGCCTCCTCTGCGGTGTATAAACGGTACATCAACGTGACAATTACCGCGGCGACAGCAGGTATCAACCAGTTTGACCACCAGCTGGAACAAGAGACGAAATGGAAGGTTTGGAACAAAGCACTCGGTAATTAGCTTGAATTATTAATTGGATACTTGCTGTTTCTGAATTACAATGGAAAGTGAAAATAAGAGACAGTAGATGTCTTGATGAGGGAAAAGAACATGATTCCTCATACAAGAAAAAAAGATGTAGTGTGTAAACACGTATCTGGTTTTCTTAAAAACATCTAAACCCTCAGTAGCCATAAATGTAAACGTACCTTGTTGTTTCTTGTATGGTTGTTACAAGTGACTCCTGTTCAACAGAAAACCACATGCATGTTTAGGTGGTTCTACCCAATGTGAGACAAAACAGTGAAAGGCAGTGCAGTATTTGTTTGTTAAAACAACATGGAGAAGAATGCTTTACGTACTGGTGGTTTGGCAAGCTTGTCCCTGTCATCCTGAGAGGAAGGGAGAAGAGGAGAGGCATGATTAAAAAATTCAACAGTTTTTTTTTTTTTTTTTTTTTTCTTCTTCACACATTCACATTTTATTAACAAAGCAAAAGTAATTACCATGTCTTAAAGCATACACTGACCGAAACACATGAATAAACTTTATGGTGGTTTTCAAAATCACAGATGGGCAAATAAATATATGTGTATATATATATATACAGTACAGTCCAAAAGTTTGGAACCACTAAGATTTTTAATGTTTTTAAAAGAAGTTTCGTCTGCTCACCAAGGCTACATTTATTTAATTAAAAATACAGTAAAAAACAGTAATATTGTGAAATATTATTACAATTTAAAATAACTGTGTACTATTTAAATATATTTGACAAAGTAATTTATTCCTGTGATGCAAAGCTGAATTTTCAGCATCATTACTCCAGTCTTCAGTGTCACATGATCCTTCAGAAATCATTCTAATATGCTGATCTGCTGCTCAAGAAACATTTAATGTGTACAATTGTACAAAATATTTGTGTAAAATATTTTTTTCAGGATTATTTGATGAATAGAAAGTTCAAAAGAACAGTGTTTATCTGAAATCTAATCTTTTGTAACATTATAAATGTCTTTACTGCCACTTTTGATTGATTTAATGCATCCTTGCTGAATAAAAGTATTCATTTCTTTAATTTCTTTTCAAAAAAAAAAAAAAAAAAAATTCTTACTGACCCCAAACTTTTGAATGGTAGTGTATAATGCTACAGAAGCTTTGTATTTCAGATAAATGCTGTTCTTCTGAACTTTCTATTCATCAAGGAATCCTGAAAAAAAAAAAGTACACAACTGTTTTCAACATTGAAAATAATCATAAATGTTTCTTGAGCAGCAAATCAGCATATTAGAATGATTTCTGAAGGATCATGTGACACTGAAGACTGGAGTAACGATGCTGAAAATTCAGCTTTGCATCACAGGAATAAATTACTTTGTCAAATATATTTAAATAGTACACAGTTATTTTAAATTGTAATAATATTTCACAATATTACTGTTTTTTACTGTATTTTTAATTAAATAAATGTAGCCTTGGTGAGCAGACGAAACTTCTTTTAAAAACATTAAAAATCTTAGTGGTTCCAAACTTTTGGACTGTACTGTATATATTATATATATATAATATCTTATTCTCTTACTGTTCAAAGGTTTTGGTAAGATGTTTTAATGTTTTTAATGTGTTTATTGTTTTTTTAATGTTGTTTCTGCTCACTAAGGCTGCATTAATTTGATCAAAAATACAGTAAAACAGTAACACTGTGAAATATTATTAAAATTTAAATTAACCGTTTTCTATGTGAAAATATTGTTATATGTAATTTATTCCAGTGATCAAAGCTGAAAACATTTCTGATTATCAATGTTGGAAACAGTTGTGCTGCTTCATATTTTTGTGGAGACTGTGATACATTTCAGGATTCTTTGATGAAAGTTAGAAAGCATTGATTTGAAATAGAAATCTTTTGTAACATTATAAAGGTTTTTACTGTGTGTCTTTGCTGAATTAAGAGTATTAATTTATTTCAAAGAAAATCTAATATACTGTATATGTTCTATAGGTATGCATTTCCTACTTTATTACTAATACCATGTTTAATTCATACTGGAAAACGATTTGTTATGTATCAAAATACCTCACTGCACTTCTATACATTTCTTTGAATTTCATTCTTTTTAAATTCTACTTCTTTAAAATTGAATCACTGTTCTGAATGCAGTTTGCTATCTCACATCCAAATGAGGAATTGAACTGCATTCTAAATTCTTTTCTGCAGGGTGCACAACCCTGCTCCTTTCCTGTCATAGAAACTGTCAGACAGTATCTGTGCTGAATCATCCAAGAGGAATAAAAATGGATTCCAGGTTATTGATAGTATCTCAAGCACCTGGAGATCTACAAAAACTTCTTGGATTCAACTATGAATCAACAGGCTTTTCATGGAACATTCCTAGATATCTCAGGGGGATTGGGAAGTTTGTGATTTTGGTATTTATATTATATATACAGTACAGTCCAAAAGTTTGGAACCACTAAGATTTTTAATGTTTTTAAAAGAAGTTTTGTCTGCTCACCAAGGCTACATTTATTTAATTAAAAATAAAGTAAAAACAGTAATATTGTGAAATATTATTACAATTTAAAATAACTGTTTTCTATTTGAATATATTTCACAAAGTAATTTATTCCTATGATGGCAAAGCTGAATTTTCAGCATCATTACTCCAGTCTTCAGTGTCACATGATCCTTCAGAAATCACTCTAATATGCTGATCTGCTGCTCAAGAAACATTTAATGTGTACAATTGTACAAAATATTTGTGTACAATATTTTTTTTCAGGATTATTTGATGAATAGAAAGTTCAAAAGAACAGTGTTTATCTGAAATCTAATCTTTTGTAACATTATAAATGTCTTTACTGCCACTTTTGATTGATTTAATGCATCCTTGCTGAATAAAAGTATATATTTCTTTAATTTCTTTTCAAAAAAATAAAAATAAAAATTCTTATTGACCCCAAACTTTTGAATGGTAGTGTATAATGCTACAGAAGCTTTGTATTTCAGATAAATGCTGTTCTTCTGAACTTTCTATTCATCAAGGAATCCTGAAAAAAAAAGTACACAACTGTTTTCAACATTGAAAATAATCATGAATGTTTATTGAGCAGCAAATCAGCATATTAGAATGATTTCTGAAGGATCATGTGACACTGAAGACTGGAGTAATGATGCTGAAAATTCAGCTTTGCATCACAGGAATAAATTACTTTGTCAAATATATTTAAATAGTACACAGTTATTTTAAATTGTAATAATATTTCACAATATTACTGTTTTTTACTGTATTTTTAATTAAATAAATGTAGCCTTGGTGAGCAGACGAAACTTCTTTTAAAAACATTAAAAATCTTAGTGGTTCCAAACTTTTGGACTGTACTGTATATATTTGTATTAGGTTACCATTGGCATCCATTGGTGTGATGTCATCCATATAAATCGTTAATGACTATTCATGCCTTTTTGTGTGCCAGTGCTGACTGATGGTTGCAAAGCAACAGATGCAAAACAGACTTTGAAAAATATGCAAGGTACAATTTAAAATTACAGCCACAAAGAGCTTTATGGAAGCTTGTTTCTACCACGGAATAAAAAATAATAATAATAATAATAATTGTGACTTTTTTTTCTCAAAATTGTTAGTTTGTCTCACAATTCTGACTTTTTTTCTCAGAATTGTGAAATATAATCTTATAACTGCAAATTATAAAGTCCAAATGGCAAGTCAAGATATAAACCTGCAATTTTGACCAAAAAAAAAGTCAGCTTACAATTCTGATTTTTTGTCTCAGAATTGCAAGTTTATGTCCTGGAATTCTGACTTTTTTCCTCAGAATTGCGCAATATAAACTTTATAGACTTTTTTTTTCTCAGAATTTATGTTTATATAATTCTTAGAAAAATATATATTCTGAAGGGGAAACAAATGGTGTTATGAGATAAAAAGTCGCAGTTACCATTTTATTTTATTTTTTTATTCCGTGGCAGACACAAGCAGGTATTAAAGCAAGGCTGCGAGGGATAAACTTACCGTGTTTTCAATGGTATCAGCTGTAAAAAGTTGTATAAAGCTCCTAGATCATATAATTTTCCACAGAATTTTATGTCTACTGAATTTTCTTGGAAAGATTTGTTTTCAGTGTTTTCATCAGTTTTCAGTGTTTCATCAGTGTTTCACCTCGCTTTCATTGCCGTTAAAAATCAAAGATGGCACTGTTGTGAATAAGGTCTTTTGTCTAGCTTTTCAGTTTTTGTTGTTTTACTTTCAATATTGTGAACAAATGTGTTAATGATTTTCCCCCCAAGGAAATAGAGCATATTCACAAAAGCAGAAATGTCAGAAAGCAGACAAGGTCTTCTTCACACTAACACTCAACAATAACACTGATTTCTGGTGGACCTACTGGATGCAGTTCTCCTATGAGCATAGAACTGGCCATCTCGCGTGCATCTGTCGAGTGGCCGACATCTTCAAAACTCTCAGTGGCGTCTCCACCCGCCTGCTCCCGCAGCACCTCCTCTCCTCCGGGGTGCTGTGGACATCAGCAAATACATCAGATCATCCTCCTGATCAAACTCGAAAGCAAAGCCAGCAATGCTGACTTATAAATCCCTTTTGACCTTGACTGGCCTTTGAAAATTGTTCCCTAGGATATTATCAGCTGATGTAAGTGTAATCAGCGTGCTGAGTCATGCACAATATACTTAAAATACCTTATGTGCACTTTTAGATCTAGCATGAGTAAAATGACCAGAATTGGTAGTTCTCTAGATCTAGATCATGTGGAATGAGGTGAAATGTTAGTGGTTATCTGATCAATTACTCAAAGATAGTGTGTGGTGCAACTACAGCTTTTATTTACATAATTCTGACCACCAAAAGCAAATTTAATAAAAAATAACTGTGCATCTGTTTAATGAGATATATTAGTTACTGCACTAATGCCAATTTCACACCAAACACATTAGTTGGCAACTGTCACACTTAAATCTGTAAGGTCCAACTTTGAGAGCACTTGGCAAAGGTCACTCCACTAAATACTCGCTTTAAGCAGTGTAAACTTTGGTACTGGACGTTTTGAGCTGTCTTTTTCAATGCATTCATTTACTAACTCTATGCATGTATATTTGATTTCTATTATGCATTACGATTGCAATTCAAAGGTGCTATATAGGTGCTATATAAACATATGTTTACACAATGCAATACGTAATGCATGCATTACAAAATTCCAAAACAACATCATAATGCAAATGTTAGCGATGTGTTTTGGCACTATTTGAGGCTCTATTTTAAAAACTCACCTCCTCGAGAAACTTAGTAACGTCGTACACTTTATTATGAATAATAATCCATGTGCTTTTAAAAGAGTTCCGTTCCTCCACCTCTGACAAACGATAATATTTAACACACTTTTCGTCTGTTCCGTTGTTTTCCATTGGTTTGTTTAAATGTGTGTTATTTGTTCTGAAGGTTACAGAAACTCTCCTGTGAAACGATCACTTCACGTACTTCAAAACTGGACCTACCAACAATTGTATTTCCCAACTCGCAAGGGAACGCCCATTCCGCTTAAGACGGAATCTGATTGGATGGTATCATGCGTGGGTTGCCCAGTCTGTCTGTTTTGATTGGACCAAGGGCTGTCAATCAACTCACTGGGTCATAGGTTTCGGCGAAGCCAGCGAAGTAACTCGGCAGAAGTTCACGAAAGTTCACGAGAGCACAGTTCTCACGCAATACGGAAACGTTGCAGTTTATCGCCATCACGTTAATCTAGTGATGCCCGTTAGTCACGATAATTTAAGTGGGTTGCCCTTAACGCCGTTTCAACCGCCTGTTGTCGATGTTGTTTAGGTGTTTCTGTCAGATAAGAGTGTGTTCACTTGAAACACTGGCACGCGAGCCTTCAGTCTCCTTGCTCTTGCCGCCAAAAGCTCGCGCCCTTGTACCTCAACATTTTTATAACCTCAAACTGAGGTAAAAACTACCTCTTTCTGTCTTCTAATATGTTAGAAATCAACTGAGCTACATTAAGTGTATTTGAGTTTTGTCTCATCTGAGGTAATTACAGAATCGGCGCGTAATTTCTCATTTTATCTTTGTAGCGAAATAGTCTCTAATTAACTAATAATACTGTAGCTCATTTTGGTCACAGACCAGTGACTTTGTTAGTTTGGCCAAATTAATTAACCCTCACTATTTCCCTTTCAGAATGAGTGGAAGTGGGGCACAATCTTTGTTTTTCCTCAGTCTTCCGGACCTGAGGAATTTGTGTTATGTAAATATGTTCTTCCCGAAAAGTTACGATGAAGGGGAGCTGAGAAACAAACAAGTGAAAACCTGCAGGTGAAAAGACGAGTATTATGTTTTAAAATATGAGTTACTGGTAGAAGTGTGCTGGGTTTTTTTTTTTTTTTTTTTTTGCCCCTCATACATTAATATTTTAATAGATTATCTTTAATTTGTGATTTAATGCACATGAAGTGTGATTAAATATTGTTAGACCCTATATTTTTAAGCTTGAAATTATGTAGCCTACTTAAAGGTGCAATATGTAATATTTTTGCAGTAAAATATCCAAAAACCACTAGGTCAGTGTTATATATTTTGTTCACTTGAGTACTTACAATATCCCAAATGTTTCCAACTATTTGTAAATCGTGAGAAAATTGCAATTTTAATCAAGGCTCCGGGACGTGTGAGGAGTCGCCTGTCAATTGCGTCATACCCGCGCTACCCTCGGTTTCCGGTTTTATTTTGTAGAAACCATGGAAACACCAAAGACGCTTTAATATTTACATGTTTTAATAGAAAAGGGAACAACTGTTTTGATATACTTATAGACAGAAAACTAATTGTTATATAGCTCAACACGTTTAGTCTTATTGTTTAAATCAATTTTCTTGATTTTTTGCAAGTACCATGCTTTACCATGCCTCATGTTGTCAAGTAGCTAACATAGCATAATCAGATGCAGCTTTATTTTATTATTTATTAACAGTAATACAGCATTTTCTCCATCATACAATATGTTTTAAAATTAATTGCATGTCATTTATCAACACAAGCCATCCAGCATTTAATATGATATTCTAAAATCAATTTATCTTACTGCAGTGTGTCTCAAACAAGCGTCTCACAGCAGCCACCGAGCAAACGCACAGAGTAACGTTATAACATAATTTTCAATACTCTCAATTGTATCTAATATGATAAACAGAGCTGCGTTACCTCATACTCATGACCAGAAGAGCGGAAGCGGCGCCGGCGACTGTGGCATAATAAAAGTTCCGCTGCTCGTGAGGCATGTGTTGCGCAATCGCTCCAGCGGCCTCGTTCAGCTCCCACAACACTCGGTCCTGCTCTGCTTCATACTAAAGTAACGTTAATAAACGCAACCATGAACATGATTTCTTCCCGACTCCAATCCCTATTCTTTTGCACCGTCCGTTGAGATGGAGACCACATGTCCCAAGATTCCACTCTCAAACTTGGCGTCATCAAGCTATGCCTTTGTTTTGAATAGGCTTCTAGCGACCTCTAGCGGACAAAATTATTACATATTGTACCTTTAAAGTCACCATGAAAGCAAACTTGACAATTTTATGTACGGAGCCCCTAAGGGGACATGGTGATGGGAAAAAAAAATTATGTTTTGAAACTTTTCTGAAACTTTGCGTTCACTTGCAAAACCTTTGAGTTCCCTCAAAGTTCGATTACAAAACCTTTTTGTTCTTTGTGAGTGAATGCAAAGTTTCTTGTGGGAATGCAAACATTTTGCAAGCGAGCGCAAAGTTTGCGAGAGAATGCAAAAGCATTGCCAGATAATTTTTCCTCCCATGTCATTTTTTTTTTTCTTCACCATGTCCCTTCAGTGGCTCCGTAGTATTGGATTTTAAAGACACATTCTGTCTATTTAACAACTAGGCAAACAGACCCTATGGTTGTTTTCTAGGATGATGGAAGTGTTTTATATTTCATTATTTTGACCTTGGAAGTGTCACATTCACTAGAACTGTATCAGTCACCTGTATTAGATGCTTCCACTCACTGACTTGACAAATTATAGGGCTGGGTAAAAAATATTGATTTCTCGATTTTAATCGATTCTCATTTTTACGAACCGATATCGATTCTTAAACCCCAAGAATCGATTAGTCTGTTTTCAGTTGATGAATGAGCAGAATATGTAGCGCCTTTGGCGCTGTTTAATGTGGCGTGACAGATCGCTTTAGCGCCTCAGTTAAAGAGAAGCGGCAGCACGGAGCGCGTGTGAACATCCTCTCCTCCGCTTTAACACCAGTTACAGCGCGAAATAAACACAACTAAACATCTGAAGGTATGTTAAAATATACAGTACAACTTACCGAAATCCGTATCATGTCTCGTGTAATCGCTCAGTCAATGATTCAACTGATACAGTTCTAGACGTCAATAAAACAGCTTGTAAACAATGTCACGTAACGTCACATTTACCTCAGAAAAACATATTCAGTGACCATAAACTTATTAGTCAGCTAGAAAAGTGAACTCTAGAAAGCAACATTCTGATAAATATAGCTATGCACCATTACATATTCATTATAATTTTTAATGTTCTTCAATATTTAATGCATGTTTGAATAAATCAGTTATGACAGCCACGATTTAAATGATTATATTAACAAAATAAATAAATATGTAATTCTAAACTTTATTTATAATAAAAACATCATTGAGTGTAATTTAAGTGTTTGTATATAAATAAGTTAATTTAAAGGTGCCATAGATTGTTTTTTTACAAGATGTAATATAAGTCCTAGGTGTCCCCTGAATGTGTCTGTGAAGTTTCAGCTCAAAATATCCCATAGATTTTTTTTTAATTAATTTTTTTAGCTGCCTAAATTTTTTGGGGCATCATTAACTATGCACTGATTTTTTTAGCACGGCCCCTTTAAGAAATGCGCTCCCTCTGCCCCACGAGCTCTCGACTATATATACATCGCATAAACAAAGTTCACACAGCTAATATAACCCTCAAATGGATCTTTACAAGATGTTCGTCATGCATGCTGTATGCATGCTTCGAATTATGTGAATAAAGTATTTATTTAGATGGTTACGTTTGATTCTGTGTGAGTTTGAGGCTATGCTCTGCGGCTAAAGCTAACATTACACACTGTTGGAGAGATTTATAAAGAATGAAGTTGTGTTTATGCATTATACAGACTGCACGTGTTTAAAAATGAAAATAGCAACGACTCTCGTCTCCGTGAATACAGTAAGAAACGATGGTAACCATAACCACATTTAACAGTACATTAGCAACATGCTAATGAAACATTTATAAAGACAATTTACAAATATCACTAAAAATATCATGATATCATGAATCATGTCAGTTATTATTGCTCCATCTGCCATTTTTCGCTGTTGTTCTTGCTTGCTTACCTTGTCTGTGCACAGATCCAGCCGTTAATACTGCCTTTCCTTGTCTAATGCGTCGAATGGGCTGGCATTATGCAAATATTGGGGTCATACATATTAATGATCCCGACTGTTACGTAACAGTCGGTGTTATGTTGAGATCCGAGTGTTTTCCGGAAGTCTTTTAAACAAATGAGATTTATATAAGAAGGAGGAAACAATGGGGTTTGAAACTCAATGTATGTCTTTTCCATGTACTGAACTCTTGTTATTCAACTATGCCGAGGTAAATTCAAATTCTGATTCTAGGGCACCTTTAACCTTCAATATTATTATAGTAGTGCCAACTGACTTACATGTGTAGTTTACAGCATTAGTTGAGAGATTTTTTTCCGCTAGAAAATTTGCCATGTACTGTAACTGAAATACTACATCCAAAATAATCGATTGAATCAAATCAAAATCATAATCAAATCGAATTGAAATCATGTGAATAGTAATCGAATTGTGAAAATTGTGTCAATACCCAGCCATAACAAATTATTATTATTATTATTATTATTATTATCATCATTTTTTCTGTCTTTCAGGGAGCTTGTTCTCTTGCATTCAGACATTGTTGCCTCACCTCTGTTGGGCCATTTTGGGGGCATCACAGTTATAATGACTGTAAGTATGATATATTGTGTGATATCAATTATAATTTTAAAAATGGCTTTATACTGAATAAAAAAAGGAACATTTATACATACATGCATATAGTTTTAGTATCTTAATTCTTGAAAACTTTGCCAATCAATTACAACTTTTATTCTAAGCATTTATTTGTGATAAGATTGATAGAGTGTTTACTTTTAAGCAGTGATTTAACTATTTATTTAGTTTGATTGAAATGTATCGTATGGATTGGCTCGAAAAACCATATCAAATAATTGTGTAGAATAAGAGTGATTTTTCCTATTCATAGTTTTCAGTCATGTGATTGGCGCAGAGACCCGGAGGGCAAAACATCCATAAAAGTGCAGCATAGGCCTGTCAGTTTTACATCTGTTTCAAGCTACAAATATCACCTCAAGAAAGAAGAAAAACAAAAATATGTGAACAAAATGCAAGTTTGCGCACTTGTGATCCATATGCAGCACCTGCTGCAGTATTCCAATCACTAAAAACAGCATGACTTTCTAAAATGTTAAATGTGAAAAACAGACTGCCTTAATGTACTAAAACAGTGATATTAAAAGACCAAATTCAATATACACCTTAATGATGCATATTATATACAGTCAAGCAGGTAAGCCCAGAATATGAATGCAATGTGCTAAGTGGTTCTATGAAAAAACTCTTGACAAGAAACTGTGCATTGCGTTTATACTCTGGGTTTGCCTTCTCACCTGTACATAGTATGCATCATTAATGTGTATATTGAATTTGGTCTTTTAATATCACTTACAACATTAGTACTTAAAGGTGCTAAAGAGGATGTTTTGTTTTATAAATTTTTGCAATATTACTTGAAACTGTCTTTACTAACTGATAAAAGACTATTTATTAGGTGCACTGAAAGGAATAATATTAATATACATCATCTGTGCATGAGGTAGGGCCTTAAAAACATCAGCCAATCGTTTACGCGATCATCGCGTAAATGATTGGCCCTCTGGCTTGTCAATCACTGCCATAACGTTCCTTGTGAGAGACGTGCGCGGCTGCGCGCTCCAGTAACTTTCCACACTCCACAGGCGCTGCATGCAATGTTTTTGTCAGGAGACAGGAGTAACAACTGCAGATTATGAGTTACCTGCGGTGAGTCCGACATAATGAATCCACGAACATGACACAGCGAATGCCGGTGGTAAACAATCGTGTTCCAATACTCATGCACGAGTTTTGGGAGGCGTTCCCTCGAAATGAGCTGTGAAGGAGGGGGGTTGTTCTTACGCATGCGCTCATTTCAGAAACTCACTAACAGTCTTTGGTTTCTCAGTCGACGAAAAGATCCTCTTTAGCACCTTTAATACAGCTACAAACTTGGTAACAATGACAGGCGGACAATGGAGGAAAGTTTTGTTTTGATTGAATTAATAATTTTAACACACAGAAAAAAGACACAAGCTGTCACAGTGGATACCGGAAAGACAGAACCATCTGGAGTTTTTTTTTCAAAGTCATGTTATATTTAGTATAATGGGTTTATGTGACATTTATTACAAATTTATTTAAATTAAAAGTTGTTAAAACTTTGAACATGCTCTGTAATTGGTGTTGACAAATGATAAACACAAACAGAAATCTGATAATTTGCAGTTTACTCCTGTTAGGATCAAAAGAAAAATATGTAGTATTGCCCTAATAAGAACCTGATTGGTGTATTTGAGTTGGTGTATCAATTATGCATACTGTATGTATATATATATTTTTTGGCATAATTGAATCTATATCTCACATGATGATTGCATGCAGAAATAAGGCTGAAGAAATATTTAATGTTTAGTACACTTAGCATAACCATAATTTGATGTGTCTACTAGATAAATTAACCAATGCTCTTGCTCACAAAACGCAACTTTGTTTTCAATAAAAAAAAAGGTGTAACGTAATTATATGATGATTTTAATTAATGCCATAACACGAATAGCTCCATGTCAGGCAAAACGTTTATGATTTATATTGCTTTTCCTGTCAGTACGTGTTATTATTATTCTTTTTTCCTCAGTGTTCGTGATATGTGCATCACCTTGCGTGCATGTGCACCTGTCAGTGAAGTTTTTGGTGTTGCATATGCGTGCCTTCTCATCTGCGGTTGCGTGTGTGTGTGTGTGTGTGTGCGTGTCAGCACAGCTCGTGCTAAGGCATGTCCCGTGCAAAGCCAAATATTTGAGGCACATTCCTCACACTCTGTCATCTCCTTTCCTGTCCTGAACTAAGGCCAATTAAATCAGAACTTCACACAGTGTGTCAAAAGCAGCTAACAAGAAGCTGTGGTACCCCTTCAGTAGTGCTTTGATTTGAATCTGATGCACATTTTACAAATGTTGTGAATATGTTGTCAAACTTCAATGGGTGCACTGGTGAATAATTGACTATGTTGTGCTTATGTAACTTCCATGGCTTTTGTACTTGTGTAGCCAAAAAGGGAAAGACGACATGCCTTTGTAGCAATGCAACTCCACTGAATGAAGTTCTGAATTAATTTTTTTTTGCTTTTTTTTAAGGATTAGTTCATTTCAGAATTAAAATTTCCTGATAATTTACTCACCCCCATGTCATAAAAGATGTATGTCTTTCTTTCTTCAGTTGAAAAGAAATTAAGGTTTTTGAGGAAAACATTCCAGGTTTTTTCTCCATATAGTGTACTTCACTGAGGTTCAACGGGTTGAAGGTCCAAAATGCAGTGTCAGTGCATCTTCAAAGTGCTTTAAACGATACCAGACGAGGAATAAGTGTCTTATCTAGCAAAACGATCTGTCATTTTCTAAAAAGAATAAATGTATATACTTTTTAACCACAAATGCTTGTCTTGCACTGCTCTGCGATGCGCCACACATTAAGTAATCACGTAAGAAAGGTCACGCGTGACGTAGGCGAAAGTACCGCAGTAGGGTGAAAAACTCTCATATTCTCCTCCAACTTCAAAATCATCCAACATCGTTGTTTTACTTTTTTTGTAAAGGCTGTTTGACTTAGTCTTTGCACAATTGCATATGTAAATACTTGCTCGGTACTTCCGCCTACGTCATGCGTGCAAGATGAGCATTTGAAGTTCAAACGTATATATATATATATATATATATATATATATATATATATTTTTTTTTTTTTTAAGAAAATGACTGATTGTTTCGCTAGATAAGACCCTTATTTCTCGTCTGGGATCATGTAGAGCCCTTTGAAGCTGCACTGAAACTGACATTTGGACCTTCAACCAGTTGTATCCCAGTTAAGTCCACTATATGGAGAAAAATCCTGGAATGTTTTCCTCAAAAAACTTAATTTCTTTTCGACAGAAAATATAGACATCTTGGATGACATGGGGGTGAGTAAACTATCAGGAAATTTTAATTCGCAAGTGAACTAATCCTTTTAAGTCCATGATCTCTAGCTTTTGGTCCTTGGTCCTGATGTAGCATGAACGTGGTATTGTATTTTTTTTATTTTTTTTTTTACTGTCCATTCTGATTGTTCCCTGCACTTTGTCTTAGATTACATTTCACAAGAGAGGTATCATCCAGGCCTTTGCACAGAAACATGGTCTACAGGTTAGTTTAAGGAGATTTTTCTAAGAATATGTGTGTCTGTGTCTTGTTTGTCCAGACAAATCTCTCAAATGTTCATGTTGCTTCATGAGTTCAGTCTGTCCTTAAACCCAGTCTGACACCCTTTGTCTGGCCTCACTGCATCAGAATATACACTACTATTTTTTTTTTTATGTTTTTGAAAGAAGTTTCTACTGCTCACCAAGGCTGCATTTATTTGATCAAAAATACAGTAAAAACAGTAAAATATTATTACAGTTTTAAATAGCTGTTTTTTATGTGAATACATAGTAAAATGTAATTTATTCCTGTGATCAAAGCTGTATTTTCATCATCATTACACCAGTCTTCAGTGTCACATGATCTGTCAGAAATCATTCTAATATGCTTATTTGCCACTCAAGAAACATTTTTCAATGGTGAAATCACTTTCATCATTTATTTGAAATAGAAATCTTTTGTAACATTATGAATGTCTTCACTGTCACGTTTGATCAATTCATTGTGTCCTTCCTGAATAAAATGATTAATTTCTTAAAAAAAAAAAACCTTTTATTTGCACAGAGTTGTGAAGAATGTCGATCTAGTGTGATGTAAAAGTAAATTCTGATATGACTTTTCAGACTGAGGTTGCATTGCAAAACATCAGATCTGTATCTGATTTTGGACCACATGCAAGAATGAAAAAGATCATATTTCATGTGGCTTGTGCTGTTCACACTGCTATGAAATAACAGATCTGAATGACATGAACAAAAACAACAAAAAAATTCTGATTTGGGCCACTTTTGCTTGCAGTGTGCTTATTTTGCAAATAGTCTCTTTCTTTCTCTCTCTTTTTTTCTCCTGTAGTTCAACCCTCCTCAAAGGGTATTTCCTGCCATTCTGCAGACATGTTTGTCTTATTCATTGACTGCTAAACTGGCCCCTAAGTGGAACAAAGCTGGCCAATACCTCATAGCAGGTGAGAGTCAATATCCCAGAGGCAGTATACTTAAAATGCCTGAAACATTCCTATGTAAATGTGATTGTAGTAGTTCACAAAATTACAAGGTGAATTTTGGTGGATTCATATGATACAGGCAATAGAAAATGACATTATTGATCACTGTCAAAAGAACTCTGATGCCTTTTGTGGAGACAGTCCTTCCCTAGTGAAGGGTGAAGTTCACTTTGTGACAGCTGTGTAATCTTAACTGTCGCTTCACCTTGAGCCTTCTTTTTAGTAGGCATGAGTAATTCATGTAGACTAATAGACTGGATGATCCCTTCATCTCCTTTACTGAGCTAATATTTTTATTGCCTCAACTCAAGGTCAGCAATAGTCAGTTCAGCTCAGTTTAACTAATAGAAATGAGCTAAGATCTTTGAATTATGGAGTACTATAATGAATTATCACTGTGAAAGTTTAACAATAATTAATGTTACTAATTAGAGGGTAACACTTTACAATAAGGTCTCATTTGTTAACATTAGCTAATGCATAACTAACTAACATGAACTAACAAAGAGTAATATATTTTGACAGAATTTATTAACATTTGTTAATGTTGGTTAATAAAAATGTTCATGTCTGTTCACAGTGCATTAACTAATGGTAACAGATACAACTTTTGATCTTAAAAAAATGTATTCCTAAATGTTGAGATTTACATTAACTAAGACTAATAAATGTTGTAGAAGTGCTGTTCATTGTTAGTTCATGTTAAAGGGATAGTGCACCCAAAAATGAAAATCCCATAATTTACTCACCCTCAAGCCATCCTAGGTGTATATGACTTTCTTCTTTCAGCCAAACACAATCAGCGTTATATTAAAAAATATCCTTGCTCTTCCAAGCTTTATAATGGGAGTGAATGGGGCCATTTTTTGAAGCCCAAAAAAGCGCATCCATCCATCCATCCATCCATCCATCCATCCATCCATCATAAAAGTAATACATACAGCTCCAGGGGGTTAATAAAGGCCCTTTGAAGCGAAGTGATGTGTTTTTGTAAGAAAAATATCCATAATTATAACTTTATAAACTGTAATCACTACACTGTGTTCCAAAATATTATGCAAGTGACATATCAGTAGGATTAGTTTTTCTAAGAAAGTGTTTGTTTGTTTATTTATCCATGTATTTGTAGATAACTGTATCAATCTCAGACAAAATAATTTGCCAGGTCTACTTAGGTAAATGGAAACCCTACTTAGAGGTTGTTCCACATTATTAAGCAAGTCACAGTTCTCATGCAATATGGGGAGGAAGAAAGATCTTTCTGAAGATGAAAAGCATGTGAATGGTGCAAAATGGTGAAATGGTGCAATGTTGTGCAAAAGGCATGAGAACAACTAATATTGTGTGAAAACTGAATGGAGATTATCAAATTATCATAAGATTTGTGAGTGATTTAGAGCACAGCAGAACTCGGTCAGATAAAGGCTTATTAAGGAAAGTTCCTGTCAAAAAAATGTATTGTATTAAAAGGACAGCTATAATAAAGCCAATAAAGTGTTGAGCAGCAAACAGGTATTTGAAGCTCCTGGTCTCTCTGGAGTCTCAAGAACCTTTCCATGCAGGCTGGCAGTTCAGCCACCAGTAACCAAACCTCACAAAGAGAAACATTTAAAGTGGGTTTATAAATCCATAAAGACTCATTTTAAATAGTTTTATTCACTGACTAATGCCGTACTACAATGGATGGTCTAAATGGATGGATTTCTGGATGGTTGGTGAATGGCCACCATGTTCCAACAAGACTGTGACGTCAGCAGGGAGCTGGCAGGTGATGATTTGGGCTGGAATATTGGGAAGTGAGATGGAAGGTCCCTTTAGGGTCTCTGAGGGTGTCAAAATGACTTCATTAAGATATGTGGAGTTCATAACTGGCCATTTTCAGCTATGGTATAAAAAGAAGGATAGTGCCTTCTGAAATACAATGCACAATGCGCTATCCAATGCTGCAAAAAACACCACAGCAATAAAACTGTTTGAAAATGTATTTCTACACCCACTGTAAATGTTTCTCTTTGTGAGGTTTGGTTAGTGGTGGCTAAAATGCAATTTTACACATAACTGCCAGCCTGCATGGAGAGGATCTCAAGACTCCAGAGACACCAGCAGCTTCAAATACTTGTTTACATTGGCTATTTTATAGTTCTGCTGTGCTCTAAATCACTCACAAATCTTCAATAATCTGCATTCAGTTTTCACACAATATTAGTTGTTTTCATGCCTTGTGCACAACATTGCACCATTTCCTGCTTTTCATCTTCAGAAAGATCTTTCTTCCTCCCCATATTGCATGAGAATTGTAACTTGCTTAATAATGTGGAACAACCTCTAAGTAGGGTTTCCATTTACCTGGCAGTAGACCTGGCAAATTATTTTGTCTGAGATTGATACCAGTTTTCTAAAAAGACATGGATAAACAAACAAACAAACAAAAACTAAAATCTGAATGTTTATCGTTCTGAAATCCTACTGATATGTCACTTGCATAATAATTTGGATCACAGCGTAGTTTTCGGTTACGGCCGTACACTAGTCTAGTTGTGGTGGAAGAGTGTGACCTCTGACCTGACCCATATTGACGAACGTGGCAGCGCAGAGGATAGAGCAAAACAAAACACCACTCACTAATTAGAAGTCTAAAATGAGAATTTTTAAAGAGAAATGTCAGAGTAGCTTGAGTTTGTTGCCCAGCTCTATTTGTTTGAACTGTGAGAGGTGTCTACTGTCACCTAAACTTATGCTATTCCTACGCCATACGCCAGAACTCGACTCTCTCATGAACGCGTGGACGTACGTTTCCGGAACCTAGTAATCAGGGTCAGTGCCCCGAGGGGGCAAAAGTGTGCGTTGCCCCCTCAGATCTGATTTGTGCTCCCTCAGTTTCAATTTGTCCCCCCTCCACCCCCGAAACGGGATCGTGCTGAGTGCTTTTCATATATCACAACTATTCAGTGGTTTTTTATTTGAGGTTTCAGACATTTAAAGAATTAGTTAACTTTAAAATCAAAATTACCCCATGATTTACTCATCCCCAAGCCATCCTAGGGGTATATGACTTCTTTCAGACGAACACAATTGGAGTTATATTAATAATCACCCTGATAGTCAAACGCTTTATAATGGCAGTGCACGTGGCAAACCACCTGTTTGAAGCTCGAAAAAAGTGCATCCATCCATCATAAACGTACTCCACACAGCTTAATAAAGGGTTAATAAAGGCCTTCTGATGCAAAGCGATGCATTTGTGTAAGAAAAATATCCATATTTAACATGTTATAAAGTAAAATAACTAGCTTCCATTTTCAACTTACCAAAGTATAACTTATGTTAAATTAAAAGAAAAAAAAAAAGGAAAAATGTAATAAACGCGATACGTATCTGTCATAGTGTGGCTGCATGATGCATTGCCAAAGAATTAATACAGTCCTAAATAATGTTCTAAAATAATGGTCACCTTAAAGAACTCACGCTTAGGCCTGAGATGGAATATAGAGCCCCTAGAATATAGATATAGATTTAGATATAGAATATATTCCCCCTGCCCTGCAATGGCCCCTTCAACAATTATGAATACCCCCCACCCCCCTGTTCATGTGTACTGGCGCTGGCTCTGCTAGTAATTAAGTTATAATTGTGGATATTTTTCTTATAAAAATCCATCGCTACGGTGCAGAAGGCTTTATTAACCCCCTTAATTATTTTTATGCTGGATGGATGTGCTTTTTTGGGCTTCAAAAAATGGTACTATTCACTACCATTATAAAGCTTTGAAGAGCCAGGATATTTTTAAATATTTAAACTCTGATTGTGTTTGACTCAAGAAGGGCATATACACCTAGGATAGCTTGAGGGTGAGTAAATTATGGGATCATTTTAATTTTTGGCTGAATTAACCCTTTAACTTATGTAGTTAACTAATGTTAAGAAATGAATACTTATTGTAAAGTGTTACCAATTAAAATAATGTTAATTAATCTTGTAAGTATGTGTGATGCTTCTAATCAAGAGATCAGCTGGCAAGTTAAAATCATCACATGATAAGATAACCAGACCTTGTGCTGGAGGCCGTACCTTGAAAATGTGTGTGGCACTGTCCTTGAGCACAGTAAAAGCTGTATTCAGAAGTCTTTGGTGTTCTCTATCAAAGCTGAGCAGAGATAATTTACTATAATTAAGTGTCTTTTTATGAATATGTGAGGGTTTTAAAACACGTCATCAAAAATTCTTCCAAATGATGTTACCAGATTGCAACACTCCCCCATCACTCCCCCATCATTAAAAGCCCCCCAGGCTTTTAATGAATTACACAGTAATCTTAATGCAGTTTGTTTCATCATCTTAGAGTAATACTGACTTTTTCCTCCTTTTCCAGGAAAGGATTTCCTCAGTGACTCTGGAAAACTAAATGCAGTTGGTAGGTGGGAGGCGGCTGTATACTTTGGCACGAGACAGCCATTTGTGTTCACAATGTTGTGATTTCTCTTGATTGCTGGCATGTAGTGACTAAGATGGTGGATTACTTGTATAGAACAACACTTAAAAGTATTCTATTAGTGAATACAACTTTTTTGTGAGTCTCACTGACTATATTTACATGTGCACCAATAATGTGACTATTTCCAGTAATCAGAGTAAAGACTTATCCGCAGTAAGATTGTTTGCATGACACATGTGAACCTCTTTACTCCCGTTTACATGCAATTTTCATTATTCTTATTATTCACTAAGAATTGTGGTCATTTTTACCGCCATTATTCACATACCTCAATGCACAGTACAATAATGAACTTACATATGGTAGGCGTGTTACTGGCCACTGTTTTAATCTATTTAATCCATTTATATGGATATATAGGATTTTTTCGCCACACCTAAATTTCTTCATTTTGGTGTTTTATATTCATGTCATGCAACATTGTCAACATGTTTCTTCAGCACCCCAAAAATGTGATGCATTCTTTACCACTGTTTATGAATCTGCGCATGACAATATCATCCATGTAAGTCTCAAACACATGCTCACTTTGGTCCGAGTTGAATAGATGCAATCTTTACATGCCTGTTTATTGCAATTAAAATCAGCATGAGCCACATATTTTACTCTGATTATGGTTACTATGATTATGAGCTTAATCACATCAATTTGACTGAAGTATTTATAAGAGGTAAAGTTTAATCACAATATTGCCTAAATGTCATTAGAATTGCATTTTGAGGGTGCATGTAAACATAGTCACTGTTGGCCCACTTCTAAATAACTTTGCACTTTCTGAGTCATGTTTTAAGCCACGATTTATAATGTTACACTCTACCCTAAATCCTAGATGCCTTTATGTTCATTCACTAACTGATGATGACACAGGCAGGTGTTTTCTCATTCTCACTGACTCATGCTTACGTCTGCGTTCTTGTATATTCATTCATAGTGCTTGAGCTGAGTATCACCGAGACACAACTCTGTGTCAGTGTGGAAGCCAACACGGTCAGACTTCCCCCAGCTGTGGTGAGAACCAGACACCTCCATCCTGCGTTTACAATCCCAAGTCTAGCCTCTTATAACCTATGAACCAATTTACTGCCATTGTCAAACATTATACCTGCCTCAGTTCATGCCCTATGCCTTAGTCACTTATCTTCCTTTCGTCATCCTGATTGTGCTGAGTGGACAGGAGAAGGAAGAGCTTTTCTCTCCATTGTTTGTTACAGTTGATTTGGATTACTAGCTGCACCCAAGTGGTGTAGTGGTGTGCTTGTTAGTGCCTTTGCTGAGTAGTTTAGAATCATAACAACAAATTGTGTATGTGTGTGTGTGTATATATATATATATATATATATATATATATATATATATATATATATATATTTATACACACTATATTGCCAAAAGTTTTGGGATACTTGCCTTTATGTGCACATAAACTTTAATGACATCCCTTTCTTAATCCGTAGGACCTTGCTTTGTGCACTGGTGTGCAGTCATGTTGGAACAGGAAGGGGCCATCCCCAAGCTGTTCCCACAAAGTTGGGAGCATGAAATTGTCCAAAATGTCTTGGTATGCTGAAACATTAAGAGTTCCTTTTACTGGAACTAACCCAACCGTAACCCAACCCCTGAAAAACAACCCCACACCATAATCCCCCCTCCACAAAACTTTACACTTGGCACAATGCAGTCAGGCAAGTACCGTTCTCCTGGCAACCGCCAAACCTAGACTCATCCAATGGATTGCCAGACAGAGAAGCTTGATTCGTCACTCAAGAGAACACATCTCCACTGCTCTGGAGTCCAGTGGCGGTGTGCTTTACACCACTGCATCCGACACTTTGCATTGTACTTGGTGATGTAAGGCTTGGATGCAGCTGCTTGGCCATGGAAATCCATTCCATGAAGTTCTCTACACACTGTTCTTGAGCTAATCTGAAGGCCACAAGAACTTTGGAGGTCTGTAGCACCTCAGCATGCGCTGACCCCGCTCTGCGATTTTATGTTGCCTACCACTTCGTGACTTAGTTGCTGTTGTTCCCAATTGCTTCCATATTCGAATATTCTTTCTGTAATTAATATTCGAAAAATAAAAATACTATTTGAATTTTACAATGTTGCTTTCCTGGCCGTAAATGCAGTGAATCCATGATAGATCCGAAGCACTAAAACTCGCAGTTATAACTAAATGCACCAGGTGGCACTGTGGAGCATGTTTAACATGTTTATTTTATTTGATCGTCACAAAATGTTGTTGCCTGCCTCGCAAAGTTTGGAATTACTTGGATATAAATGATCTTACACAATGGAATTACTTTTGATCAAATATATTAATTGAGTTATCATCATATCACCACCATAATGAGAAAGCACGTGAAATCTGAACACGCGTCCATTACTGCATTCACGACGCCCAGTTGTAATTATCCCCGAGTGAGCCGAGAAGATAACTTATCTGATAGCAAAATGATTTTGAGACATATGCTTATTTTAAGTTTCGTCGAGGGAATCATATTTATGAACAGAAAACAAAGTGCTGCTGTTAGAAACTTAGCCTAGCATACCGTTATATATTATCCTTATCTTTGTGTTTCTGCAACGCCTGCAGCTCGTTTTCTCAGCCGAACTTGTGGATATTATTGTTTTTCTCAACATGAACATGTGAAACAATATAAACACGATAACCATACACTGACTCGAGTGTATTATGTACGATAACTGGCGCTGTCTGCTTTATTAGTGTTTTTCCCATTCGCGCTGCTTGAGCTTTAATGCTTTTGTTCTTTAAATTTTTTGTTCACACATATTAATAACTCAAATAAAGCCTTAAGATATAATGTAAGCTTGTTGTGTATATTGCCTAATCGTAAGCTTATTCAGAAATGGTTATAAAATCTTGATGAATATAAAAAAATAACGTCTTTCTCATGTAACGTAATTTAAATAAACTAATATTTGAATATTCGTTTGAATGAGCCCAAATATTCGTATACAATATTTTGGAAAAATGCCCATCCCTACACGGTACCACGCTTGAATTCACTGAGCTCCTGAGAGCGACCCATTCTTTCACAAATGTTTCACAAATACACCTGTGGCTATGGAAGTGATTGGAACACCTGAATTCAATGATTTGGAGGGGTGTCCCAAATATTATCTATATCAATATCTAATTAATATTTATCTAATTAATTACATTATGTGGCGGTTAATCTAATTAATCACAACCTAATTAGCATATCAATTTTGGCTGAGAAATTACCCCCCAAAAGTTAATTTGTCATTATAATAATAATAATAATAATAATAATAAACTTTATTTTATATAGCGCCTTTAAAAGTAGCATCTCAAAGCGCTTTACATACAAAATGAAATTAAAAAGATACACATAACAGTACAGGCAGTAAAAACTAATCAAACAAAAAATACCAAAAATAAAATAAAATAGAAAGGCAATATAATAACAAATAAAGTAATCACAAGAATCACATAAAGGCTATCCTAAAATAATATGTTTTAAGAGACGATTTAAAAACACTAAGGGATTCTGCATTCCTAATCTCAGAGGGCAGGGAATTCCACAATTAAGGAGCCAAAGAAGAGAAAGCCCGATCACCCATAGATTTTAGCCGTGTTGTTTGGACAGTTAAAAGACCAGCTTCAGAAGAGCGTAGAACACGTGTAGGAGTGTAGGGGGTTAAAAGCTCACGCAGATATTGAGGGGCCAAATTATTCAAGGCCTTATAAGTGAGCATAAGAATTTTAAATTCAATACGAAAACTAACAGGAAGCCAGTGCAATTTTTCCAGGATAGGTGTAATGTGCTCCCTTGCACTGGTCCTAGTCAGAATTCTAGCAGCTGAATTTTGTACCAACTGTAATTTACTTAGGGTAGCTTTAGAAACTCCAGCCAGCAGTGCATTACAATAATCAATGCGTGAAAAAACAAAAGTGTTGATTAACTTTTCAGCCACAGAGAAAGTCAACATGGGACGTAATTTGGCAATGTTTCTGAGATGAAAAAATGATGCTTTGACTGTGTTACGAACATGATGGTCAAATGTTAAATTGGCGTCAAATATCACCCCCAGATTTTTTAGTTTAGTTTGGAATTGTAAAGCAGAGCCATCCACACTTAAGGTTATGGACTCTGCTTTACGCAACTGATGAGGTGAACCAATCAGCATCACTTCAGTCTTGTCACTGTTTAGACAAAGAAAATTTTCAGACATCCATTTTTTAATCTCAGTAAAACATTGAGAAAGAAAAGACACAGGCATATTGACACCAGGTTTTGAATGTATATAGATCTGAGTGTCATCAGCATAAAAGTGAAAGTTAAGACCAAGAGTTCTTAAAAGTTGGCCAAATGGAAAAATGTAAATACTAAAAAGTAAAGGGCCCAAAACTGATCCCTGGGGAACACCACAGTGCACCTCACCGATCTCAGACTTGCAATCACCCATCACAACAAACTGCTTGCGATCAGAGAGGTAAGACTTAAACCACTGTAATGCAGAATCAGAAACTCCAAAGATAGTCTCTAAACGGGTGATTAAAATGGAGTGATCTATAGTGTCAAAAGCGGCACTAAGATCAAGAAGAATCAGTATAGACAGATGTCCAGAATCAGAAGCCATTAACAAGTCATTAGTGACCTTAACTAACGCTGTTTCAGTGCTGTGAAGTTTACGGAATCCAGACTGAAGTGGCTCAAAAAGATCATTAGAGGAAAGATGAGAAAGCAGTTGAGAAGCCACTGTTTGTTCCAAAATTATTATTGTGTAAAGCCTCAAATAGACATTACAAGAAGAAGCTTCAGAAAGAAATATTTTATTTGATTCATCGGTTCAACATAGAATTTTTTACACATGAACTTTTGGACCATGAGTTTGAGTAAATGATGACTGAATTTTCATTTTGGGTGAACTATACATTTATTTATTTATTTATTTATTTATTTATTTATTTATGTTTTATTATTATTAATATGGAAATATGAATTTTTAAAAAAAAATAAAATTAGACTCTAAATAAGAAACTAAAACTGCAAGTAGGTGGTGGAAAATGTCTTAATGATCAAGTCGTTCACTCGTTCTTTCGAATCATTCAAACGGCTGATTCATTCAGGAGTGAAGTAAATGGTTCTCTTCAGGCTTGTTGGACTTAAGAGATCGATCGGTGTATGACATTAAAAGTACAGTGAGAGCATATGGCTCTGTTTGCTTTTGAATCGCTCTGGCTGTACTTTATTGTCATACACCGATCGGTCTGCATGTAACGCTGTGTGTAACGCTTTAAGTCCAAGAAGTCTTTTATGAATGGTCCGCTGAATCATTGGTTTGACTCTGTTTGTTCAAAACACGGATTCAGAAATTAAACACTGCAGTGCATTGAACAGATCTGCTTTGTCTTTATACAACCCGAATTCCGGAAAAAGTTGGGTCGTTTTTTAAATTTGAATAAAATGAAAACTAAAAGACTTTCATATCACATGAGCCAATATTTTATTCACAATAGAACATAGATAACAAAACAAATGTTAAAACGGAGAAATTTTACACTTTTATCCACTAAATGAGCTCATTTCAAATTTGATGCCTGCTACAGGTCTCAAAAAAGTTGGCACAGGGGCAACAAATGGCTGTCAAAGAAATTTTGAAGATTCAGCTGGGAAAACATCTAGCAACTAATTAAGTTAATTGATATCAGGTCTGTAACATGATTAGCTATAAAAGGGATGTCTTAGAGAGGCAGAGTCTCTCAAAAGTAAAGATGGGCAGAGGCTCTCCAATCTGTGAAAGAATGCGTAAAAAGATTGTGGAACTTTAAAAACAATGTTCCTCAATGTCAAATTCCAAAGATTTTGCAAATCTCATCATCTACAGTGCATAACATCATCAAAAGATTCAGAGAAACTGGATAAATCTGGAGGGACAAGGCCGAAGACCTTTTTGGATGCCCGTGGTCTTCGGGCCCTTATTGGCATGATTGTGTTAATGACATTACTAAACGGGCCCAGGAATACTTCCAGAAACCACTGTTGGTAAACGCAATCCGCCGTTCCATCTGCTGATGCCAACTAAAGCTCTAACATGCAAAAAGGAAGCCATATGTGAACATGGTTTAGAAGCGTTTTGGAAGGCACTGTGAATGCAGAAAGGTATATAAAGGTTTTAGAGCAACATATGCTCCCCTCCAGACGACGTCTATTTCAGGGAAGGCCTTGTGTATTTCAGCAGGACAATGCAAAACCACATACTGCAGCTGTTACAACAAGATGGCTTCGTCGTAGAAGAGTCCGGGTGCTGAATTGGCCTGCCTGCAGTCCAGATCTTTCACCTATAGAGAAAATTACGTTAAAGACGACTACAAACTCTTCAGCACTTGGAAACCTATGTCAGGCAAGAATGGGAACAAATTTCAACACCAAAACTCTAGAAACTCATTACCTTGATGCCCAGGCGTCTTCACACTGTTTTGAAAAGAAGGGGAGATGCTACACCATGGTAAACATGCCCTCGTCCCAACTATTTTGAGACCTGTAACAGGCATTACATTTGAAATGGCTAATGTGATTTGAAATTCTTTTAGTTTTCATTTTATGCAAATTTAAAAAACGCCCCAACATTTCCGGAATTTGGGTTGGAGATCTACATAGACAACTATGATACAAAGATCATATATTTGCATAAAATCTGTTGGTAAATATTAATTGTATTTAAATAAGTAGCTGTTTAATAACACATTCTTGGGTTAATAATTGAGATAAATGAAACCAGTTATTTACAGTAAGAATGTCCAAAGCTTTTACTGGATTGCAATATTTCTTGTTCCTGTTTTTGTGTGAGATATTAATTCATGCTCTTCTGTCTTCTGCCAGATAAAGGATTTTGATTTTCCTGCTCCTGTGGTGAAAAGCTTCCTCCATACCAATGATGCTGTGCTGCATACAGTCATGCCAAATAACTGGTGCCATGTTCTGCCAAGGTGTGTTTGTGTGTATTTGCAGTTAGACTGCTTTATACCGCATTGATACACTTTTACAGCAGTTGCTTTCTAGACCTGTACTGTTGCTCCACAGGGCATCATGGGGGGAAAAAGTCCTAATCATAATCTCTTTTGTTGGCAGTGTTATATTTATGAATCGATGAAACAGTACTTCTGCTGCATTGTTCTCTGTGTGTGTGTATGTGTGTGTATGTGTGTGTGTGTGTGTGTCTGTGTGTGTGTCTGTGTGTGTGAGCAGTATGAAGAAAGGCCAAATCATTAGCATCAGTCGCAGGATTCCACAGGAAAGCCCATTTCAATCTTACATGGAGTTTCAAAAGCACTGGAACAACATGGTAAACTCAAACACAGCAAAACAAATAATAATAGCTCACACCTCTTTTCAGTAAGCCTCATTTGTTTCATGTCTGTAGCTCTAGTGGTGTTGAGACTTTGTTCCAAAGTTTAAAGGGGACCTATTATGCCCCTTTTCACAAGATGTAATATAATTCTCTGGTGTCCCCAGAATGTGTCTGTGAAGTTTCAGCTCAAAATTAATTTATTATAGCTTGTCAAATTTGCCCCATTTGGGTGTGAGCAAAAACACGCCATTTTTGTGTCCCTTTAAATGCAAATGAGCTGCTGCTCATTGAGTGTACAGGCCTTTACACTAAAAAAGTGAAATCATAATCAAGGACCCCTTTAATGTTCATGAGCAATAGTAATTGTGATACTTGCCTGAGCAAGCAGTGCTAATAACTGCGTAACAGTAATGTTGAGTGACATTCTCTGGTTAACCACCAAATGCGTCATAATGCAAAAATAAATTCAAAATAGTGTTTTGTTACTGTATTGTTTAATTAGAGCAAACAATTTACAGATCATTATAGCATTTCATTAACTGGACTGAACCTCAATACAACAATGTGGCTTGGCAGTTAATGGTGTCTCAGTGTCTTAGAGTTTTTGTTGCTGACAGTTTGAAAATCGTCTGTCATCTTGATGCTGCTGAGACTGTTGACTGAAGTGTTGCACTGTCACGCCACTCGGTTAATGTGTGTGTGTGTGTGTGTGTTTGCACATATAGTACTGTTTGGGGAGTGTGTGCGTGCGTTTTTGTGATTTATGAGGACACAAATTTGTATAATGGCATAGGTATTACACTGGTATTACGACGTAAACATAAAATATGAGGACATTTCATGAGACCTTATATTTAAAATAGCTTTAAAAACAATGTTTTATTAAAAATGTAAGAATGCAGAATGTTTTCTATGATGGGTAGGTTTAGGAGTAGGGGTAGTGTAGGGGGATAGAATGTACAGTTTGTACAGTATAATAACCATTACGCCTATGGAATGTCCTCACTTTGATAGCAAAACAAACCTCTCTGTGTGTGTGTGTGTGTGTGTGTGTGTGTGTGTGTGTGTGTGCTTTTGTTTATATTACATTGTGGGGACCAAATGTCCCCATGATGTAATATAAACCTGAGTTCACCTACATCGTGGGGACCAGCCAGCGGTCCCCACAATGTAAATGGGTTTATAAATCATATAGAATGAGTTTTTGTGAAAAAGTAAAAGTTTGCACAGTTTCCTGTGAGGGTTAGGTTTAGGGGTAGGGGCAGGGTAGGGGGATAGAATGTACAGTTTGTTCAGTGTAAAATGCATTGAAGTCTATGGAAAGTCCCCACAATTCACAAAAACAAACATGTGTGTGTGTGTGTGTGTGTGTGTGTGTGTGTGTGTGTGTGTGTGTTGAGCCCTCTGATCCACTTCTGTTTGGATTAGAGGTCACAATATAACCTTTGATCACAAACAGACTTGTGAGGCTTGGCTTTATCAAACAGAATTTGTATGTATGTGCAGACATGCACGATTGCCCATTTATATTGTGTATATACACCATCTGGTCAAACCCAAATCACATCCAAATATTTTGTTTGAAAGCGCTCGCTTGCTTACAAATATACACTAACACAGAGGTTTTAAGTGGCAGATTTTGTTGTGTTTGTCTATTACTTAATGTCACTAAACTGTATTAATGTTCCTGTCTTTGTGTAACTGTCTCTCCCCTGTTGCTTTTCACTTACTCTTTTCTCTTTCTCTTTAACTGTGTCTCTCTCTTGGTTTAGTATGGATATCAGCTGCCCTCAGTGAGTGAAGATGAAGTCATCTACTGCAGTGTGTACTTCAAACCAGTAGGTGACAAGCTGTTCACGTATCCTTGTAGTAAAGTCAGGTGCTTTAGTTTATGGTCAGTTATCTGTTATAAAGTATTGATTTCATCCATGTTTAGTGTATAATTTGCTCTCAGGAAATGACAAAACTTGCCCAAAACACCAATTTATAGTCCTTTTATGCTTGTTCTCTGTTTATAGCATTGTTGCTAGGATCAGAAATTGTTTTTCAGACATAAACTGGTAGTCAGAAGTATGGAATAATTAAGATTTTTTAAAATGTTTTTGAAAGAAGTCTCTTCTGCTCACCAAGGCTGAATTTTTTTGGCCAAAATACAGTATAAACAGTAATATTATGAAATATTATTACATTTTTCTATATGAATATATTGTAAAATGTAGTTTATTCCTGTGATCAAAGCTGAATTTTCAGCATCATTACTCCAGTTATTAGTGTCACATGATCCTCCAGAAATCATTCCATACTTTTGACTGGCAGTGTAAATTGTACTGGATTAAAAATTGAATGTGAAAAGTAGTACAGAGGTCTGTTTTAGACTGACATTCATTCAGCATGATAATGACACCTAGTGGACATGAGCCAGGCAGGTAGTCGTGGTGAATTGGGTTGAACTCTTGAGAATTTAGCTGTGTCCTGTTTACCACATACTGTGAACACTGAACCCTGCCAACATGGGAAACATTTCAAACATTTGAAGTTTTTTTTTTCTAATAAAGACATTCACAAATATGTCTCGAGTCTAAGATCAAAGCTCAGAAATGTGTGTACTTCAATATGTTTCTTGTTAACATATAGTGCTTTATTTGGAAAATCGAGAGTGATCAGTGAATGCAGTTTTATTAATTAAATGGGTCCTTAATTATGATTTCACTTTAGTTAGTGTGTAATGTTTTTTACCATGCTGTCATTTTACGCCGGACTGCTTCACAAATGAGGGTCAATTCAACGCTCATGCTAGTTGATGTTGAATCAGCTCCACAGCAACTACATAAATTTATCCACTAACCATTTAGGAACATCCAGTTGCATTCTAAAAGTTCTCTAAAAGTTAAGAGTCTCTCCATCAGTATCCGACTCCTGTTTGAACAATGTAAGGCTGAACACCGTTACTGACAATCACCATTTTGGCTGCGTGAGATTCTCCAGCTTTGTTGTTGTAGAGCAACCGAAGCAGGAGCTGTTAAAGCTCTGCCCTCTTTTGGAAAGGGGGCTTGGAGCAGCAGCTCATTTGCCTTTAAAGGGGGGGGGGCATCAGTTTCTGCCAATCTCATGTTAATCTTGAGTACCTATAGAGTAGTATTGCATCCATTCATAAAGTCTTTATCTTTTATAAATATGATAAAACTAAATACGCTGTGCCGAGTCTTTCCGAAAAAAGCTGAGCTCCTGGAGGTGTGGCCTCCGTAGGCAGAGCTAAAGTGTCACGAGCACACGCAGCTTTTGCGTAGAGATTGTATGCAAGCTGCGACATCATTATAAGTAAAAAGGGAACAAAAACGTTTGTGTTGTTTACATTATATGCACGTATTCATCGATTGCCAACAAAACACAGACATCCGATGGAGTTTTACTTATCAAAGCATTCATCACCGAAATTCCGGGAACAAACAAACACTTCAGCCACTGTTCCCTTAACACTGGGTTCTTTGGGAAACTAAAAAAGGTAATCTTTCCCTCACAACCAAAAACACACTCCTTTGTTGACAGGAGCTGCGTCTCATTTCGGAGGCTGTGTCCTCCGGAGGTCGCATTTGAAAGCTGAATAATTCATGAAGGATGTCATATTTAAGAAAAGTAACCGTAATAAAATTGACTATTCATTGTGAGGTGTAAACTAGTGTAATTTCTTTCTTACTTTGCAATCTAACAGTTATTTTTCTTAAATGAGACTGCCTTGATGTATGCAGCCTTCAAAGGGTGCAGCCCCTAAATTGTGATACAGCCATTGTTGAAATTTAATTTACATACATATATATAAAGAGGACACATAAAAGACAAGGGACAAACAGAGAAATAAGGGGATAAGTACCATACATTTTCTGGGGAAACAATACTAAGAAATAGATAATCAGAAAAAAAAACAAAAACAAAAAAAAAACATGGTCAATACATGAGAAAGCTGATTAAACTTAACCATCAGAGCCATTACAAAAGAATTGTTCATATAGGTTTAGGAATCGATCACATTTTGCATTACTAGTTAACCTAAAAGATTTAAGCAGCGAGTCTACCTCAATCAAAAAATGTGATAGAGTAGGAAGTGAGCTCATAAATTTCTGTTTATGGATGAAAAATTTGGCCAAAAAAAAAAAAAATGAAAATATATTCTTTAGATTTGTTGGAATCAGTGTAATAACAAATAATATCTCTCAAATTAAAAGACTGTATTAATGGGGGTAGTTCTGTACACGTAAAGAATCGGGTCTGCACTGATATCGCATATTGCAGGGATAAAGACTGTAAACACACAAACCATTTTAAAAGTGCCACATTTGCATAGTAGCTTTGCAATCTTATTTCTAACCTCTTTGATCTTTTGCAAAGCTGTGATTGTTTTCTTTATCTTGGCAGTTAGAGATATGTATCCTTGACTTCCTGCTCAGATATCCTTTGTGTTGTATACGCACTCAGCCAGTACAGCGCTTTCCCAGAGTGGACCTGCAGGGGGTGCTGGGAAGCTTCACATCAGATCTGCAGGCTGGACTGGAAAGTGTGTGTGGTTTTCCAGTGTGGATGACCTGCAAGCCTTGCTACTACAGCAATGAACTGAAGAGACCAGTCACGCAGGTATTACATACACATGTGTCCATAAACACAAACATGGACTCCATTTACTCTCCTGGAGAATAAAATAAAGTAACAATTAATTGGATTTGACATAAAGTAAAGCACTCTGCTGCTTAGTATTACATCTGAAATGGTCTTATTGGTTATGACTATGCTCATCTGCAACACAGATGCAACTGGATGTGTTCCTTTATGAATGCTCCAAAGCTGTTGAGATGCATTTGTTATCCAGATTTTACACTCATTTTGCAAAATAAGTGGATTATGCACAGTAGAAGTCCCCTTTTAAACATGCTTTGTAGACATTTTGGGAAACTGCCATGTGGTCTTGTGGTGTGGCATGCTATTCTCCATCTAAAACTAAAATTGTTTTGTACAGCATTTTGCAAATTTTCTTAATATGCATGCTTTTATGGCCTGATGTTAATTTTGTCACACCACAATTAAAAATCAGTTAAAAAGTGATGAAATATGGTGAATAAATAAAAGGAAATGGTGATATTTTATAAATAAAAATGAAATATTTAAAATTATTGAAAAATTAATGGATCTGCAGCAGATTACGTCTTTGAGGCAGCAGAAAAAAATAATCATTTAAAAATATGATAAACCCCTTTAATGTCATCAGATCATTAAAGCCTGCATTTACACACTTTTGGAGTTCATTTAAAGATTAATTTAAAACCAATTTTTATACAGAATTTTGCACGTTTTCCTTAATATGCATGCAGCTTTTATGTTCCGATTTTAATTAATGTGCCGCAAGTAGAATCTAGTAAAAAGTTAAAAAGGTTATTAAATACAGTGAATAAATGAAAAGAAATGTTGGCCAGTTACAGTCCAATGAAAAGCACCGTTCGCTTTTACACCCATATAAATTTTAATCTAACATGTTGATGCTGACTTAGGGCTGGGGGATATATCGCATGTGATTGTCACGCGCATTTTGTCAGTAAAGCCGGTTCCCTGATTACTGCTAAATCGCCATCACCTGCTTTCAAATCGAGCGGCATTTAATAGACAGAGCCGTAGTTCACTGACAAGCCACGCAATATCGCGTTCATTATCGAAGGCGATTCATCTGCGATATGAACGCGATATTGCGTGGCTTGTCAGTGAACTACGGCTCTGTCTATTAAATGCCGCTCCATTTGAAAGCAGGTGATGGCGATTTAGCGGTAATCAGGGAACCGGCTTTACTGACAAAATGCGCGTGACAATCACATGCGATATATCCCCCAGCCCTATGCTGACTGAAGTCCTTGAACACGTTATACATCAACAGCCCGCATAAGTGATCAAATGAGACAGCATCTCAAAACACTTCACTGCACATGCAATGCTTATTAATGATCTCTGCTTTCAGCAAGATCAGAACCATCCACTCCAATTACAAACAGCAAAATGTTGACAAAGATGTGACCTGGAGGGTGATGCACATACTCCAACAGGACGCACAGTGGTGTGTCAGTGACTCAGGTCTGGCTTGTGTCATTTCCTGATCACATTCCTCTTCTTCTTCGAATTGACTATGAAAAAATGGCAAAATCCATAAAATAAAGATCAAAAATTCCCAACCACATTCCTGGAGGCCCCCAACACTGCATGTTTCAGATCATCAGTCCATTAGTAGAGACTCTAAGACCTAAAATGGGTGTGTCAGACAAACGAGAAATACAAAATATGCAGTGTTGGGGGGCCTCCAGGAACATTTTCTTGAAGGTTCTATAAGATATTATTTAAATTTCTATGACTTTTCATTTCACAAACACTGCAAAAACTCAAAAATAAAGACCCCTTTTTTAGTGGATGTTACAAAATCTAACATTTGCTTAAAATATAATAACTTGCCTGAACTCACAGTGAAAGTGGAGCGAATTACCTCACACACATATGAGAAGTGTTTATATGGACAAAGTGTTTGTGGTATAGTCTGCCTACTAAAACAATCTGTCATTTTGTAGGATAATTGACGCTTGTCATTTAATACAAAGAATACAAGTAAGAGTTTCCAGTAAGAACAGTATCTGATACTACATTAGATCATTTCTTCCATGTAGTTGTTGTTGGCGTATAGAGGAGAGTCTAACAGTCAGCCAGATGGGTTAAAGTTTAATTTATACTGGCCAGAGCTGAGGGTTGATGTTATTAAACTTTGACAAATGCTGTGAAACGTGATTAGAAACGCTATATATGCCGTTCCCTGTGTTTGTACAGATTGAAATCTGGCGCAGAGGAAGCTTTCATTAATCTCACATAGACTATAATGATTGATAATGGCAACATTAGACAGCAATGATTAACTGACTGTTTAATTTATGTTGGATGTAAAAAAAAAAAAAAAAAAGCATACTAGCTCCAGGATCATTATAAACATACTTGTTGATATATAATCCTATATCAAATATACACAAATAATAAAGCATTTAATTAATCAGATCATTAAAAAATGCATGTACACCGACAAACTTTTAGAGTTATATATCATATATATTATATCAAATAATATACATTTATTATTTTATTGTTGAAATAGCTGAAAAACAGTGTTGTTTATTATTTTGAATAGTTATGAATTATAATATATTATAAAATATATGATGCAAAAAAACTTTCAGTTGACAAAAACTCCATAAAATTTTTAAAAGTTGTGAGTTGTGAAAATTACATGATCTAGGACAGGGGTTTTCAAACTGTGGGTCACAGAATGGGAAAAGGTGGGTCACGCAAAGTCACTTGGCTGCAGCTAAATTTACGTTTCAGTGAATGACACACACACAAACAGTTTAGTCTAGGGTTGCACGATATACCAACGTTAGAAATCACAATATCAGGGCAATTTTCAAATTGTAAAGGCTGCGATTTAATTATATAAATATATAAGCACTGTTTCATGAAGCACGCATGTGCAACTTGTTGTGATAACAGTTTTCAGCATCTCAGAGTGGCTGCATGAGATCACATTACACCAGAGAATTCAAATGTCACAAAAGGCTGATTCAGGTCTGGGCTTCATTTCTCAAAATATACGGTGCTTTTGGGAAACGTATTCCTCCAGACTCTGGGACCCTGATTTCCAAAGGAAATGCAAAATTTACTTTCATCAGAGAACATAACTTTGGACCACTCAGCAGCAGTCCAGTCCTTTTTGTCTTTAGCCCAGGCGAGACGCTTCTGACGCAGTCTGTTGTTCAAGAGTGGCTTGACACAAGGAATGCGACAGCTGAAACCCATGTCTTGCATACGTCTGTGCGTAGTGGTTCTTGAAGCACTGACTCCAGCTGCAGTCCACTCTTTGTGAATCTCCCCCACATTTTTGAATGGGTTTTGTTTCACAATCCTCTCCAGGGTGCGGTTATCCCTATTGCTTGTACACTTTTTTTCTACCACATCTTTTCCTTCCCTTCGCCTCTCTATTAACCCTCGGGGGTCTGAGGCTGATTTGGGGCCTGGAGAAGTTTTGACATGCCCTGACATTTGTGCTTTTTTCAGTTGTTCATAAACATATTAATGGAAAAAGTGTCATTACACTGTATTCAGCACAAACTAGGCTACAATACATGTTTGTATTTTTGAAGGAATAACATTTATGCGTGGTTATTGAAAAAACAAAAAAACTTAAGTCACTGAAATAAAGCCAAAACATGTATATTACATCTGTGTTCAAAAGACTTCTGGGTATTGGAGGATGTAGACTAGAGTTTTTGCTTCAAAATTATGTAAAAATTATCATTCCTACTCCTTCATATAAAACAATAGAGAGATTTAAATTTTCTAAAACATCTTTGGTCAAGAAACACAGTATGCGTGGAGGCGTGAATCCTCATAAATAATGGGTGATTCTCACCTGAGAAGACAAAAGAATCGCATAAAAGAGCTCTAATGACCTGCATAAATAATGAGGCCTTTCAGTCAGATAGGCTGTGAAAAAACCCTCTGTTGATCATGTCTCAAGCTCATCATAATGTAAATCAAACATACAGAAAAAACAGCAATACTGTGAAATATTATTACAGTTTAAAATAATGGTATTCTATTATTAAAATATAATGCATTTCTATGATACAAAGTGTCTGAACAGTTATGTTACCTCTATGGCATTTCATATAGGCTTTTAGCTTAAAAGCATGCACATTTGGAGAAATATTGATGGATTCTCATGTTTATGTCAATTTTCTATACAGAGGAGTATTTATTCATTATTTATTGTCGTCACTGTGAACGCTGGATACTGTGTTTACAATTCATACTTGCAGCCGGAGGGCGCTCTGTGCACTTTTAGTCCACAAATGCCAATGCTAAAGAAGAATAGGCAATCCAGGAAATAACTGAACTAACAGAGGCCAGAGATCGCTAACTATGGCTATTCAAAACACTTTTCAAGACAATAAATACACGATTGAGACGATGTATGCATGTATTGACTGAATTTGCCTCTGAATAGCGCTCCCTCCGTGGGCGTGGCCGCATTAGCGGATAATGAGCTGAATCAAGGACTTCTAACATGGCTCTCTTTTCATACAGATTACATAAACACAGAAGGTTTGTTTTCGATTTGACTTACATGATTTAAAACCTGACATTTCAACGTTTCTAATTCTAATTTTTTTGTCATTAGTATTCACTAAGTTACAGTTCATTTTCTGAGAACTATCAGATTGGACTTCGTTCAGAGAGAGACGAGAGATCACGCATTATGTTAGTTTTCTTTATTTTACAAAAAGCACAACATTTTGTTTTTACTCTGAGTGTACACAAATAAAAGAAGATATTCCACAGATTAAAATGGTGCATAGCTCTTAATTGTATGTGCAACATTGACAGAGTATTTTGAGTCTCTTTCACACTGGTTAGAAAAAAAACGCGGTGATCACGCCGGCGTGACCGCCGACCCGAGGGAGTTAATGTGCTTGGACACAGAGCTCTGTGAACAGCCAGCCTCTTCTGCAATGACCTTTTTGTGTCTTGCCCTCCTTGTGCAAGGTGTCAATGGTCGTCTTTTGGACAACTGTCAAGTCAGCAGTCTTCCCCATGATTGTGTAGCCTACAGAACTAGACTGAGAGACCATTTAAAGGCCTTTGCAGTTGTTTTGAGTTAATTAGCTGATTAGAGTGTGGCACCAGGTGTCTTCAATATTGAACCTTTTCACAATATTCTAATTTTCTGAGATACTGAATTTGGGATTTTCCTTAGTTGTCAGTTATATTCATCAAAATGAAAAGAAATAAACATTTGAAATATATCAGTCTGTGTGTAATGAATGAATATAATATACAAGTTTCACTTTTTGAATGGAATTAGTGAAATAAATCAACTTTTTGGTGATATTCTAATTATATGACCAGTACCTGTATGTACAAAAATTTCAGCATAGCTGTTAGGCTGCTATTTTAATGGTAATGAAATTTTGGGGTAATGTACAAGTCTGTATTGCAATTAAACTTGTATTAAATGTCATTCATACTATGACAAGGAAAATTAAAATCTGCTCCAAAGAGAACTAATGCCTCCCACCTCCACTCCACATTCATGCTTTAAAATCATTTTGGTGGGTCTTGAGACAGATTATACTTGTCTAGGTGGGTCCTGGAATGGAAAAGTTTGGGAACCCCCTGATCTAGGACCTTTATATTCAATCCCTCACAACCTCGTTTTCACCTGCATTAAATTCAATATGGTGTCTAACCTGGTCTTTTATGTGCACATTTACACAGTAACTTTACACTGGAAATATGTCTCCATTCACAGAATTGTCTTTCCTTACATTTTAGTCCTCTAGGGCCTTGCCTGTGAATGTGACAACAGAAAACATCAGCAGGGCTGTACTCAACCAGCTTCCCAGCAGCTGCCCACAGGACACAGCGAAAAACTGCTACAGTCAGTGTGACTCAACTGGAAAACAGACCGAAAAGAAAAAGAGACCCAGTTTGGATTCATCTCTTCAGAAAGGCTGGACTTCCTCCAACTTGGCAACTCTGTCCTTTTTCTCTTCCACAAATGTTCACATTACTTACATCCAGTCACAGTCTACACTTGTTCCAAGACCAAAGCTTGTACCAATCTTCAAAAACAAATCACAAACACCACATGTGAACATGACTGAGATCCTGGCAGTGAAACAGCAGAAGGGGTTGGAAGGGCAGAAGCTAACAGCAGTCAACAAGCCTTTGTCACCAGCCCCTTCTAACCAGTTCTTCAGGCCTCCAGCCCCTGAGCGGATGACTTTACCATTTTTTAAGAATAAGGAAAGAACCAACAGTGGAGTCAGTAGGATTCTCCCACCCCTGCCTTTTGTACAGACACAGCCCCAAACCTTGCCTGAGATCCCCAGCAATAGAGGGGTAAGCAATGCAACCAAACAGCAGTTTGTCATGCACCATTTGTGCTGTAAATCAGAATGATACCTGTTCAATTCCTAAGCATTTAGACTTAAAGAGGACCTATAATGCTTTTTTTACATTTTCAACTTTCTTTAGTGTGTAATGTTGCTGTTTGAGCATAAAAAGCTCTCCAAAGGGATTTATTTATATCAGTGTGCACTGTTTCTGAACTCCCTGAAATGCCTTCATTGTAGTCTTGAGCTTTCTTCCAGGATCAAACACGTCATAATATTTGTCATTTATTTGTCAGGAATTTGTCAATTCCTGCCCAAGGCATATGCAAAATAAAGGGGTGGGGCCTGGTTGAGTGAGTTAGTGGTGTGTTGAAACTTGTGGTTATGGTAAGAGGTGGGACATTCCCGAACACTCAAAGCGCTTGACCAATCACAACACACCGGTCCAGCCGACCAATCAGAGCACATTGTGCTTTTCGGAGGGAGGGGCTTCATAGAGACAGGAGCTAAACAGGGTGCTTCTCATTTCTTATTTGTGTATCCTCGTTTCCTTTCCTTGCTTCCATTCCTCACGTCTCAGCTCCACCCCCCGTAGGATGCAAGGGAAGGATGCAAGGAAAGAAAACGAGGACGGAGAAATCAAAGGAAATGCGCTCGAGGGATCTTCCATCATGTTTAAGTTTGGTTATTTAAAAAGGGATACACCTGTGTGTCCTCGCTCATGACTCCTTAGTAAGCTTCCTCGTTCCTCGTTTCTCGTTTCCTCGCAGTGCAATTAAAGAATTGGTATGTCCTTCAAGATGGCTGAGTTTGATCAGTTTCTGGGTCACAGGCAGGAGGATGTAGGAGCGAGGAAACAAGGAAGCATCAATTAGAGTATTGAGAAGCACCCACAGAGTGTTACTGACAGACTGGAAAGAGAGGAGCTGCAACAATGTCAAATATGTGATAAATGTTTTTTGAACATTCAAGCATGAAAAACTATTCTAGTAGAGCCCAAAACAAACTCAAGACTTTGAAAAAGGGAATAATATGGCCTCTTAGTAAATGCATGGTAAGCTTTGCACTGGCAAACACCACTCACATTTTCCAACTTGGAAAATGCAAAAAATTAGTGTAAATTGCTGTATTTCTCATGGGACATCTTACACAGTCGGTAAAGGCGAAGATTTAGCAAGACTGGGAAAATTAATTGGTGTAGTTTCCCAAAAATAATTGATGAACCTACCTGAATGATTAAATATGGGGTGTAAAGAGAAATGTGCAGTGCTTCTAATGGATCCTGTCTCACCATCTTACAGGGAGACACGTTTGAGTCAAAACCAAAGAGACTTAAACAATGTGTGCAGGATGTGGAAGTGTATGCGACAAGCAATCAGGTACTTCGGAATATTATTGTACTTATCTCTTCTATTTTTTTTTTAATTGCACATATATAATGTACCATATAAATATTATTCAAAATAACATTTTGTTGTCTTCAAATCTCAATCAATAAGCCGTTTAGTTTCAGTGTTGGTGTAGTTACCGTGTTTCACCTTAGCATTTTGCTAAACAGCAGAGGCCCTGCAGTGTGACTGCTCAGTGACACCTATAATCAAAATTAAATCCATTACAAGCCTGGCATGTGTTCATGATCTTGATTGAATGTCATTAAGAGAGAAGATGAGCTCATATATTTCCTTTATGATGGAGGCTACTAACAGGTGCAGCCATATAAAAACCCATATCAGATCTTTCATCCGTATTATTTGTAATGTTGCCGTTTCTGCTTCCATGTTATGGCTTGATGGCTGCCCTTGGACAGTAGGAACAATAATACAGCACTTAGCAGAGCTTTGCATCAAGATACACTATTGCTGCATCCGAAATCAAATACTTCCCTGCTATACAGTATGCGAAAAACAGTACGCAAACAGAGTAGTATGTCCGAATTCATAGTACTCAAGAAAACAGTAGGCAGAAAGTCCCTACTACTTCCGGCGAGATTCTGAAGTGCACATTCGATGGACACTTTACTATCCCATGAGGCCATGGGAGGGGATTTATGAATGGAGATGAAGCAACGCAATTGACACTAGTAGGTTACATGATAATGACAACATGGCAGATGTAGTACGTCCAAATTACATTCATACTGCACACACTCATGCTATATAGAACATACTTTTTTAACTGTCGTGAAGTAAGTTCAAATTCAAATGTAGTACCTACTCAACAGTACGTGATTTCGGACGCACCGTATGTGCAAAAATTTGGATTCTTTTTGAAAGAAATTCATTTATTTTTCAAAATGATGCTGTTCTTTTGAACTTTCTATTCATCAAAGAATCCTGAAAAAAGTATCATGATTTCCACAAAAAACATGAAGCAGCACAACTGTTTTCAACATTAATCAGAAATGTTTTTTTGAGCAGCAAATGAGCATATTAGAATGATTTCTGAAGGATCATGTGACACTGAAGACTGGAGTAATGATACTAAAAATTCAGCTTTGCAACACAGGAATAAATTACACTTTAAAATACATTAAAATAGAAAACTAGCTATTTTAAAATGTAATATATCACAATATTATCATTTTTACTTTATTGACTATTTTACAGTGTAGCCTTGGTGAGCATAATAAATATGCTTACCAAGGATTTCAGAAATATATTAAAAAAAAAAAAAATCTGTAGCACTTTATTTTACAGTCTTGTTCCCCATGTACATACTATGTATTTATTATAGTAATTACAATTACTGGGTAATAACTAGGTACTAACACTGAAACTACTCCTAAACCTAACCTGAACCCATGTAGTTACCTTATATTACCAGTACCTTCTTAGGTAAGTACACTGTAAGTGCATGTAAAGTGCAACCAAAAAAATCTTACTGACCCCAAACTATTGAATGATATTGCTCATTCCAAATAATCATTCATCAATTTAAATATTTTTGATGATTGTACAATACTTTAAGCTACCATATAATTAAAGCACTTATCGGTCAGTTTAGCATATTTGTACCATATTTAAATCCATTCTTTAGAAGATCATTGCAGACAGTGTTATTTATTGCGGTTTTAAATGTAATTCAGAGCTGTATATGAAATTAAGTTAATAAGGTGTTACCCAGCAACTAAGGTTTATTTATATTTTTCTGTTTTCAGCTCTCAAAGGTCAACTCAGCGACTCTGCAGGCATGGTTGAAGAGTTGAGGGATCAAAGTGCGCTCAAAGGACAAGAAAGAGGAGCTAATGTCAAAGGTCATGAAATGTCTGAGTGAAACTTAGGAGTGTTGGGTTGGGTTACTCGCCTAAAAAACACAGATAGAGATATAGAGAGCTTGCATACTGAGTTTTTGTTTGTTCCATTGATAAAACTCTGTTGACACTGACAGTTCAATATGATTGCCATGATTTACTCCATGTTCATTACACGTGACATTTAAGCAAGACCTTGTAAGCTAAAATCTGTTGTTTAATTGGATCCAGAGTTTAGAGAGAGCTGCAGATAAAGAAAAAAACATGCAAGTCTTTGTATAGTGGTCTTTTTTTGTTAGCATGATGGTCATTTGTCAACCATCAAACTTGTTGTTACATGTAGTGCAACTATTTATTAAAACTCTGTACTCTGACTTTAATCAAAACTTTGGAAATGACCCAGAGGTCTTTGTCTCAGATGTTTCTCCTAAAATTCTTTAGAAGTAAAATTGGACACAAATGAGACAATTATTGACATACCATTAGAGTAAAGAGCTATATAATTAATGAAGATAACAGCTCAGGGGAATTTAATGCTGGAATTAATCATGAAATCTCTTCTTTTGATTGCGTACTTCAGAATTTTGGTAAATTAATCTGTGAGATTGTTGTAATCTCATCTGATATGAGATCTAAATGAGGCACATGTGAGATATTAGTTTTCTCAGTGATCTTGCCAAATTCCTAACATATAGAATTTCAATTGGCATTCATGAATGCCAGAACTGCAGAAGACAGTGATCCAAGGTGACTTTTCTCAACACTAATGACACCGCAGACTCCAAAGAAGAGTCAGAATAGAGTAAGAGGCTCTTGACTGAGATAGAAATCAGGCCTAGCCACTTTGATGGCTAATGATTGGGGCCAAATTGCATTGCTTTCTGTATCTTAAAAGAGCACGATCACTCTTGTCTTTTCTGGCCTTTATACTGACAGAGCTTAATGACCCATACACATCTAACTTGAAAAAATTTGCGGTAAGTAGGAGGTCATGCAGGAGCAAGTATTTACTTCTGCAGGGCAAATATTGTCAAGCATGAAAAAGTGCTGTGCATTTGCACATCAAAGATTTGAATGTGAAACAGACTTGCTACCCTCCACGTTGTGACTAACAGTGACTGTTATTCATTACTGTAATGGCTTCTAATATCAGCATGTTTTATTGACATATGGCTTATTTATGGCAGCAAACGGATTAGTTGATTTATTGACTCTTAGTTAAGTCTTCAACCTCATGTCACAGACAGAGAAAAATGTTCCTTGAAAATGGTTCCCACGCTTTGCAGAATCAGGCTTTTTTTGGTCTGCATCAGCACATGCAACAATTGATAGATGATATCTTTGTTATATCACAATCTGTAATAGCAAGTAAATCAGGCTTCTTTTTCTTTTTTTTTTTTTCCCAGAGACTACAATACATATATTCATATGCAGTCCCTCTTCTGTTATTTTTCGTTTATTTACTGACATCGATGCTGTTCGGGTGCCAGTCGCCACAAGGCACAGTAAAAATTCCCGTCTCCTGCATGCTGGTTCATGCTCTCTACTCAGAGTTCAGGCCCCAGGACTCTTCTGCTGCTCTGATTTAGACCGTTTACCTGAGTTCTGAACTGCCAGACTGTACTTACAACCAACAGAGTCAAAGTGTCCGCTGCTATAATTTATAACCTTTCACAACTGAAGCATTGAAATCCCATATTAAATGCTGGATTGACTGAGCCATGATGGGCTATTTACAGTACATAGATCAAGATTATCCATATTACTTGCACAGAGGCTATTTTTGAGGTTCTAAGGGTTTGTTCTGTAAACAAAAAGAATAGTACAAAGCTCTCATTGGGACAGTAGGTTTTCAAAAGAGTCTAATATGTATCATATAGTCACTGCTTCAGTGACCATCACAGTTCTACTTTCTGGAGTATGAATTATTATATGCAGTAAAAGACAACAATACTCAAGCAATGAAAAAAGGTTTTGCCACAAACTCAACTGGCTTCTCTCCTGTATGATTTCATATGAGAACTTTTGTCCTTGTATCTGAACTCCTTTACACAAATTGATCATAGAAATAAAAACAGTATAAATAAAAATGAATAACACAGGTTTCTCTTAGTCTTAAGAGCAAACAGTAAGTGCAACCATAATCAAAGTACTCTCTTAATATTCAAAGTGCAAATATAGACCAAATTTTTCTTCAAGCATGATACAGAGCTAAGAGATGGTTACAACTACACAGCCCAGCCTAAGATATTTTTCATATTGGGAGATATTTGCATGCATCAGGGAGCCGCTTTCAAAATGCGGGGTGAAATCACGCGTTTTACTTTAGCTTTCGATTTTGCAATCACGCATACTCTCTGAATAAGGAGCGGTGGTGCTGAGCACGCAATCTACAAGATAAGACAAGATCAGACGCTTGGGCTCTATTGTGCAATGAATCCTCTGCAACATGTTCTCCAACCAATACGACCATATAGGTCGTTTGTCACTTCCCTGAAATACGACCCATAGGAGCGTTTACTAAAGTGGCGCCCCTATCGACAACAGGACACTTTCATTTTAATTCATGAAATACGACCCATTGGAGCGTTTGCTAAAATTGCGCCCCTTTCGAAAACAGGACACTTTCATTTTAATGCATTGTTCCCTTTTATCTGCGTCATGTTTCGGGTTTCGCGTAGCTCAATTGGTAGAGCATTGCAATAACAATATGCAATCATGTGATCATGCGATCGTGGGTTTGATCCCAGGGAATGCATGTGCTCATAAAGTGTGTATGCACTATAAATCACTAAGGGTAGGTTTAGGGATGGGGCTGGGTGTAGTCGTTAATAAAAAATTAGTTTTGCTAAATGGAAATAGGAGATATGGTGTAAAAAGTCCACACATTGCATTTAAATGAACACGCATTTTGATTGGTAATGACAGTCATACCTCATTTCATGGCGACAGACGTAACACGACACTGTCATTATGTTTATGCCCACTAGAGGGCGCATGACTTCAAAACATAAATATAGGCCGTAATCAAGCGGCAACCTCCCTCCTTTTCGCGTGAGGCCAATTCGGAAGTGGATTAAACTGCAATTCATCGACTGGCCGCTAGGGACAGGCTCCAAAAGAGAGCAGAATCTCATTGAGTCCCATGTTAAAGTGCCTAACTTTACAGCAGAAATAAACATGTTTACAAGTTGGTACAAATTGTGGTTTTGGTCTATACTGATCTTTTTGCCCTTCATGACAACTCTGAGGGGGGTGAATTTTTTTATAACTCATCCATTTAAATTATATTAAGCCTTATAATTCTGCATAATTAAGGGCGTGGTCTCAGCTAATTCCAGCCTCTGAATTTGGCATCTCTGCCGTGTTTGTGCTTTTTCGGGATTATTTTATACAATTATAAAATAATATGGTTTGCTGCGTTAATGGTCGAGACAGATGTGCGTCTGTGTAGATGTGCACGCATGCGGAAGGAAAGGATCATCTTGGCATTGGCTAAAAGTTTTGTTCGTGAGATTTACTATGACTATGGCTGGAGAATATCCCTCTCAAGACACCACAAACTCCGACAGCACTGCTTGGATATCATAACTAAAACTGCTGCATTTTGGATGCAGGCTCAGGTTGCATAATTTCTTGAAGAACGATGATGGAGAGCAGATAATTTAGAAGAAATGTGATGCAAACAATGGATAATATATTTTAATATTTATAAAATTAATATTTCATGGATTTAACGCTTTTGTGGACAAAAAGTACTGTTTTTTTTTTTGTTGTTGTTGTTTTTCAGTGGACACTCATGGACATTTTACCCAAGTGCAACGGATTGGATTCATTTCGCGATCACTATTTCATTATAAAGGTATAAAGTCCCGTTTGATTTTTCGTGTTGACGTGCAAACCTGACACAAATTTCAATTACTGGTGCTGGAGCATATCGTAAAATAGACGCCATAGATTGACAGTAAACCTTTATAAATTTCTAATGATATAACTTATCTTTATATAACTAATAAAGATAAGTTATATCATTAGAATATTAATATTTTAGATCCCTTTGCCTGCTAACATGATCACGTCGAGCTAGGTGGCGTGGTTTCAGTAACCATGGCACCTCAGATCAACTATGTCCCGCCTCTTTACCCATTTTCAGTTATCCGGGAGTGACGTGCGGTGACGCGCAGCTAAGATGGCAGCGGCCTCGTTTTCGCCTCAAAAACTGCTCTTCAGAAATCTACGGGTGACGTCACGGACACTACGTCCATATTTTTTTACAGTCTATGGTGCTTAAAAAACGACCTATAGAGTCGTCTTTTTTTTTGGAGGACAGTCTCATCCTCTGCCATGGTCTTGTCAGTCATCTCGTCACTCTCATCACGTGATCAGCGAACTCTGATTCCTGCTGCACTACATACGAATTTGCTGCTCGTGTTGGATGAGCTGGATGGGATTGAAGTGACTGTTAACTTAATTAAATGGTTTTTATTTCTATAAAAAGCAAAAAGACAGTGGAGGCATAATGTAAACAAAGTGGTGGCATATTCTATCCTAATTTCACCCTTACACTCCGTCATGGCAATATTGCGAGACAGCATTTCGTCTTGGCGGGAAATCTTATCACATTTTAATCACACCCCTAGTAAATAATAATTATTTATCTTACATGTGAATGGCAAAAGGATATTAGCAGCACAGATAGCCCCTGGTTTAACCAGATTGTGGTTGGTTAACAAAAATGACAGTTTTGGTTTTTTTTCTATTGAAATAGTTTGTTGAACAAATTGTATAATGCCATAAGTATACCAGCCAATAGAGGCGTGTGATGCTAAGACTCCATTGCTTAGAAACAATATCTCCCAGCTGCTATTATGCTGGTGGAAATTGCCTGTTAACTCTTTCCTTGCCAATGGTGGAATTTTCTGTCATTTATGATACGCTTCTTTGCCTCTGATTTGGAAAAAAAAAAAAACCTTTTATCTTAGCTTTATGCATTATTTCTTTTTATCAACACTTGAATATGGGTAGGTTTCATGAAAAAGCAACATGTTGAGCAAAAAGCTGAGAAAATCACATTTTTGTCAAAGACTACATCTGGATCTGATTCAGAACCATAATCAGAGATGGAGTAGATTGACACCATTGAGTACCGAATCTCTGGATCCGTCAAGCCATTGATGGAATTTTCCGGCTTTCCATGTTTTCACTGTTACACGGTAGGGGCGATATTACTCATCTTCTGAAAGAGTACCGAATCTCCGGATCAAAACACAGGCAAAGAATCAGAAACAAGCGATAGCATATGTAAGCAGATGCATAGGTAAAATACTGCGATCATAAATCAAAACTGCCTAATATTACTGAATGAAATGTCAACCCAGGACAAAGTATAGGACTGTGCAAGCTTTGGGGGTGTTGATGGACTCGATCTACTCCATCTATGTCCTGATCATCGTTCTGAATCTTTTTGCTCAACATGTTGCTTTTTTTTTTTTTTTTTTTTTTTTTAATGAAACTTACCCATATTCAAGTGTTGATTAAAAAAATAATGCATGAAGCTAGAATAAAACCATTTGTTAGTTTGTTTAAAAGCAGAGGCTCTGTTTTTTTGTATATATATATATATATGTAATTTGTATATACATACAAAAAAAACTTATGAAAATGATCAAAAATGCTGGTGCTGGTTGGCAACTTTTTTTCAGAAACGCTGATGGGGAAAGAGTAATATGATACATTAAACATTTAAATAATAACACATTAAACATTTGTGCTGCTATTAAGATGGGATGCGGGTAAGGTTAGGACAGGTTTAGTGGTACAGGTAGGTTTAAGGTTGGATTAAGATGTAATAGAAGTGTCAACACTTTAATTATAGATATAATTACAGCTGGTAATTACATGCTGGTATTTTTTAAATATAAGTATAATGTAAAAACATGTATGTACACAATAAGTGATTTATATCAAATTATTAATTTAATCCCTTAACTGTCACCCCCCTTTTTTATAAATGTGAAAACACACTATCCAAACTTAAATCGTTGTAATTCAAGAATGCTTTGGAATATAGACCAAAGAAGACACTTAGCAGATTGTTGCTGAAGTGAAAGCTATGGAAGCATGTTTCTCCCATGAAATAAAAAATAAAAAGTGTAATTGTGACTTTATCTCCCAATTCTGACTTTTTTTCTTTTTGTGTGATATAAAGTCAGAATTGTGAGTTATAAAGTCAGAATTGCGTGATAACTCGCAATTGCAAGAAAAAAAGAACTCTGATTTTATATCTCACAATTCTGACATTATTACATGCAATTCTGACTTTATATCACACATTTGCAAGTTTAAATATTTTTTTTAATATAAAATATAAATTTTACAAAATAATTTTAACTTTAAAATTGATATAAAATCAAATCCAAATGTCTAACCAAGTTGTGTTCCAAATTTGAAGTTGATATCACAAAAATTTAAGTTCCCATGATTTTGTTTAGGCGTTGTACCAAAAAATAGCCACTGGGTGTCACCCACATTCCATTGAAGTTTTTTTTTATGCATTCTCCTGAAACAAATTAATACATTTCTGTCCAAATATCACTTCTGTCACAAAATAGATGCGTTTTTTTAATATTAGAAACGTTTTGACTATAAAGTAGTTCAAATAAATTTTGTAATATGAAACATGATAATGGCAACTGGTCTTCACCAGATGAATTCTGAGTTTTTAAGCTTTCAAATGATACCTTATTTATGAAAATTACTAAAATATGTGAAATAAGGCAATAAATAAAAACAGTGCCAAGTGTCCTGCTAGTGAGATGGTGACAGTTAAATATTAGTACAAAGTAGTTAAAAACACTTAATATAAAGTGGGTCCTAATGCACAATTTTCTGTATGATAATATTTGTTATAAAAATACACATTTTAATAATTATTTTAATAATATTGTGATAATATACTGTTTAATAATATTGAGTGTACTGTTACGTTTAAATGTAAATGTAGGAGCAATAGTGAGGGTCATGGGTTTAGACATACCACAAAGGTGGGAAACGCTGTGTAATCTCTTACAGCTGAACACCCACAGAGTCATGATAATATGCAGCTTGGTCACATTGTAGTTCTCTCTCACATCCTTAACACATGGTTACATTTTGCTGCCAAGCGGAGAACGATCTCCGTGCTTAATGTGCCCTAATGTATGAAATACCGGAGGGACCTTCCCAGCACTCAGAGCTGAGCAGGTGGCAGCTGGTCGTCTTCACCCAGCTCGAAAAAAATCGACTCTTAACCTTTCACAACCCCAGTGTAACATGAAGGACTGCAGTGTTGAGCTTCAGTGTATACGCTTGTAAAATAATAACATAGCTTGAAAGGAGGTTTATGAAAATGTCGGTCACATAGGTGTAAACCCCCTGGCACATTCATGTAACTAGTTTAACATGGTGCTCTGTGAATTCTAAATAATATGTATTTACAGAGAATATGACACACCAAGGACAACTAGGAAATGTCAGGGATTTATAACAAGGTAACTTAAAACCTTACAAGAAATTGATACTAAAAATATTAAATTTAACATTTGAAATATTTAAAATAATATAATTAAAATTTTATATGTATTTAAATATAATAAAAAAAACAGAAATTGTTGTTATTCTTCTGATAACAAATATAATTTAATGCGAAAATTATACAAAAAAATTCTATTTTGAACAAATTTCATTCAATTTTGTTATTTTTGTGATAATAATAACAAAATAATATAACAAGACTTTATAAATTATACCAAAAATGGTACATTTAACAATTTTAAATTTGTACATTTATTAATTAAATCAAAAATATGTTTATATTGATTTAAATATAAAAAGTTCTCCAATTACTGCTTGAATGTTTAAAAAATAATTTAATGAGAAAATGATACCAAAAATATTACATTTAACATTTTAAATATTTAAAATGATTACTTTCATAAAAAAAAGTATTTATTTAAATATATATAATGTCATGGAAATTGTTATAGCAAATGTAAGTTTTTCTTGTTTTAATTTCTATAGAAAATGATCCATAAATTCTTGACCCATTATTCATGTACATCTGGAAACGTCATGAAACCCTGTACGCAACTTGCGCATACATCAGTACACACCACACAGCATGAGTAGATTGAGGAGTTAGCTGTCTTCAAGTAGCACCTTCAGTGAACAGAAGTGACTACAGGCCTACATGAAGTAATTGAGTGCATTGAAAAAGGTCTATAAAGCTCTTTTCAAAACTGGCCATCTGGCATCATGTTTGCCTACAAAACTGAAAACACCTTTTCTTGCGAGACAAATATGAAGCTTAAAGGCTCAGGAAAGCTTAGATATATTGTTTAGTTTAGCTGCCGTGTTTCCACATTGTATTAGGTTGATATTGAGCTGAAGAAGTTTGTTTTTAGGTTTTAAGTTGCCTTAGATGGGTTGCATCCTGGTTAAAAACTGTAACAAATTTAATGTCTTCTACTGTTTGTTTGGTTTGTAAATCTGTCTCAGATGGAATAACTAGAGTAAATGTAATGGCAACATGTTAGCTCTGTAATTCCTAGATTAATGTCTTTCATGTTTGTTCTGATTTTAAGAATTAATGTTCGTGAATGTTCAGTCATGAGCTAATTTCAGAGTTTGTGGTTTGAGGGCTCTTGCGTTTTCCCTAGAGGCATCTGCAGACTATCCCGGTGTCTGGTTTCTATTTCCACACAAGAATGCTGACAGCCCTTGCCTGAATTTTTGGAGGTTTTGGAGGGGGGGCGAAATCAGTAGAAGAAATGCTCATGCTTTCCATTATGTTCACTTTGCTCCTTCATATGAAAATCACAATGTCACTCTTTCAGTTTGGCTGTCATGGAGGGACTGGTTTATAGAGGTCACTGTGTAAAAAAACGGTCCATTGTGTTTCTGAACTCGCTGAACTGTGCCACGAATGTAAGAATGGCTTCTGTTGAAGCAGAAAAAGAAATGTTTTCAGCAGGATTTCATGGCCATTAGTTTACAGCCACTGAGATATATGGGTATGTGTTAACATTTTACTCCAGGATGTGCAAGACAAATTAAATGAAAAACTTGCAAATGTGTCAATTTTCAGATGTCAAAGTACTTTTTTCTGTCCTAGTTTAATATACAGCTATGACTATAAGCCATTTGTAGGTTGACATTCTGAAGAGTATAAACATTTCAACATATCAACTTCAGGTGTAACCAAAGGTGTGAGTTTGGGCCGGGACTAGTACCGGTTTTGGCTGAACAGTGATTATTTGTCAGGTGTAGTCCAACACGTGTGATGCAGAATGATATATGAAGTCGTAGGAGAATCAACATAGCAAACTACACATTTAACAAAGACAACACTGAATCATGAATTGTCACGTAAGCACAGAGACAAGAAGGTAACAGCTTTAATGGGGTAATCCAATAACATAGTCCAGGCAGGCGAGGGTCAAAGTCCACAGAACAGTCCATACAAAATAAAGCAAAACACAAACGGAAGCAGGTGACATGAAATGAAACCGCGATAACAAAAGCAAAAACAAACCAAGTATAAATAGACAGACACTGATGAGCAAACACAAAACAGCTGGTTGCAATGACAGGATAATGAGTCCAGGAAGTGTGTTAAGGGAAATGAAGTCCAAGGGGTGAAACAAGAGTCCGGGTTGGAGTGCCCTTTAGTGGCCGATTAGGGCACTCTCACTAGTAATCATGACAGTACCCCCCCTCAAAGGAGCGGCTACCAGACGCTCCACCAGACAAAACAAAAAACAAAACTCTCAGGAGGGAGGTGGACTGGAGGAGGACCAGGGGGAAGGATGTTGGGCCAGGTCCAGAGTCCCCGACCAAAGGCCAGGGGGGAGCCGGAGGAACAGACCTCGGGGGCTCCATGAAGGTCGGAGTCCTGGCTGAGTGCCAGGGCGGCGCCAGAGGAACTGACCAGGCGGGTTCCAGCAGGTCTGGAGTCCTGGCTGATTGCCAGGGCGGTGCTGGAGGAACTGACCAGGCAGGTTCCAGCAGGTCTGGAGTCCTGGCTGATTGCCAGGGCGGTGCTGGAGGAACTGACCAGGTGGGCTTCACCAGGACTGACAGCCTGGGCGGCGGCAGCAGCAGGGCAGACGGCCTGGGCGGCGGCGGCGGCAGGGCAGACGGCCTGGGCGGCGGCGGCGGCAGGGCAGACCAAGGGAGCTCAGAGACCACATCAGGAAGAATGGGCTGCTCATTGACAGCCTCCGAGGCCGTATCATGGAGAGCTGGCTGCTTGGTGTCGGCCTCAGTGACCGTATCAGGAAGAGCAGGCAGCTTTGAGACGGCAGCAGGCCATTCTGGAATGACAGCGGCCTGCTCTGGAACGACAGCAAGCTGCTCTGGAACGGAAGCAGGCTGCTCTGGGACAACAGCGGGCTGCTCTGGGACAACAGCGGGCTTGGGCTGGCAGACTGTTCCAAAGTCAATAAAGTTCGAGTGCATCCTGCACGCACGCAGGACAGCCAGAACATAAAAAGTGAAGATAGTCCTCTTGGCCATAACAGGACTGACAAGGAGAGCGGGCTGCTCTGGGGCGACAGCAGGCTCGGGCTGCTCCGGGACGGCAGTGGGCTCGGGCTGCTCCGCTGCTTCGGGACGGCAGCGGGCTCGGGCTGCTCCGGAATGGCAGCGGGCTCAGGCTGGCAGACTGGTCCACGATCAACGGAACTGGAATGTATCCTCCAGGCCCGCAAGACAGCCAGAACATAGAACGTAAGAACAGTCCTTCTGGCCATGACGGGACTGACAGGAAGTGCATGCGGGGCTGGAGCAGACTCTGAAGAGGCCTCCGGGCCTTGAGGGATGAAGGAAGCCTTCCTCCTCCTCTTCCTCCTTTTACGTGAGGCGGTGACTCTGTACCCACCTCTGGAGTGAACTCACGGACTGGAGCGGTCTCTGGAGCGGGCTCACTGGCTGGAGCGGACTCACTGGCTGGAGCGGACTCACGGGCTGGAGCGGATTCACAGACTTGAGCGGACTGACGGGCTGGAGCGGGTTCTGGAGCGGGCCCACGGGCTGGAGCGGGCTGATGAGTGGACTGATGGGCTGGAGCAGGTGCTGGAGGTAACCAAATCTGCCAATTCTTACGCACATACAGGTAATTAGAGAAATTCCAGAAATTATAGGACATGGGGATAAAGAAACGTGCAGAGCCCTAGACATAAAGTCAAAAAAAGAAGCCCAAAATGAGGCCAGTTTTGGGCAGCTAAAGAATGTATGAGTGTGATCAGTGGGAGAGAAGGAGCATCTGGTACAACAGTCCTCTGTTTGTGGGAACAATTTATGAAGTCTAGCTTTGGTCAAATGAATTTGATGCAAGACTTTTAGCTGAATGAGACTTAGCTGAGCACATACAGAGGTAGAGTTAACTCCCTGAGGTCCGAAAACGCGCCGGCACGTTTTGCAGGATTTTTTTCACATTGCAGCAAAACAGACTTAAAATACTCTGTCATTTCTTGTCATAGAGACATAAGTAATATATCAATTGAAACTATAGAATGTCTTCTTTTATTTGTGTACACTCAGAGTAAAAACACAATGTTGTGCTTTTTGTAAAATAAAGAAAACTAACATGATGTAACTTATGAATACTATTGACAAAAAAAATGACACTTATGTCTAAAGAAACGTTGAAATGTCAGGTTTTAAATCGTGCAAGTCAAATTGAAAACAAACATTCTGTGTTTATGTAATCTGTATGAAAAGAGAGCCATGTCAGAAATCCGAGATTCAGCTCATTACCCGCTAATGCAGCCACGCCCACGGAGCCAGCGCTATTCAGACGCAAATTCAGAGGCAATACTTGTATGCATTGTCTCAATCGTGTATTTATTGTCTTGAAAAGTGTTTATTTGGATGTTAAAGCCATGGTTAGCGATCTCTAGAAGACATGCCGTTAGTTCCTAGTTCCTTTTCTTCTTTATATGAATTTGTGGCCTAAAGGTGTACAGAGCGCCCTCCGGCTGCAAGTATGAATTGAAAACACAGTATCCAGCACTCATAGTGATGACAATAAATATTACTTCTCAGTATAGAAAATTGACATAAATATATAAGAATCCATCAATATTTCTCCAAATGTGCATGCTTTTAAGCTAAAAGCCTATATGTAATGTAATTGTTCAGACACTTTGCATCACAGAAATACATTATATTTTAAAGAATATAATAGAATACTATTATTTTAAATTGTAATAATATTTCACAGTATTGCTGTTTATGATGAGCTGAGACATTATTACAGAGGGTTTTTTTCACAGCCTACCTGACTGAAAGGCCTCATTAATATGCAAGTCATTTCAGGTCATTATTATGTGATTCTTTTGTCTTCTCAAGTGTAAATGGCCCACTCATACTGTGTTTCTTGACAAAAAGTGTCTTACAAAAACTAAATCAATATATTGTTTTATATGAAGGAGTAGGCAGCATAATTTTTAGATAATTCTGAAGCAAAAACTCTAGTCTACAACCTCCAATACCCAGAAGTCTTGTGAACACAGATTTAATATACTTTTTTGGCCTTATTTCAGTGATTTTTTTTTCCACTATATTTTTGTTTTTTCAATAACCACGCATAAACATTATTCCTTCAAAAATACAAACATGTACATACATGTTCCTCACATATTATTGTAGCCTAGTTTGTGCTGAATAAAGTGTAATGACACTTTGTCATTTATATGTTTATGAACAACTGAAAAAAGCACAAATGTCAGGGCATGTCAAAACTTCTCCAAGCCCCAAATCAGCCTCAGACTCCAGAGGGTTAACTCTAGCAAGGGCCTCAGACCATAGCTCTTGGGATAACATGATTTGCAACTCATTCTCCCAAGTTATCTTCAAGCACCTAAGAGATGTACTAGATGAAAGTAACATGGCATATATAGAGGATATACGACTACCACTTGTAGAAGCTGACAATAATTTCTCAAGCAGAGATTTTTCTGGTAATAGAGGGAAACTGGGGAAATTAGTTTTGGCAAAATTACGGAGTTGAAAATACCTGAACAAACCTGTAGAGTGTAAGTTAAATTTGGAAACAAGATTGGAAAATGTAGCAAAATAATTATCAATAAAAAGATCTGAAAAACAAACAATGCCCTTATTTCACCATCTTTTAAAGGTGTGATCAATACCTGGTGGCAAAAACAAGTGATTATTGCAAATAGGACTTGAGATGGATAGTGACTCCAAACGAAAATGTTGGCGAAATTGTTTCCAAATTTTTAATGTCGACAAAACAATGGGATTTTTAGTATAACTAGAGGGACGCAGAGACAAAGGAGCAAAGACTAGTGCAGGGAGGGATGAAGAAAGGCAAGAAGTAGCTTCTAGAGTACACCAGTTGACCTCCGGAGCATTACACCATAGGAAAATCTTAGAAATATTAGCGGACCAGTAATAAAATAGAAAATTTGGCAGGGCTAGACCTCCATCACATTTGTTTCGCTTAAGGATAGATCTATTAACCTTAGGAATCTTACCTGCCCAAATGAATGAAGAGATGATTTTATCTAAGCATTTAAAAAAATTAGGAAAGATTTAGGTAGAAAAAGAGGGAGAGACTGAAAAAGAAATAAAAGTCATGGCAAAACATTCATTTTAATGGTCTCCACTCTTCCTACAAGAGAAAGGGGCAGGCTGTCCCAACATTTTAAATCAAGCTTAATTTGATCAACCAAATTTGTGAAGTTCTTCATAAAGTGAGAACTAAAATTGTGTGAAATATTTACACCTAAATATCGAAACCCTGCAGGGAAGAAATGGAAGGGTAAGGCGCTTTTAGAAATTTTCTTAGTCACATCATTTATGGGGAAACATTCGCTTTTTGTAAAGTTTAATTTGTAACCAGAAAAAGAGCCAAAGGTGTCAAGCAAGTGCATGATCTCATTCACACAGCCAACTGGATCTTGAACATACAACAACAAGTCATCAGCATATAGAGAAACCCGATGTTCTGTGCCACCCCTAATAAACCCAGTCTGATCCTCAGATATAATATCGGGAAGACACGCATCTATGCGCTTTGCCAACACCTTTGCTAGAATTTTTACGTCAGCATTCAATAAACCGATAGGTCTATAGCTACTGCATAAAGTTGGGTCAGGCTATTTTTTTTAATAGAAGGGAGATAGATGCTTGATTCAAAGAGGCTTAGAGAAAACCGACTCCTTGTACATATCAAACAATAAGGGGGGTAGCTGCACTGAGAATTTCTTATAAAAATCTAAGGGGAAGCCATCAGGCCCTGGAGCCTTGTTACACTGCATGAGACCAATGCAAGTGGTGATTTCATCTAATCTGAGAGGTTTGTCTAATGTCTCCTGTGTTAATGTATTAATAGTAGGTATATTTAAATTATGTAGGAAAGACTCCATTAAGGAAGCATCAGAAGGAGGTTGAGAAGTATATAGACTGGAATAAAAGGAAGGAAAGACAGAGTTAATTTTTTTGAGGATCAGTAACAAGCTTATTAGAATGGTTATCATAAATCTGTGTAATAAAGCGGGATGCGGACTGGTGTTTAAGTTGGGAGGCAAGAAGTCTGCCTGCTCTGTCCCCATGTTCATAATAGGTGGCTTTAGTTCTTTTAAGTAAATATTCTGCTTTGTTTGTTGAAAGCAAGTCAAATTCAGTTTGCAACTTCAAATGTCTCAACTTAAGATCGGTTTGGGATCGCTGGAATACTGGCTAACCACCTCTAAAATTGAATGGATAAGCTCTTGTTGACAAGATTTCCTAATCTTAGCTAAGTGAGCACTAAAATAAATTATTCTGCCACGAATAAACGCTTTAAATGTCTCCCATAAAAGAGAAGCAGAGACTGATTCAGTTTTGTTTCAATGAAAAGTGAATATTTTCAGATAAAAATGAACAGAAATCAGTTCTGGCAAGAAGTCCTACATCAAATTTCCACTGAGGTCGGCTCTTAAAAGCAGGCAAAAAGGAAATGTCTAACATATGTGGGGCATGATTGGAAATAGCAATGGCTGAGTAATCTGAAGAAATAACTGAAGAAAGTAGGGCTTTGTCAAGAAAGAAGTAATCGATCCGAGAGTAAACATGGTGCACACTAGAGAAAAACGAAAATACTTTATCAGAAGGATGGAAAAAGCCCCAGGGGTCTACACAGCCTATTTGGTTTGTCAGTGAAATTAAAGACCTGGACATAGTGGAAGATGATGTAGATTTAGTCACAGATTTATCAACATTATTATCGATAACACAGTTGAGGTCCCCTCCAAAAATAAGGTGATGGGTATCAAGATTTGGGATTTTCGAGAAAAGCATGGACATAAAAGTAGGGTTGTCCCAATTAGGAGCATATACATTTACTAAAACTACAGGGGTATGGAAAAGAGCACCACTGACAATTACAAAATGTCCTTCAGGATCTGAGATTACTTGCTCTGCTAGGAACAAGACTCTTTTATGTATCAAAATTGCTGTACCTGTGGATTTGCTATTAAAACTAGAGTGATACACTTGACCAATCCATTGTTTACGCAATCTGATGTGATCACCCGTACGCAAATGCATCTACTGAAGAAATATAATATCAGAGGACAGTGTTTTCAGATGGGAAAAAACTCTGGAACGTTTAATTTGGCCACCTAACCCACGTACATTCCATGTAATGATTCTAATATTGTGCCCAACCCCTCCACCCTTGGAGTTAACAGGGGGCTTATTCATAAAACTGCAAAGGAGAACATAATGAACTAAATTGGGGGGGAAAGAAAAAAAACAATGTTATTTTAACATCAAGCCAGTTAATGTGTGTGGAAAACAAAATTAAAAACCAAATAAGACAAAAGAATCCTCCATTAAACAGAACCCCAGGACATACCCAGAACATAGAGAACAAAAACACAAATATTTTCAAAAACAACAAAAGAAAGACCCTTCTGATACTCATCCACTTAGACATGGCGAGTCGGCTGAAAAAAAAAAAACTTTATCGCAACCGATTAAGTAGTGGAGTTGACTCCAACAAACTTGAAGAATTTAACACCAATAAACAAGATCTCCTGATAAAGAATAGACAGGGTGCAGTTAAGCAAATGTACAAAACAAGTACACAAGTTGAAGCAACTATAAGACTGGCAAAAAAGAGGTGAGACGAGCAAAAACCTGAGACTAAATTAGTCAAGAGAATATTGAAAGACTATATGACTATCAAGCACTCAAAAAATTCAAACGATTAAATTGAAATTGAAATATACATAAAAAATGAAATTATATATATATATATATATATATATATATATATATATATACATACATACAGGTGCTGGTCATATAATTAGAATATCATCAAAAAGTTGATTTATTTCACTAATTCCATTCAAAAAGTGAAACTTGTATATTATATTCATTCATTACACACAGACTGATATATTTCAAATGTTTATTTCTTTTAATTTTGGTGATTATAACTGACAACTAAGGAAAATACCAAATTCAGTATCTCAGAAAATTAGAATATTGTGAAAATGTTCAATATTGAAGACACCTCGTGCCACACTCTAATCAGCTAATTAACTCAAAACACCTGCAAAGGCCTTTAAATGGTCTCTCAGTCTAGTTCTGTAGGCTACACAATCATGGGGAAGACTGCTGACTTGACAGTTGTCCAAAAGACGACCATTGACACCTTGCACAAGGAGGGCAAGACACAAAAAGTCATTGCAAAAGAGGCTGGCTGTTCACAGAGCTCTGTGTCCAAGCACATTAATAGAGAGGTGAAGGGAAGGAAAAGATGTGGTAGAAAAAAGTGTACAAGCAATAGGGATAACCGCACCCCGGAGAGGATTGTGAAACAAAATCCATTCAAAAATGTGTGGGAGATTCACAAAGAGTGGACTGCAGCTGGAGTCAGTGCTTCAAGAACCACTACGCACAGATGTATGCAAGACATGGGTTTCAGCTGTCGCATTCCTTGTGTCAAGCCACTCTTGAACAACAGACAGCGTCAGAAGCGGCTAAAGACAAAAAGGACTGGACTGCTGCTGAGTGGTCCAAAGTTATGTTCTCTGATGAAAGTAAATTTTGCATTTCCTTTGGAAATCAGGGTCCCAGAGTCTGGAGGAGGAGAGGAGAGGCACACAATCCACGTTGCTTGAGGTCCAGTGTAAAGTTTCCACAGTCAGTGATGGTTTGAGGTGCCATGTCATCTGCTGGTGTTGGTCCACTGTGTTGTCCAAGGTCAACGCAGCCGTATACCAGGAAGTTTTAGAGCACTTCATGCTTCCTGCTGCTGACCAACTTTCTGGAGATGCAGATTTCATTTTCCAACAGGACTTGGCACCTGCACACAGTGCCAAAGCTACCAGTACCTGGTTTAAGGACCATGGTATCCCTGTTCTTAATTGGCCAGCAAACTCGCCTGACCTTAACCCCATAGGAAATCTATGGGGTATTGTGAAGAGGAAGATGCGATATGCCATACCCAACAATGCAGAAGAGCTGAAGGCCACTATCAGAGCAACCTGGGCTCTCATAACACCTGAGCAGTGCCACAGACTGATGGACTCCATGCCACGCTGCTTTGCTGCAGTAATTCAGGCAAAAGGAGTCCCAACTAAGTATTGAGTGCTGTACATGCTCATACTTTTCATGTTCATACTTTTCAGTTGGCCAAGATTTCTAAAAATCCTTTCTTTGTATTGGTCTTAAGTAATATTCTAATTTTCTGAGATACTGAATTTGGGATTTTCCTTAGTTGTCAGTTATAATCATCAAAATTAAAAGAAATAAACATTTTAAATATATCAGTCTGTGTGTAATGAATGAATATAATATACAAGTTTCACTTTTTGAATGGAAATAGTGAAATATATCAACTTTTTGATGATATTCTAATTATATGACCAGCACCTGTATATACACATTAATCCGTAAAAGGGAGAGAAAAAAAAAATAAATGTTGTATATCTGTACATTAACCCTCTGGAGTCTGAGGCTGATTTGGGGCTTGAAGAAGTTTTGACATGCCCTGACATTTGTGCTTTTTTCAGTTGTTTATAAACATATAAATGACAAAAGTGTCATTACACTGTATTCAGCACAAACTAGGCTACAATAATATGTGAGGAACATGTATGTACATGTTTGTATTTTTGAAGGAGTAATGTTTATGTGTGGTTATTGAAAAAAACAAAAACTTAAGTCACTGAAATAAGGCCAAAAAAAGTATATTAAATCTGTGTTCACAAGACTTATGGTTATTGGAGGTTGTAGACTAGAGTTTTTGCTTCAGAATTATGTATTTAGACACTTTTTGCCAAGAAACACAGTATGCGTGGAGGCATGAATCTGCATGAATAATGGGCCATTTACACCTGAGAAGACAAAAGAATTGCATAATAATGACCTGAAAGACTTGCATATTATTGAGGCCTTTCAGTCAGGTAGGCTGTGAAAAAAACCCTCTGTAATCATGTCTCAGCTCATCATAAACAGCAATACTGTGAAATATTATTACAATTTAAAATAATTGTATTCTATTATATTCTTTAAAATATAATTTATTTCTGTGATGCAAAGTGTCTGAACAATTATGTTACCTCTGTGGCATTTCATATAGGCTTTTAGCTTAAAAGCATGCACATTTGGAGAAATATTGATGGATTCTTATATATTTATGTCAATTTTCTATACTGAGAAGTAATATTTATTGTCATCACTATGAGTGCTGGATACTGTGTTTTTAATTCATACTTGCAGCCGGAGGGCGCTCTCTGTGCACATTTAGTCCACAAATTATTCTAAAGAAGAAGAGGACATTTCAGGACAAAAGGAACTAGGAACTAACGGCATGTCTTCTAGAGATCGCTAACCACAGCTTTAACATCCAAATAAACACTTTTCAAGACAATAAATACACGATTGAGACGATGTATGCATGTATTGCCTCTGAATTTGCCTCTGAATAGCGCTCGTTTTGTGGGCGTGGCCGCATTAGCAGGTAATGAGCTGAATCACAGACTTCTGACATGGCTCTCTTTTCATACAGATTACATAAACACAGAATGTTTGTTTTTGATTTGACTTACACGATTTAAAACCTGACATTTCAACGTTTCTTTAGACGTAAGTGTCATTTTTTTTGTCATTAGTATTCATAAGTTACAGTTCATTTTCTGAGAACTATCAGATTGGAGTTTGTTCAGAGGGAGACGAGAGATCACGCATCATGTTAGTTTTCTTTATTTTACAAAAAGCACAACATTGTGTTTTTACTCTGAGTGTACACAAAAGAAGACATTCTATAGTTTCAATTGATATATTACTTATGTCTCTATGACAAGAAATGACGGAGTATTTTAAGTCTGTTTTGCTGCAATGTGAAAAAAATCCTGCAAAAGACCTCAGGGAGTTAAGTGTTCAGAGCGTAAAGCATTTACTCACGGGTATATATATATATATATATATATATATATATATACACACACATAAAAAAACAAATCTTCAATGCCACCCGTAAAGTTACTCAGCAAAGTTTTGATGGTAGAATTTTTCTGCAGCATCAGGAGAGTCGAAGTAGTACTCCGAACCATTGTATGACACACAAAGTCTGGCTGGGTAGAGCATGCCAAAAAGAACACCGCATTTGTACAACAGGCCCTTTACGTTGTTGAACGAAGCTCTCCTATTTGCCACCGAAGCACAGAAGTCCTCGTAGAATTTGATCCTGTGACCCTTGAATGTAATTTCTTTGGACAATTTTGCCCATTTGAGCACGGCCTATTTCTCAATATAACGGTGAAATCTCACTATAATCGGACAGGAGTTTTGACCTTGGCGGGGTTTGGGTCTCAAGCTCCGATGGGCTCTGTCAAGCTCCAGAGGGGCGGGAAGGGCATCGCCGACAACCTCGGCGAATAAATCTGTCATGAATTGCCTGACGTCCTTTCCCTCGATATCCTCCGGAAGACCAACCACCCAAATATTTTGCCGTTTGGACCGCAAGACGAGATCCTCCACATTAGCTCTTAAAGCGACATTCTCCTCCATTGCCAACACCAACTTCGACTTAAGTGTAGACCTCCTGCTCGCGATGAGTAATCCTGTCGCTGTGATCGGATAAACTAGTTTCCATATCAGTGATGGTAGTTGCTTGAGTCGCCAAGGTAGACCCAATGGAAGCAATGGACGAATGAATGGACTCGAGCGATGAATTCAGCAGCGCAGTGAGTTCGCCGGTCATGTTTCTCCTCAGTTTGTCAAGTTCGCTCACCAGCGTATCAGTTGTTAGCGGGTTTGTAGCAAAGTCCGACATCTTGCCACTTTCTTGCCTAGGATGAGGCACTTTACTTTGAGGGTTGTTTTTACCACCAGCTCGAGTACCCTTACTCATTAGGAACAAGTAACCAAGACCAAAAGTAGCGCGAAGAAAACAAACCAGCCCCCAATATAGTGTTATGAAAAATAATTGTGAATTTTAAGTCGGAGCTCTTACACCCAAGGGCGTAGATTTGGTTTATACTTTGGGGGGGTTGAACGTTGGTATGGTTGTATTGTATTGGGGGGGTTGTAACTGATGGCTTTGAATATTGGGGGGGTTACCTCCCCCCCACCCCCCCACCCCCCCCACCCCCCCCACAAACTACGCCCCTGCTTACACCACGCATCTCTCCACTACATAGCAAAACCGGAAGTCATGAATTTTTGTTTTCATTTATTCTTAGATATTTTTTTTACAAGAAAAGCGATTGCTTCACCATGCAAAAGTTTCCCCACTAATCTAAGGTGTTTTGGCAGTGTTATTTTAAATATTGTGAGTTTTGTTTTTATATATTCAGTTTTTATTTAAATGTTACTTTTATTAATTTTATTTTAATTTTATTTTTTATTTTTTTCAGTTTTCTGTTTAATTTCTATTTAGCTTTATTTTTTTATTTAGTTTTTAGTACTTTCGGAAATTCAACTTAAATGTACTGTATTTCAGTTAGTTGCCATGGCTACATTTGTTTGTTTTTTTGTTGTTGTTTAAGTTTTTCATCTAATATTTTTATTTAATTTCAGCTTCATTTCAATTAACAAAATCAATTTTTAATAGTTTTAGTTAACAATAATTTATTGTAAATAAAAGATCCTGACAATGTCACTGCTAAATACCTATACATATTGTGGTGTTCCGTCATGTTTCTCACAGACACGCCCACAACGTGTAAGCTCTGGTCTTAAAGAAAATCCTGAGCTTCCCACTGGTATTTACGACTTTGTGGTGGTGTTCATTGAAATCATAAATACAATATTTCTGACATGACCTGAATGCACCTTGGGCCTCATTTGTAAAATGTTGTACAGAAACTGTCCTAAATTTGATCTTACGATCATTTCTCCGATGTGCGTACGTGTGATTCATAGAATGAACGTACACAGAGAAAACGAGCGTACGCCTCTCTTTCAGATGTGAAATTTATAAATAGCAAATGATCTTGAACTTGCGAGCAGCTGAATGGTTTCAGTTCTCCACATTGTAAATGATACCTAATTAATGTCATTTACATATAAAACATCACCAGTCATCGTTCAAATCCTTGGCGAGCTGCAAAAATAGCTTAGATTTCCAAAAACCTGCAGTAATCTGACCAGGAAAAGTGCGTACGTCTGTTCAGACCCTGACATGACTCTAAGCACTTTTCCACGTCAAAGACAGTTTTTATAAATATGAGCGTTGGCATGGATTTAAGCGTACGCACACTCTAAGATCAAATCTGTGCATATGCACACTTTATAAATGAGGCCCCTTAAGTCTATGGACTTTTTTTCACCCTTCTTATTGCCTGGCAATAACACACATCTCCTCTAGCTAAATAGCATACAGCAAAACAGCATATTTATTCACACTTGTTCTCAGTTCTCTTCTACTTCATCTTAGAGATCACCTCAAACTGTCATAGGTCTCTGCAAAAGTCAAATCACCTTTATTTATATAGCTCTTTATACAATACAGATTGTTTCAAAGCAGCTTTACAGGGATGAACAGGAACTGATGTGGTGTCATTTTGAACAAAATCAGGCCAAAATGAAGTTCGTTTTGGGAGTTTGAGATGGCCAAAGCGAACTCTCAGGAAAAGTTTGCTCCAGCTAAAAAAATCCTTACTGTACTACCTGTACTACCATTGGTCCGTGATGATAATGTAATAGGAGGTGTGCGCTGAGGCTCTGCCTTCTTTCACGCTGAACTCTTTCCTTACTCATTTCATCTGTTGAGTCCGTTGAGGTAAGATATCCGCGGGTGAAAACATGAACACACTGGATAGTCGCTTTATAGTAGAAAATGAAGTTGTGCTTCTCATGAAATGAGGCACTGACACTGTTTTTCATGTTTGATACTGTAAAGCTGCTTGCTTTTAAGCAATCTATTGAATAAAATGTCATATAAATAAACTTGCCGTGACTTTACTGGCGTGCTAATGTGCAGAGCTTGTGCTAACATACCCATGTTGTTATGATCAGATGCTTTTCTTATGCTTTCTATAAAAAAATGCTTGCTGTTTTCTCATTTTGTTGTTTATTTTGTTAGTGAGAGGAAAGCGTGCAGCACATATTTACATATTCATCTAAAAGCCACTCTCAGCAGTGTGGGTGGTGTCAGATCTTTGATAACAGCGTATCGCTGCTCATGTATTTCAAACTTCATCTTACCCCTAAACAAAGAATGAAAAAGAAGTATATCGGGGCATTGAGTGTACCCAAATAAGCAAGCCAAAAGACGGCAGTGGCAAGGAACACAAACTCCATCAGTGACAGAAATGGGACCTTGGGAGAAACCAGGCTCAGTCGGGGGACCAGTCCTCCTTCGGCCAAAGGAGCCAACAAAGAATAAAAAGGCTGCCGTACATCATAACACACTGTTCCTCAATACATATTTCTCCTTGAGACACATTTCCTGCTTTTCAACACACTGTAGAGCCAAATATGTCACATCCAGAAATAAAACATGGTACACTGGGGAGGAGAGTGAGAGTTTGTGTGAAGTGTAGTCTGAATCACAGGATCAGGGTGTGGATAGACATCTCTTGATGTAAACCAGACACTGAAGAGACTGTTTCTAGTGAAGTATGTGTACGACATGTTTGGTCACTTGTTTTGTTGTAGAATATCAGCTGTGTATTAATCTCTGTACTGAACATGTCGCTTCTGGGTTTCTACTTTTATATAGATTAGACCAGTGGTTCTCAACCTTTTTTCCCAGTAGGCCGCACAATGATCCAAGTGCAAGTCTCACAGGCCACATATAATTTGCATATGAAGTCACCAATGCAAACCAATCAGATTTAATGTTATGGTATTAGCAGATAATACTATTATTATACCTAGATATTGCACACAATAAATAAATAATAACTAACTTACTGACATTAGCTTTACAATAATAATCAGATAGTAATGATCAATGAACATACACAAACTATACAATCACTAAGTTGCTAATTCTGTATGACTCTCTTCAACAGCATCACAATAGTCACCAAACAATCACACAAACCAAACGCCTTAATAAGCAAATTTTTACTCAGCTCTTTTCTACAATGTCTTTTCTACAAACAAGCGCATTGTAATTACAATCTCTGCACTGATGCAGTTATTTTTTATTTATTTAAAATACAAGTACATCAAACAAACACATCAAATTCACAGTTCAGTCTTTTGAAATTGTAGGTTTTGCATATGTCAAGTTAGTACTTTACTACAGAGCAAACAGGAAGGCTGCCCATCTCGCTCATTGACAGCAAACTGATTCTTCCATACCTTCAATGCTGATGCTGTGACTCTTCTTGTTTGCATGTGTTCCTTCGTTGTATGTTCCTCATTTCGTTTTTCTCCTCTAATGACAAAGTTGATCATTTTGATCCCTAAATTTGCAAAAAATATGGCTACTGTTGGAATTCTTCCAAAGCACGCGCTTGTAAGTGTTCGTTAACTGAGTGATTGCATCATTACATTGCCTGATGTCTGGAAATAATAAATGCTCACCAAAATGATTTTACATGACAAATAAAGCATTATAGCTCATTTATATTTGTTTAATTCACTTTAATTTAAATTTAAAAACAAAAATAAATTGTAAATCTATCATTTATTTTTTAATTGTAGTCGGCATATTGCGGGCCGTATTTACATTTGTGACGGGCTGCGGGTTGAGAACCACTGGATTAGACAAAGAGAACCTGTTCTTCATTATGCAGAATATATATATATATATATATATAAATAATCTTTCATCATTTCCAAACTGTATGAAAGATTATTTTATAGAAGGTTCGAGTGGTGTGTGTATGAGAGGAAATGGAAACAAGCACAATATGGTTGTTTCTGATGGTGCGTGCGGCGTGCCCACTGGCACGGAGAGAGCGTATTCAGTTCATTCCTATGGAGGTTGAGCATCTTCAGGCTCGCGAAAGTGAAGCTCAACATCCATATGATTGAATTGAAAATGCTCGCTCTGTTCCACGCCGGTGGATACGCACCGTAAGCACGCGCAGCGTCATCTCGCAGCTGCGGTTAAAAATAAGCTCAGAATCGATTCTGAAATTCTCACAATCGATCCAGAATCCTTGAAGAGAGAATCTCGATGCATCGAGTTTTCCTCCCATCCATAATACATAATATATAAATTATATTTACGTAACATATGCTACTAAATGGGAAAAAAAATTCTGCTGACCACTTGTTATTAATAGTCATTTGTTCTAATCAAGTCAAGCTTGCAGTCCATCCCCATTCAGACTTTCATGCAGGGTTAATAGATTTACTACTTTTTCACCACAGATGTCCGTCCTGAAAAGATCCTCACTGCTCCTTGTTTTTCTAGCCAGCTTTTCTCATAGGATATCTGCCATCTCTTCACTAGCCAAGTAAACATTGCCCTCCATCATTATTTATTTATGTCTTTTCTGTGTGCTTGTTGTTTTGTTCTTGACTCGCTGGACGTGCCTGTCATATTTTTATCTCACCCGCTTGTATGGTTTTGGAAGTGAAAGATTACATTTATGCGAGTGATCAAGGACGATCTTTGTGTAGAGCAAAATGAATCGATTTCCTCTGAGAAAATAAATTACTACACCTACTTCATTTGACCTGGACGCTCCCTGTGACGAACACTTACAAAATGAGGAGAATTTGAAATCACTGTGGCTGGACTGTGGTCATAACGACTGAGATGATTTCTGTGCTTGTCCTTTAGACCTTCAGTACAAAGAGAAAAAAGTATTCATCTATATTTAACACCCAGACAAGAGGAAACTGGCAGCTCTTTTATATTTCTTAAAGGGATAGTTCTCTCCAAATGGAAAATTAATTCATGCTCCACAGAAGAAAAAGTCCTCTTGCTTTGGAGCCACCTGAGGGTTGAAGCCTGACAGACAGTTGTATTCTGTTAAATATTATCTCCTCATATCAGTTTAAAACAATATGAGGATGAGTAAATGATGACATTTTCAGGTCCATGGGAAATATTCTTTTAATTCCTGTTACTTTGTTGCAACTCCTCTTGACATTGATGGAAACCCTACAGTCAACTGAGGTTCCAAATACAGTTATTACTTTGATCAAAACACAAAGCGTGCTTTGTTCTGGTTTGACCTAGAATACAGTGACATTTAATTACATAAAAATCCTTGTAATCCACTGGTTGAATCTAAAAGAAATGTCTGTGCCTGTTGATAGTCCGAAAGATTAGGTGAGATATGTTCAAAGGGAAAGGCTTGAGTCATGGAGATATGGAGATATAGAGATAGAGAGCAGGTGGAGGCAGGCATGACAGGTGAATTAATCCTTCCTCGGAGCATTTTAGGGCAAGGCTCGACCTGCACCTGATTTTCCTAGAGCTTGGATACAAAGGTTTGGATTCAAGTTCCCAAATGAGAGCAGTGTTCATTCCAAAATATAAAACAATAATTATTCAGTCTAGGAACATTGCCTTAAGATAAATAGATAGATAGATAGATAGAAACAAAATAAACAACAAAAATGAGAAAACAGCAAGCATTTTTATATAGAAAGTATAAGAAAAGCATACATGGGTATGTTAGCACGAGCTCTGCAAATTAGCAGTTTCATGTTTTCACCTTTGGAGATCTTACATCGACAGACTAAACAAATTAAATCAGAAAAGAGTCAGAAAAGAGTTCCGCGTGAAAGAAGGCGGAGCCTCAGCGCGCACCTCCTATTACGTTTTTATCACAGACCAATGGTAATATGAAGGTGTTTTGCAGCTAGAGCAAACTTTTCCTAAGAGTTCGCTTTGGCAAGCCATTTCAAACTCCCAAAACAAACTTCATTTTGGCCTGATTTTGTTCGAAATTATGTCACATCAGTTCGTTCTTTGATTTTGTTTGAAGTATATCAGGGCCTTAAGGAATAATTGATGATGGGCCATTGAATTATTAGAAAAATAATGCACACCTGAGGTGGTAATGTAGTCACGAAGCAGAGACATTGTTCATATGTTTTATTTCAAGACATTTGTCAGGTTTTTATCCTTAAAACGCTCTTGAGCGCAGGACTAATTTCTTACGCAAGCCATTGATATTCAGACTAAATTGATATATTTAGCCGTGCATATTTAGAATAAACAGAAGGTTATCGTGCTTTGGTGTGAAAGCTAATATAATTATTATATTATAGTTATAATATAATAATAGTCCATTACAGTTATCTTTATAGTTATTGTTCTTGTTGTGATCAGGCCTTAAAATAAGACTAAACAAGAATTAAAATAAGCAAAAGACAAATAAAAATCAAAATATTTCTGTTTCCATTGAAGAACCAGGATTCACACAGTCTTGAAAAACCTGGATGTATGATGTAGACTAATTTTGAAAGTGTGATTTCTAGACCTGAAACAGTCATGTAAAAAAATGGCATTCCATGGACAAAGAAAATTGACTCTACATACTGCAGAAAAAGAAAAGTAGCATGGTAGTATGCTATTCAGAATTAAATGTCATTAAATGTTACATTTTCTTGATTCCCTCATTTTTTATTCATCATTCTGAACTTACATTTAACAAGCAGATTTCTAAAGATCCATTTCTTCCAGCTTAGTGCTATTGCAAAACTCAAATGTAGTGATATGGAAAAATGCTTTTATCTAAAACTGGGCATTAGTCAGTCTTCACTGCCTTGCCTGCAGCGAGTTCGGAATGTGGCTGCTAGGCTCTTGACTAACACCAGGGTTACGTTTCTGAACTCATTGACTTCCAACATACCTTAGATGAGCCAAGAAAATAGATCATATCTATTGACTTTGATATCTGTTTGCACTGCAGAGCAAATGAAGAGCTTAGGCAATTAAAGAGGACACCAAAAACGTCCAGTGTGGGACGAATCAATACCAATGCTCTTGTAAAGAACTGCAGTCTTGTACCACTGCAGGTTCTATCAAAATGCCAATGCTATTAGAAATCACAGAGGACAGCTCTGAAAACCAAGAATGGATGCATTCATTGGTAAAGACACTCCAGCTCACAAACACGAAGCAAGGAGTGAATGTCCAGGAAAACCTACTGAAGTGGAACACAAGAAATGTCACACGACATAAAGAAGAGTCTGGCTCAAGGGCGGAGAAAGACTAAAAGCGTTGTGCTTTTGCCAGTTCCTTTTGTCCAGGTTCAATTGCGCTTTTGTCAAATCTAACAAGGATGAGTCAATAAGTGAAGTCTTGAAGCTCCATGATTGAGAACCAAAGACTTAGAGCACAGTGTGGAATTCACACAGTGTGCAATGAACTTGACTTCATCTTCTATTTCAAAATACAACATTGGATCAAAAATGCAAAATATTGATTTTTGTTTCCTAGAAGGTAATTAGATGGCACTTGCTGAAATAAGCATGTAATGAGATGTGACACTGAATATATATTGTTCCATTATGAGTAGCCTACTGTTTCACATACTGTGTTTTAATATTAGGCAATATTCCATTGTAAATATAGACTTTATTAATTTCTTTTAATTTACCCATAATTATTCCCAAGAAGAGAAATACCAAAAGTCTTTACATTGAATAAAAGTCAGATAAAACTGGTAGCAAAACACCAAAATCTATAGTTTCATAACAGCATTGGATAAACCCCATAGTTTAGTTAAATACAGGTTTATTTACTGTATTTCTGAAGCTAGTGAAATGTTTGTCAGAATTCTTTATTGGAGGTGGTTCAGTTTGGCCAGAAGCAAAATATAACCCATTATGAGCTTAAAGAGAGCAGGTTTCTGATCACCTCAGGCATTCTGTTCGGATCAGCTCACACAAAAGCAGGTGTTCCTTCAGGGCTCATTCTTTCTTTGCATAGTTTGGTCAATACAAGTTATGCATCTTTCTTCAACATATTTTCCTCTGTTGCTCCAGGCAACTGTCAAATTGATTCAGGTGATTCTCTCCAGGCCAGAGACTCTATACATGTTGCAGGTCAAATAGCATTAGAGAACGGAAACAGACAATTCTTTCTTTCCTTCATTTATGTCTTTTCCATTCCCTTTTTCCATTACCTAATATTCCTTTCACTTTCAGAGCTAAAGAGAAACAACTCTCAGTGAGAGCTTTGATTCTGACTGTGGAGTAATAACACATTTCCCTTAGTAAATCGTTTTTTTTTTTACTTCATCTTCAAGAGGTTAGTTCACCCACAAATGAAAATTCCATCATCATTTACTCCCCACCAATGTTCATAAAGAGATCGAAAAACCAATCCATATGAATTCCTGCAGAGACACGATTGCTTTATATGATGAGCAGATTGAATTTAGGCTTCTATTCACATATAAACTTTGATCAGCGAACATAAACAGAAGCTCAACCAAACCTCCTTGACACACGCGAATGAACCTCACTGGTTCTTGCTGAAGCTCAAACGTGCTGCGTAACACGAGAATGAACCTCACTGGTTCTTGCGGAAGCTCAAACGTGCTGCGTAACACGAGAATGAACCTCATTGGTTCTTGCTGAAGCTCAAACGAGCTGCGTAACACGAGAATGAACCTCATTGGTTCTTGCTGAAGCTCAAACGTGCTGCATAACACGAGAATGAACCTCATTGGTTCTTGCTGAAGCTCAAACGTGCTGCGTAACACAAAAATGAACCTCATTGGTTCTTGCTGAAGCTCAAACGAGCTGCGTAACACGAGAATGAACCTCATTGGTTCTTGCGGAAGCTCAAATCTGCTACGTAACATGAGAATGAACCTCATTGGTTCTTGTGGAAGCTCAAACGTGCTGCGTAACACGAGAATGAACCTCATTGATTCTTGCGGAAGCTCAAGCATGCCTTGAACACAAGAATGAACCTCATTGGTTCTTGCGCAAGCTCAAATGTGCTGTGTAACACGAGAATGAACCTCATTGGTTCTTGCTGAAGTTCAAACGTGCTGCGTAACACGAGAATGAACCTCATTCGTTCTTGCTGAAGCTCAAACGAGCTGCGTAACACAAGAATGAACCTCATTGGTTCTTGCTGGAGCTCAAACAAGCTGCGTAACACGAGAATGAACCTCATTGGTTCTTGCTGAAGCTCAAACGTGCTGCGTAACACGAGAATGAACCTCATTGGTTCTTGCTGAAGCTCAAACGTGCTGCGTAACACGAGAATGAACCTCACTGGTTCTTGCTGAAGCTCAAACGTGCTGCGTAACACGAGAATAAACCTCACTGGTTCTTGCGGAAGCTCAAACGTGCTGCGTAACACGAGAATGAACCTCACTGGTTCTTGCTGAAGCTCAAACGTGCTGCGTAACACGAGAATGAACCTCACTGGTTCTTGCTGAAGCTCAAACGTGCTGCGTAACACGAGAATGAACCTCACTGGTTCTTGCTGAAGCTCAAACGTGCTGCGTAACACGAGAATGAACCTCACTGGTTCTTGCGGAAGCTCAAACGTGCTGCGTAACACGAGAATGAACCTCATTGGTTCTTGCTGAAGCTCAAACGTGCTGCGTAACACGAGAATGAACCTCATTGGTTCTTGCTGAAGCTCAAACGTGCTGCGTAACACGAGAATGAACCTCATTGGTTGTTGCTGAAGCTCAAACGTGCTGCGTAACACGAGAATGAACCTCATTGATTCTTGCGGAAGCTCAAGCATGCCTTGAACACAAGAATGAACCTCATTGGTTCTTGCTGAAGCTCAAACGTGCTGCGTAACACGAGAATGAACATCACTGGTTCTTGCTGAAGCTCAAACGTGCTGCGTAACACGAGAATGAACCTCACTGGTTCTTGCTGAAGCTCAAACGTGCTGCGTAACACGAGAATGAACCTCACTGGTTCTTGCTGAAGCTCAAACGTGCTGCGTAACACGAGAATGAACCTCACTGGTTCTTGCGGAAGCTCAAACGTGCTGCGTAACACGAGAATGAACCTCATTGGTTCTTGCTGAAGCTCAAACGAGCTGCGTAACACGAGAATGAACCTCATTGGTTCTTGCTGAAGCTCAAACGTGCTGCATAACACGAGAATGAACCTCATTGGTTCTTGCTGAAGCTCAAACGTGCTGCGTAACACAAGAATGAACCTCATTGGTTCTTGCTGAAGCTCAAACGAGCTGCGTAACACGAGAATGAACCTCATTGGTTCTTGCGGAAGCTCAAATCTGCTACGTAACATGAGAATGAACCTCATTGGTTCTTGTGGAAACTCAAACGTGCCTTGAACACAAGAATGAACCTCATTCGTTCTTGCGCAAGCTCAAATGTGCTGCGTAACACGAGAATGAACCTCATTGGTTCTTGCTGAAGCTCAAACGTGCTGCGTAACACGAGAATGAACCTCATTCGTTCTTGCTGAAGCTCAAACGAGCTGCGTAACACAAGAATGAACCTCATTGGTTCTTGCTGGAGCTCAAACAAGCTGCGTAACACGAGAATGAACCTCATTGGTTCTTGTGGAAGCTCAAATCTGCTACGTAACATGAGAATGAACCTCATTGGTTCTTGTGGAAGCTCAAGCATGCCTTGAACACAAGAATGAACCTCATTGGTTCTTGCGCAAGCTCAAATGTGCTGCGTAACACGAGAATGAACCTCATTGGTTCTTGCTGAAGCTCAAACGTGCTGCGTAACACGAGAATGAACCTCATTCGTTCTTGCTGAAGCTCAAACGAGCTGCGTAACACAAGAATGAACCTCATTGGTTCTTGCTGGAGCTCAAACAAGCTGCATAACACGAGAATGAACCTCATTGGTTCTTGCTGAAGCTCAAACGTGCTGCATAACACGAGAATGAACCTCATTGGTTCTTGCTGAAGCTCAAACGTGCTGCGTAACACGAGAATGAACCTCACTGGTTCTTGCTGAAGCTCAAACGTGCTGCGTAACACGAGAATGAACCTCACTGGTTCTTGCGGAAGCTCAAACGTGCTGCGTAACACGAGAATGAACCTCACTGGTTCTTGCGGAAGCTCAAACGTGCTGCGTAACACGAGAATGAACCTCACTGGTTCTTGCTGAAGCTCAAACGTGCTGCGTAACACGAGAATGAACCTCACTGGTTCTTGCTGAAGCTCAAACGTGCTGCGTAACACGAGAATGAACCTCACTGGTTCTTGCGGAAGCTCAAACGTGCTGCGTAACACGAGAATGAACCTCACTGGTTCTTGCGGAAGCTCAAACGTGCTGCGTAACATGAGAATGAACCTCACTGGTTCTTGCTGAAGCTCAAACGTGCTGCGTAACACGAGAATGAACCTCACTGGTTCTTGCTGAAGCTCAAACGTGCTGCGTAACACGAGAATGAACCTCACTGGTTCTTGCTGAAGCTCAAACGTGCTGCGTAACACGAGAATGAACCTCATTGGTTCTTGCTGAAGCTTAAACGTGCTGCGTAACACGAGAATGAACCTCATTGGTTGTTGCTGAAGCTCAAACGTGCTGCATAACACGAGAATGAACCTCATTGGTTCTTGCTGAAGCTTAAACGTGCTGCGTAACACGAGAATGAACCTCACTGGTTCTTGCTGAAGCTCAAACGTGCTGCGTAACATGAGAATGAACCTCACTGGTTCTTGCTGAAGCTCAAACGTGCTGCGTAACACGAGAATGAACCTCATTGGTTCTTGCTGAAGCTTAAACGTGCTGCGTAACACGAGAATGAACCTCATTGGTTGTTGCTGAAGCTCAAACGTGCTGCGTAACACGAGAATGAACCTCATTGATTCTTGCGGAAGCTCAAGCATGCCTTGAACACAAGAATGAACCTCATTGGTTCTTGCGCATGCTCAAATGTGCTGCGTAACACGAGAATGAACCTCATTGGTTCTTGCGGAAGCTCAAACGTGCTGCGTAACACGAGAATGAACCTCATTGGTTCTTGCTGAAGCTCAAACGTGCTGCGTAACACAAGAATGAACCTCATTGGTTCTTGCTGAAGCTCAAACGTGCTGCGTAACACGAGAATGAACCTCATTGTTTCTTGCTGAAGCTCAAACGTGCTGCGTAACACAAGAATGAACCTCATTGGTTCTTGCTGAAGCTCAAACGAGCTGCGTAACACGAGAATGAACCTCATTGGTTCTTGCTGAAAGGGATAGTTCACCCAAAAATGAAAATTTGATGTTTATCTGCTTACCCCCAGGGCATCCAAGATGTAGATGACTTTTTTTCTTCAGTCGAACGCAAATTATGATTTTTAACTGCAACCGCTGCCGTCTGTCAGTCAAATAATAGCAGTGATTGGGAACTTGAACAATAAGAGTCGAAAAAACTTCCATAGACAAATCCAAATTAAACCCTGCGGCTCTTGACGGCACACTGATGTCCTAAGACACGAAACGATCGGTTTGTGCAAGAAACCGAACAGTATTTATATAATTTTTTACCTCTAATACACCACTATGTCCAACTTCGTTCAGCTTCCGGCTAGTGAGGTCAGATCGCGCTCTGACAACGGAAGTGATGTCTCGCGCTCATTGAAGTATATGGGCGAGACATCACTTCCGTCACCAGAACGCGTTTTTTGACCTCACTAACAGGAAGCTGAACGAAGTTGGACATAGTGGTGTATTAGAGGTAAAAATTATATAAATAATGTTCGGTTTCTCGCACAAACCGATCGTTTCGTGTCTTAGGACATTAATGTGTCGTCACGAGCCGCAGGGTTTAATTTGGATTTGTCTAAGCAAGTTTTATTTACTGTTATAGTTGAAGTTCCCATCCACTGCTATTATTTGACTGACAGACGGCAACGGTTGCAGTTAAAAATCATAATTTGCGTTCGACTGAAGAAAAAAAGTCACCTACATCTTGGATGCACTGGGGGTAAGCAGATAAACATCAAATTTTCATTTTTGGGTGAACTATCCCTTGAAGCTCAAACGTGCTGCGTAACACGAGAATGAACCTCATTGGTTTTTGCTGAAGCTCAAACGTGTTCATAAAGAGATCGAAAAACCAATCCATATGAATTTCTGCAGAGACACGATTGCTTTATATGATGAGCAGATTGAATTTAGGCTTCTATTCACATATAAACTTTGATCAGCGAACATAAACAGAAGCTCAACCAAACCTCCTTGACACACGCGAATGAACCTCACTGGTTTTTCTAGAAGTTCAAACGTGCTGCGTAACACGAGAATGAACCTCATTGGTTCTTGCTGAAGCTCAAACGTGCTGCGTAACACGAGAATGAACCTCATTGGTTCTTGCTGAAGCTCAAACGTGCTGCGTAACACAAGAATGAACCTCATTGGTTCTTGCTGAAGCTCAAACGTGCTGCGTAACACGAGAATGAACCTCATTGGTTCTTGCGGAAGCTCAAATCTGCTACGTAACATGAGAATGAACCTCATTGGTTCTTGTGGAAGCTCAAACGTGCTGCGTAACACGAGAATAAACCTCACTGGTTCTTGCGGAAGCTCAAACGTGCTGCGTAACACGAGAATGAACCTCATTGGTTCTTGCTGAAACTCAAACGAGCTGCGTAACACGAGAATGAACCTCATTGGTTCTTGCTGAAGCTCAAACGTGCTGCATAATACGAGAATGAACCTCATTGGTTCTTGCTGAAGCTCAAACGTGCTGCGTAACACAAGAATGAACCTCATTGGTTCTTGCTGAAGCTCAAACGTGCTGCGTAACACGAGAATGAACCTCATTGGTTCGTGCGGAAGCTCAAATCTGCTACGTAACATGAGAATGAACCTCATTGGTTCTTGTGGAAGCTCAAACGTGCTGCGTAACACGAGAATGAACCTCATTGGTTCTTGCTGAAGATCAAACATGCTGCGTAACATGAGAATGAACCTCATTGGTTCTTGCTGAAGCTCAAACGAGCTGCGTAACACGAGAATGAACCTCATTGGTTCTTGCTGAAGCTCAAACGAGCTGCGTAACACGAGAATGAACCTCATTGGTTCTTGCTGAAGCTCAAACGTGCTGCATAACACGAGAATGAACCTCATTGGTTCTTGCTGAAGCTCAAACGAGCTGCGTAACACGAGAATGAACCTCATTGGTTCTTGCAGAAGCTCAAATCTGCTACGTAACATGAGAATGAACCTCATTGATTCTTGCGGAAGCTCAAATGTGCTGCGTAACACGAGAATGAACATCACTGGTTCTTGCTGAAGCTCAAACGTGCTGCGTAACACGAGAATGAACCTCATTGGTTCTTGCTGAAGCTCAAACATGCTGCGTAACATGAGAATGAACCTCATTGGTTGTTGCTGAAGCTCAAACGTGCTGCGTAACATGAGAATGAACCTCATTGGTTCTTGCGGAAGCTCAAATGTGCTGCGTAACATGAGAATGAACCTCATTGGTTCTTGCTGAAGCTCAAACGTGCTGCGTAACACGAGAATGAACCTCATTGGTTCTTGCTGAAGCTCAAACGTGCTGCGTAACACGAGAATGAACCTCATTGGTTCTTGCGGAAGCTCAAATGTGCTGCGTAACACGAGAATGAACCTCATTGGTTCTTGCTGAAGCTCAAACGTGCTGCGTAACACGAGAATGAACCTCACTGGTTCTTCCTCATCAAGCAAACATGCTTGTGCTTCCATTTACCATAACTTATTGTTAATGAATTGTCTTGTCTGTTGATGAATATTTATATGTGAATAGAAGCCTAAATTCAATCTGTTCATCATAAAGCGATCGAGTTTCTTCAGAGAATTTGGACTCAACTGCTCAATTCATTATGATTAGTTTTATGATCTCTTTATGAACTTTTTGAAGCATCATAGTGGTAGTTGCGTAGACTGTCAATGGAGGGACAGAAATCTCTGATTCTATTAAAAAGATATTTATTTGTGTTTCGAAGATGAACAAAAGTCTTATGGGTTTGGAACGACATGAGGGTGAGTAAATGATGACAGAATTTGGTGAACGAACCCTCTAAAGCCACAATGTAGCGACAGGACTTTTAACCTGTTTTGTGACGTGCATACAAGTGAAACGGGTTATCGAAAAAGAAAAAATGTAGGGCGGGAACTTGGTTTTGTCTATTGGTTGTTGACGGAGGCAGATCTGACTCCAAGCTTGCAGTCAATTGTAAGAAAGGAGCACAGATAAAGTTACACAGATAAGAGCACAGATAAGTCTGTTGTTTCACTGGAAGATCAAGTTATGATATTTTAAGTAAAAATTGAGGTCAACAATAGCATATGAATTTTTATTCAATGCTGACTTTAGGGAGTACAGCAAAATGTGCCTTTTGTTAGGCTTCAAGATTTACATAATAATAATCCAATAAAACCCAAAAGAGTGCAGATGCTTTAATGGGAATCCTAAAACTGAGGTCAGGTTGTTACTAGAGCAACATTTGGTGGTGCAGGATAAAAGATGTTACAGTGACATTTCCCATACAGTGCTTCCTGTAGTTCATTGACTTGATATTGACTTTAATATATGCTTAGTGAGGCTTTTGTTTTTCATGTCAGTCCTGGTAAATTGCATTGACCTTTTCCGATAAACGCCCTACTAACAGCGGCATTTGCTCTGTACAAGAGAATCTCTGTAATTCGAGGAACATCCCACAAAAAACAGCTGCAGTGCATTTTTCTTGCCGTTTTCCCAGGCAGTGCTTGTAGAGCTAACTAATTTATCACCAGCCCCACCGGAGAAGACTGATGTAAGCTGTATTCACTATCTGCTCCAGAGTTTTCCCTTTGCATCCCATTATTCTGTCTAGGCCTAATGTTGCTAATAACAGGGCTGTTGACTGATAAATTGTCCACATTGAATTACCAGATTTTAAGATGAATGCCAGATTTTTTTTTTTTTTTTTTTTCATTCTTGCCGAAGAATGTGTATTTAATTGTTTGATGGTTTGATCCAAAATTTTTTTCTTTTTGAAGGAAGAGCTGTGTTTCTGGTCATAAAGTAGCTCATATCACAGCAGGGCACATCCACATTCTGCCGGCAATGTTTTATAGTGAATATTTCATGTGCAATGTGGAACACGGTTGTCAGCATGGTCTTGTCATTTACATGAACCGTGAATGTACAGTCTAACATTGTTTGGCTGTAATCAATATGACTTATCCATCTTTATTCACCTATTTAAACCTTTTCTGCTTGGTCCCAATAAAAATAACAACTTGGGAGTAGTCAGTGGATACAATTTCACGTTAGTTGTTAAAGATTATAGGGCTCTAATTGGTTGATTTAGTCTTGCAGAGGCTTGCAAATCATTCCAGGTTTACAGTGCCTTGTTATTTTCCAAAGCTTTATTTGATTCATTTCTATCAATAGACTTCTAAAGTCCTTAATTAAGTAGTCCTTAATTAAATATAAATGCTTGTTTTTTTCTGGAGTCAAGCACATTTAGGTGACATATTATTATTATTATTATTAAGCATTTTGATTTACAACTAGGTCATGAAATTGTATTTTTTGGGCCCTAATGTTCATTAGCTAATTGTTAACCAAATTTAACCAAAGAAAGAAAAATAATTTTGATAAAATGAACTCAAAAGTTTCAAGGTCCCATCTGATTTAGCGTGAATTCCATTTGTGTTGCGTCACTCTTTCAGGATGTAGTAACACAATCTCTGCAATTATTCAAACTTTTGACCCTTTAGTCCTGAAGGCAGTACAGTTACAGCTTTGCACATCATGGGGCCTTTGTGCCTGTTTGCACAATATCTCAGAGATGCTTGTCTACAAATGGCTAATTCCTTCCAGACCTCCATGTCTAAAATGATCCTGATATCTGCTTTTCATAAATGAAAGGATATCTGTGCTTCATTGTAGTTTGGGGAGTATTGTCATTACATTGTCACTCTTAACATGAAATATACATCGCTTTGCATTCCCTTTGACCTCTGCATCTGGGTTTGGATAACACGTAATGACTCTTGGTAGACCAAAAACCAAGAAAATATGGGACCAATTTCACAGCATAAGAGTGCTATTCAGATGGCTTTGATTTGTTGGTTCAGGATCATTTTTGTGGAAAAATGCTTGGATATCAAATCTATTATTTTTTATCATGAAAGCAAGTTCAAGGAGCATGTTATGTTGCAGAAAATGTTCACTTTTGTTAACAACTCTCTCTCAGTGAAGTACGGAAGAGGATTAGGGCCAAGCAATAATAAAAAATTAAAACCATCTCGAAATTTTATGATTTTTTTTTCTCGTAATTTAACGAGTTTATTCTCAACATTTTATCTCGACTTTTTTCTCGAAATTTAACAACTTTTTTCTCGAAATTTAACGAGTTTTTTTCTCGTAATTTAACGAGTTTATTCTCAACATTTTATCTCGACTTTTTTCTCGAAATTTAATGAGTTTTTTTCTCGTAATTTAACGAGTTTATTCTCAACATTTTATCTCGACTTTTTTCTTGAAATTTAACAACTTTAATCTCGAGATGGTTTTATTTTTTTATTATTGCTTGGCCCTAATCCTCTTCCGTAGTGAAGCTCTCATTTTAAGACGAGCCACAAATAAGACAATTAACAAAATATTAAGCATTATAACCCTGAAAAAAGCAGTACTCTCAAGTGCTTCAAGAGTTTTTCTCACAATAACTTTTAATCTGCTGGTGTGACAGTGATTTTAGTGGTTGTAATGTGGCCTTCAAGTGGAGTTAGAAATATCATATTACAAGTTCATAGCATGAGTGGGAAATTCTGAGTTCTGCAAAATGTGAAACATGCCAAAAAAAAAAAAAAAAAATCTTGTAAGTAGTATCCTGGGAAGGCCAGGTGCACTTGAAGGCGTCAGTTCCCCTCAAGTTCACACAGATGTCAAAGTTCATTAACTGTGAACATGATCCGTTGACGTCTGAAAACCACAAAGATTCCAAATGTTTTGCCTTAATCTTGAACAATCTAGCTATTGTTGCTATTGTCATCTACATCATAAGAAACTTCTTTTTGTGAAATATTTTGCTTGAGTATAATTTGCTTTCCTACTCAGAGTAGATTAAATAAAAATAAATAAATGAAAAAACAGGTAATGAGAAAGTTTAAAATAAAAATGAATATATGATATCATATGAAAAATAAAGTCTCCTAGGGAAACTGTAGAATTTATTTACATGCTATTAATTTAATTTCAAGGAATTTGTCATAATTCCAAGTAGAATTGTATCCCCCATAGAAAACAATGTAAGTACCACATTCAAGGTACAGAAAGGTAGTAAAAACATCATTAAAATAGTTAACGTGTTAAAATACCATGTGACTACAGTGGTTCAGCCTTAATGTTATGTATTGGCCAGCATCAGACACATGCGTCGTACTGTTCACGTGAACAGCGTCAGCCAATAATGAGCTGGCGTTCTGATGTAGAACCTGGAAGCGCTGAACGTAAACAGTGTAGGAGAATGACAGGGAAGAGAAGACATTGAATAAAGTCGTTATTTTTGTTTAGTTTTGCGCACAAAAAGTATTCTCGTCGCTTCATAACATTAAGGTTGAACCACTTTTTTCTACTTTTCTGGACCTTGAATGTGGTAATTATGTTGCTTTCTATGGAGGATTAAAAAAAACCTCTCAGATTTCATCAAAATATCTTAATTCGTGTTTCAAAGATGAACGAAGGTCTTACGGGTTTGGAATGACATGAGAGTGAGTAATTAATGACAGAAATGTAATTTTTGGGTGAACTAAGCCTTTAAATAAGTGCTCATGATTCTGCACTCACAAATTGACTTTTGCACTTCAGAAAACACATCAGTCACTAGACATGGTTGTGAAGTATTATACGTTATGATGCCTTCCAGACCTTTGAATATGTCTTCAACATTTCTCAAAGCTTGAAGACAGAATTCTTCAGCACAAAGCAGCTGATATAAACCACAGTGAAATGTGGCCAGTTGCAAAGCTTTGATTAATAAAACCTGCAGTTTGTTCCAGCCTTCTAAACATTGGAGCAGTGGTGTAAACAGTAGATAACTATGTGCACTGTGCTTCATTATTTCACAGCTAGAGTGCAATAATGAAATATCCCTTGAAAAATGCAGCATTGGCTGCCAATCCCGAGTCAAGGTAAACAACTACATGAATTTCAACAAAATCCTTTTGATTTTGCACAATAATTCTGTTTGAATGATTTTTCTGCTCTGTTTTGATCATTGCTTAACTCTTACAAGAAAAGGTTCTATATAGAACCTTTAAGGGTTCTGTAGGTGCTGTATAGAACATTTTAGGGGTTCACATCATGGGGTCATTTTATGGATTTAGTTGTTTTAATTCAATTTTATGATTTCAGCTCGTAAACATACTTTATCACTAGGAAAAATTAAAATAACCTGTTAAACATGAAGTATTAGGCAATAATTTAAGGCATTTCTCTTTATATAGAAACCTTTTGGCATAAAAGCGTTCTTTAAAATTGAGTTAAGAACCCTAAGGTTCTATATTGAACACCACTGAATGTTTGTGCTTTAGCAAGTCAGTAAGTTACTTCTGAGCAAATCAAAAACAGACTCCTGTTGTTGCCTTGGAGACACATAATTTGATGACCGCTGCAAGCCAAGCTGGAAAACATTTGCAGTCCAACCAAGACAGAACAACATAAATCAGTGGTTCACCAGCAGGTGATTTGTTCCTATAGGCTCCAGCCACAGTCTTTCTACCACAACTATGCAATGTTTCATCCTCGCCTTGTCCAAAGCGTGTTTAGTCTTTCTAAGCCCCTCTCCTGAAAGTAAGCTGGAGGCAAACTGGAACCTGATCCCCTGTGAAGACCACAATGATGAAGGTAGATCCAAACAAATCTACCCAGTGTTCTTCTTCCATCAATAGGAACCATGTTGATTTGCTCTTTGAGCTTTCTGTAGGATTCTCTGCAAAGTGTTGATATAATCAACATGTTTAGTGTGGGTAAAAAAAAAAAAAATGAAACGGTAGGATGTGCCTGAGCCATGGTTTATTTAAAATGCTTTCAAATATAAAGACAATTTCTCTCCAGGAAATAAAATGGATACATTAGCTGAGATGATCCGGAGTTTTGCGGGCAAAACCTTCCATTATCTATTGTCAATGGTGTAGAGATGTATGAAGCACAGCTCAAACAGAAGTCAAACCCAGCAGCTTTCTGTTGGTCAGAGCAACTTGAATCTGTTGAGAAATCTATGTGCGGAAATCTTTCGCTCTCATGTGATATTCCCGATCATGTGACTGCACCTTTATTCTTACTTAATGGTAATCCAGCCAACAGGGAAAGTTCTCAGAACTTTTCTGGCAAGGTTCTCTCAAATTATGAATACATGTTCTTCCACTAATATTAATAGAATGTTTGTTCAAAGTAATCTGGGGCCTCATTTATAAAATGTTACGTAGAAACCGTCCTACATTTGATTTTACGATCATTTCTCAAATGCGCGTACGTGATTCAGAGAATGAACGTTAGCACAAAAAAACGTGTGTACACGTCTCTTCCAGAAGTGAAATTTATGAATTGCAAATGACCTTGAAATTTGTGCGCAGCTAAATGGTTTCCGATCTCCACTTTGTAAACGCCACCTAATCAATTTCTTTAACATATAACAGAGCACCAGTCAATGTCCAAATTTACTTGAGAAAAGGCGGCAAGAATTTCTTAGATTTCCAACTACCTGCAGTTCTCTGCCACAAGGAAAAGTTTTCATGCCTGCTTAGACCCTGATGTGGTGCTAAGCACTTTTCCACATCAAGTTCAAATCTGTGAGTGTGCACGTTTTATAAATGAGGCCCCTGGTCTTTAATACTGTCCTCAAAACATTACCACAAAAACATTATATCTAAACATTGTTTATTGAACGTTTTAGTTTTGACATTTGTCTAACATTTTTAAATGTTACAACTGGTTTCAGATTGTTTAGAAAACATTTATAAGTAATGTTCCAATAATGTTTGCGAAATGAAATGTTCCCTTTGCAAAAAAAAAAAAAAAAAAAAGTTTTAAAAATATTTAAAAAAACTAGACATTTTAAACATTCAGAAATAACATTTCCATAACTTAATGGGAATGTTAGCAAAACATTCTTAGAACATATATTTGTTAGCTGGAAAGAGATGTATCGACACCCTTAAAGGGATAGTTCACCCCCATCAAAAAAAAAATGCATTTCTTCTATGGAACATATATATTAAATGTTTATCTATGAAATGAAACTCAATGAAAACATGTTTTGGATCATATTGACTTATGGACAAACAGTTGAAACATAACACTTCTTAAGATATCTTATTTTGTGTGTCACAGGAGAAAAAAAAAGAGTCAGGTTTGGAAAGACAAAATGAGAAAATGATGACAAAACTTTAATTTTTGACAGACATTTTGAGTATTAGAAGTAAACAAATATGATAATTAATCGAACTGTTGGAAAACATCTGAATAAAGTAATCTTGACTGTAGGACAATTTACACTGCACTGACAGACGGGTCACTTCACTTCATCAGGTTTTGTCAGGTCTTGTGTTCACCAGTTAAACATGTTGATTCAGTGTTTGTTGAGTTGTAGAATATCTGAGAAGTGCCGTCCTCTAATCCAAGACCTTAATCATGTCTTGAACATGGTCATTTATTTATTTATCTATTTATTTTTAATAAAGAAACAGAACAGTAGATGAAATTCTAGCTCTTATTCTAGTTGGGAAATAATCATTTTGGAACTATTTGCAGATAATATTCACATTAATTTGCTTAAAAATATGCACACATGTAAGGGGAAGGAGAGTGTGTGTGTGTGTGTGTGTGTGTGTGTGTGTGTAAAACATTCAAAATTAACATTCAAATAACATTCAAATTCCCTAATGGTCTGGTGGTAGACCTTTTGTTAACCGTGTCAGAGGTTCCTGGTTCTAATCCGCCCTCATGTAGGTTTTTTTTCCTCATAAAAATAAAATGTGTTTTGAAGAATCGAGTCTCTGCAATGGCATTAAGTGACAGATTGATGTGCTTGTCTATTTCTAATTATTTGGGGGGCCTTGTTCCCCTCAATGTCTATGGTGCTTACGGCCCTGCTGTAATCTGATGATTGTGTGTTGGTCTGCGTCTGTCGGTGCAGTGCGAATTGGCTTTATAATAGTCATCTCAGATGTTCTTCAGAATTGCACGACTAAAATTTGCTCTTTCGAGAGTTTATTTAGAAATTAAGTGCCGTATGGACGCGTCTCATCTTGTGTTCCTGGCGTTCGCCCTGGTTTCCCGTGTCCTCCTGAACGAGCTCCACAAGTAGAGCCTGTAGCTGCTGTCTCACGGCCCGCCTGCGCTCGCCGTCCTCCCCGCCGTCGAAATCTGCGCACTCCTGCACGGCTCGCTGCAGATCCACCTGCAGGGGGAGCCCCGCTTTAGCGCCGAGCAGCGTGGGAGAAAACCAAGGCCTGAAGATCTTCTCACAGATCACCTGCAGAGAGACAGAAAGAGAAGCATGACAGGTATCGACCCCAAAGGGAAAAACCAGGGCTATGGATGAGGGATGGCGGCCATTAGCGCCATCCTGATGTCATTTCATCATCTCCGGAGCAATCATCAGCCATATTCGCAATGCGTGCCATTTGAAAGGGACCGGAGCGCAAAATGCAATGGTCTCCTTGACCCAACAGCCTGAACGTTACAAAGCCCTCATTGTTCTGAATGGCAGGCCATACAATGGGAAGGTAGAGGTCACCAAGGGTTGCGTTAAGTGATCGAGAACGGAGAGATGGGCTCTGTCTCAGCCACCTGCAGCCTGGAGCTGGACTTGGTTTCATGCGGCCAGCTCGTCTGTTAGCTTGTTCTCCTTAAGGGGAGTTGGCACTGACAGCAGGTGTTGACTACGAACAAACCGAAATGAACAGATGAAAGACGTTGCGTGACTGTGGCAAAGTATCTTATGGGAAATATAAACCTGCTTTTACCTGTAATGGCGGCGGCATTCAGAAAAACAGTTACACCTAATTCCACTCCATTTATTGTCATAATTTCATCGCAAATATTAACTGAAGTATTTTTTTAACTTCCTTGTTGTAAATTTGACTCCGATCAAATCACTGAATTTTAGATGATAAATTTCCGATCTAAGCCATATATAATCTGTAATATATAATACATATAATATATATGTTTTTTCCTGTTTTGTTCTTTTTGCAATGTAATTTCAGTGTAAATAGTCGTGTTGGAATTCTTGCACTTTTTAATGAAATTTAATGGTAGGGATGCACGGATATGAAAATTCTGGCCAATACGATAACCGATAATTCTTTATATTTGAAAGCCTATAATCAACATATTGGCTGATAAATCTAGATCCAAATTTTGATATAATTTTTGAGAGCCTGGTTACATAAACAAAAGTTTCACCATTTAAAAGCTATGTCCCAAGCACACAATTATAATGTTCTCATTATAATTTTATGTAGCCTATATGACAGACTTGTGCTGCACATGTTGCACTTGACTGTATTTTCCTTTTTGAAGTGATTTCAGTCATATTTCAAGCAATTCAAAACCATCATGGCGGACAGTGCGCATCTGAAGTGTCTCAGCTGAAGGAAATAATCCATTATTTATTGGCCTTGATATATCGACCAAAAATTTTCTTGCCAATAATGATAACATTAAAAATGAACATATGGAGTTTTGTCCTCTGTAGAGGACATTATATTTTAGACAATTTCTCTGAGACCTTACATGACACCGTCTGAATGTCCTGTAGAGAGCACAATCAGGGCTTTTCAGAGATACCAAATGTTCGGAGGTTTCACCGTGACCTCTCCCTCTCCTTGGTCTTTAAAAATGGCTGACATTAATTTAGTGATCAAATTTAACACCCTTATGGAAAATGATAATATTTTGTTATTATCTTTTACCTCTTACTAATTTTCAAATTGTTTGTAATAAATGAACATCTCAGAAAAATGTTATGGGGTTTCAAATCAAAATATGACTTTCTGCTACAAAACAGGACATTGATTTTATACATGTCCACTGTAGAGGACAACAGGACTGTTTATCAGGCATTTTGGGAGACACACTACACACATATTGCATAAAGCATATTGCATATTGTTTTTGCCTTTTCATGTCTATTCATGTCTTATTTTATTTTTAAAAAACTGAGTATGCATAACATATGAATAAAATCTAATTTTTCACAAAAAAAAAAAAATATCAATTTTTTTTCTTATGCTCTAACCAATGTAATGACATAAAAAAATACAAAATTCACAAAACTTTTTTTTGGTGGCCGATATATCGTGCATCCCTATTTAATAGTAAAACTTAATAAGTTTCCATTAGTTAATGAGTTGTTGAACAATGAGCAATACATTTGTTACAGGATTTACTAATCTTTGTTAACGATAGTTAATAAAAATGCAATTATTCATTGTTAGTTGATGTTAGCTCAGGTTCCTTACATAATATTAACAGATACAACTTTTGATTTTAATAATGTAGTAGTAAATGTTGAAACTAATATTAATTAAGATGAATAAATGCTTTAGAGATATTTTTCATGTTAACAAATGGAACCGTATTGTATTGTGTTACTAATGTGTCTTATAATTAGGGGCCAAATTTACAGTGTTCTTAATTTTTATTTAGATTTCTTTTTTTTTTTTATTGAACTTTTTCCTTTTTTTAAGCAGAAATTAATCTATAAAACTAGTGTTTTCGCTGGTGAACATGCCATGGTCAGGTGTTTTACACACCAGGTCAGTTTAGGAAAAAAAGTCATGTGAACAACCTCACAAAAAATGATGAGAGATCGGAATTGTTGGCTTGTGGTGTGAATGGAGCTTTATTATTTTTTTTTATGCAGATTTGCTAAATAAATGTAAAAATATGTGTAGTTTATCTGTAGCCTGCTGCGTTTAGCCATAGCCAGCAACTATCTGTCTCATAATCAAAGGTGCTTCCTTTGTTCGTTCAGCCCTGTTAACCCCCATTGTGTTTTGGAGCAGTAACGATGGCGCTATCTGATTCCCTTCAGCGTTATCATGAACTATTAACATTCCATGCATTTTTCTTGGCAGTGTTTACAGCTGAAGAATGATTGTCTCCTCTGGCTATTTTAGTGGTATTCCTGTGTGACACACAGGAAAATGACTTCCTGTGAAATCATTTTCTTTTCCCTTTCAGAACAAGTCGGCACCCTATCGCATATATAACCGCTAACCACTTACCTCCAAAGGATTATTGAATGTCAAAATAAAGAATAATTGATGCAAATTATTAAATAATTGCAGTATACAATACACAGAAACCTCACCCACCTGAAGATTACTGTTTTTGCGGTTTGGCCCACATCTGTTTTTAGTTTTGTCACACTTGGAGATGCAGTCAAAGAAGTTGCAGTCATTGTCACTGGTGCAGTTCTGCTCAAGTATGTCTCTCATTTTGGGCTCAAAAAAAGCCATGTCCACATCTATTGCCACCACCTGACCAGAAAAAAATAAAAACAACAGTAATTAATATAAAGTATATAGTATTTACATTTACAGTGGGGTCCAACATTTCAAAACAACAATAATCTGGTATTCAAAATCTATTTTAAACCTAGGAAAAAAAAAAAAAAAAAAAAAGTTTTGTGATTTAAAAGAAAAAAACAGTATGACAAAAAAAAAAAAAAAAAAATCATATTCTGCACTATTTCTAGGATACTAATTAAATATGACATTTTTCTTACAAATTTGAGACAATGAATCATCCAAACTCTGTACAATATATCATTAGTTCTTGCTTACATTTAAAATATCAAATATTAAAACTAAGAATAATCGAGATGACAATATTAATGAACTTTAAATTGAAATTGTATTGCAATAATTTGAAATAAAAAAAAAAAAAGTTTTTCAATAGTGGTCTCAGACTATTGAACTTATTTAAACACTGTAAAAATAGATATGTGTAAATAGACATATACTGTAAAATATACCTATAACCAGTTAGCTCTTACTAAGATTCGGTGAGCATTGACAAAGCTGTTGCCGCATTCTAAATTCTGTTTTATCAGAATATTAATGAGAATTTGTGCATGATATTAACATAGTCCTCGACAAAAAAATTCACCGGCAATGCAAACAGGATCTTAAACACTAACTTTACTAACTTTTGTAATGCTGTGTGTTAGAAGAGTGTATATTGGTGATTTCACTTCAATTGATGGGTGTCATAGCGACGCATACTGCATGATGTCAGATGCCGTTTACAGTAAAACCCATTAAACCCTCAGAATGAGCAGCATTCATCTCAACCTCATCGGCTCCGCTGGAACACAAATAACGTGTGCGTAATGCAGAGAATTTGCTGTATAGATCTACAGATGCTAAATATAGATTTTTAATCTATTTGTGAATCATTTCATCATGAGATCTGAGAAAATATTTTAGTTCACAGTATAATTCTCTTGCTTATATACTAACTGATATGCTTAAATAGATAGCTTGTGTTTGAAGAACTCAACATTTAGTCTTATGATAACCAAACTATAATAATGATACTTTTTGTAATTATTAATTATCATTAATAATTATAATCATAATTAGCTTAAATACTTGGAATATCTAGACCATAACAAGCCTCGGGCAACACAAGTTTATAAGGAAATCTTTTGGAAATGTAATTAAGCAGTTAAACACTATCCTCCCTGTAGTTTACATCACAGTTTTGCCAACGAGACGAGGATTATGTGCCCATGAGTTTGATCTAATTATAATAATGCTTGCCTATAATATGCAGAATAATCTAATAGCAATAATCTAATTACTAGAATTATAATCTAATCTAATACTGAAACATTGTAAAATATTTATGATATGGGTCTAAGACTTGCCTTGGATGATTCATTCAACCACAAACACATCGCAAATGCTTGCATTTATTTTCTCCTTAATTTTGTTTAATCAGCTCGTACTTTTCTGATTAAATGAAGTAATTTAGTAGATCACTTGGTCCACTCCTGTCAGAGTCAACAAGGAATGAGTTCACCATTATTTTCATGACTACAAGCATTATTTCAGAGGTGCTTGAGAATAATGCTAACTAATAAATGCACAATGCAATGGCATAAAGTTTCCATGGTCCCACTTTATATTAAGTGTCTTTAACTACAATGTACTATCATTTAAATTAATCATTTGATACTTATACTGCAACCTCCTCTATAATTATATCTATAATTATACTGTTGACCTTTCCCTTACACCTTAAACCTACCCATACCACTTAACTACTATGTACTAACATTTAAATTAATAATTTGATACAATGCACTTTTATTGAAAAAAACCTGCATGTAATTACACCTGTTAATAATTTCTGTAATTATATCTATAATTACACTGTTGATCTATCCCTTACACCTTAACCCACCCTTAAACCTAACTATACCACTAAACCTTTCCCTAACCTTACCCGCATCCCACCTCAATAGCAGCAAAAGTGTTTTGCAATATAATATGAACACAATAAGTACATTGTAATTTTTTTTTTTACATACAGTAGTGGCCAAAAGTGCGAATGTCTGGCCTAGGAAAATTGATATCTTCATCCTTTATTAAAGTATTATTAAAAATGTGTTAAAGATTTTTTAAAAGAGCTTGGAGTCAATTGTTGTGATAACAATAATTTTTGGCCTGGCTGTCATGCATAGAAACAAGAGAGAACCATCAAAATATGAATAACTGATTGTTGAAGTCAATTTATGCTTTTTTTTCTTTTTTTGGAACAGTAAAATAAAACCTATAGAAGCTTGTTTCCGCCATGAAATAAAAAATAAAAAAGGTAATTGCAACTTTTAATCTCACAATTCAGAATTTTTTTGTCAGAATTGCGAAATATAAAGTCAGAATTGCGAGATATAAAGTCAGAATTGCGTGATATAAAGTCAGAATTGCAAGATATAAAGTCAGAATTGCGAGTTATAAAAAGTGTTTTGCTATATAATAGCATATAATAGAATTGCTAGTTATAAAGTCAGAATTGCGAGATATAAAGTCAGAATTGCGAGATATAAAGTCAGAATTGTGTGATAAAGTCAGAATTGTGAGATAAAGTCAGAATTGCGAGATATAAAAAGTGTTTTGCTATATAATAGCATATAATAGAATTGCGAGTTATAAAGTCAGAAATGCGAGATATAAAGTCAGAATTGCGAGTTATAAAGTCAGAATTGCGTGATATAAAGTCAGAATTGTGTGATATAAAGTCAGAATTGCGAGTTATAAAGTCAGAATTGCGTGATATAAAGTCAGAATTGCGAGATATAAAGTCAGAATTGCGAGTTATAAAGTCAGAATTGCGTGATATAAAGTCAGAATTGCGAGTTATAAAGTCAATTGCGAGTTATAAAGTCAGAATTGCGTGATATAAAGTCAGAATTGCGAGTTATAAAGTCAGAATTGCGAGATATAAAGTCAGAATTGCGAGATATAAAGTCAAAATTGCGAGTTATAAAGTCAGAATTGCGAGATATAAAGTCAAAATTGCGAGTTATAAAGTCAGAATTGCGAGTTATAAAGTCAGAATTGCGAGTTATAAAGTCAGAATTGCGAGATATAAAGTCAAAATTGCGAGTTATAAAGTCAGAATTGCGAGATATAAAGTCAAAATTGCGAGTTATAAAGTCAAAATTGCGAGTTATAAAGTCAAAATTGCGAGTTATAAAGTCCGAATTGCGAGATATAAAGTCAAAATTGCGAGATATAAAGTCAAAATTGCGAGATATAGTCAAAATTGCGAGTTATAAAGTCAAAATTGCGAGTTATAAAGTCAAAATTGCGAGTTATAAAGTCAGAATTGCAAGATATAAAGTCAGAATTGTGTGATATAAAGTCCGAATTGCGAGTTATAAAGTCAGAATTGCGAGTTATAAAGTCAGAATTGTGAGTTATAAAGTCAGAATTGCGAGTTATAAAGTCAGAATTGCGAGTTATAAAGTCAGAATTGTGAGTTATAAAGTCAGAATTGCGAGTTATAAAGTCAGAATTGCACGTATAAAGTCAGAATTGCGAGATATAAAACTCGCAATTATGAGAAAAAAAGTGGCCACTACTGTAGTAGTTAAAGACAACTAATATAAAGTGTGACCAATATTTCTATTCATACTTAAACCGAAAATGCTGTGCAACGTGCCACAATCAGTACATATTTGACTGAATAATTTTCAGTGTGGATTTTGGGATTTCACTGATTTGCTTCTGGCTATTAAGTGTTTACTCACCGTCAGGTCCTTCCTGATAGCAAAGTTCTCTGGTTTGATATCGCAGAGGTGTAAGCGGTGGGAAAAATCATTCTCAAAATGCTCCACCATCTCCAGAAAGCTCAGAGCCACTCGGGGCACCATATCTCTCAAGGTGAACATCCTGTCCTGCCCGCTGTCCGGGCTCGGCGAGGGGCTCAGTGACAGATCCTCCAGAGAGAATATGTGTTGGTCCCATGCGTGTCCAGCCGCCAAGTACTCCACGGCATAGAAGTGACCACAAGAGCCCAGGATCTTGGCCACGTGGTGGGTCAAATCCTGCAGGACCCTGAGGAAGATATACTCCTCCTGCTGAAGGAGAGCCCATAGCGAGGCCAGCTCAGCTCGCGAGTACGTCCGCTCGCTCTCCTTCAGCTTCTGACCCCACAAGCGGGGCAACGTCAAGTTATTTCCCGTCTCCAGGCCAAGTGAGTTCTTGATCTCCAGGGTGGCGTAGAAGACAACATCCAGAGGCGAAAGCTCCTCCTCGCCACCCATTCCTCCTGCCGCATCCTGGTACTCCAGCAGAGCCAAAGCCTCATAGGAGGAGAAATTCTCCAGCTTTGACTTGAGAACAACAGGCACTCCACGCCAACTGGCAGCCATGACCTTCTTGCCATTTTCGTAATAGAGGCAGCGTTTGTATTCCACACGACCGGCCACGCAGAGGTCCTCGCAGAGGTCACCGGTCAGAACGCCCTGCTGATACTCATCACACTGAAACAAAGACACATAACAGCACATCAGCAGCATTACGCTCCTGTTTTCCCATTACAGGCGAAATGTGCACCATGACTCATCAGTTATTTCATTGCATTTTCTTATTGAAACACCATTTTCAAAAGACCAAGTAAATATATATATAAATTACAATTCAACTTTATATTATATTTGTATAATATTTATTTTTATTCCTAGCATGTCAACTACACACTTTCATAGTCTCATTATGATGTGTCTCATCAAATTTATTTCCTTTGCGTTAAAGCAGTTATTAATCAATGCAATCTTAATTCCATCTCATATCACACTTATTGAATATGTGCCTTTGTTGAGATACGGTACCAATGCCACCTGTCAGCATATTTTACTGCCATGCATGACTTTCACATATTTAATCTTGCAAAACAGT
>VTFQ01000024.1:4270265-4385265 GCA_036281575.1 Ancherythroculter nigrocauda | reverse complement strand
ATTCTGATCTGCCTCCATCCAATCAACACCCGATGAATACAACCAAGACCACTGCCTTTTTTCTTTTTCAATAATTCATTTAACTCAGATATAAAAGAAAGGATCTGTTATTTCTTCCTATACACCTCATATCACTAAATATATTTGTCTCTCCGAGTGAATCTCATGAAAACATACAATTGATATTTCACAAAAATTGTATACTAAAAAATATAAAATATATAGAAAATAGTCTTGCTTTTACAATCTTTTACAGTTGACATCCAATTGATATTTCACACAAATATTTATTTATTTATATATATATATATATACACACACATACACACACATATATATATATATATATATATATATATATATGTTTATTGAGCAGCAAATCAGCATATTAGAATGATTTCTGAAGGATCATGTGACACTGAAGACTGGAGTAACGATGCTGAAAATTCAGCTTTGCATCACAGGAATAAATTACTTTGTCAAATATATTTAAATAGTACACAGTTGTTTTAAATTGTAATAATATTTCACAATATTACTGTTTTTTACTGTATTTTTAATTAAATAAATGTAGCCTTGGTGAGCAGACGAAACTTCTTTTAAAAACATTAAAAATCTTAGTGGTTCCAAACTTTTGGACTGTACTGTATATACATACACATATACAAATAAAATATAAATATCAACAAATATAAATTTTTTAGATAAATATATTTTTTTGTCATCACAGCAATAAGGATTGTGGAGTGGGATGTTTTTAATTCTAATATTTAATATACAAATACTCTGCACAGAATTTCTTATTTCTTTCTTTCCATTGAAATCAAAATAAAACCTGAACACGTTCTCCATAAAATTCATGAGATTCACCCCATTAATAAGCCTCATTTTATGCTAAATTCAATGGATTTGACAATAAAACAAACATGGAGCACGCACTGCAAACACAATGTTGCCGATCAAACTTTTTATAATCTAACCAAACAAGTACATTCAAGAAAACTCGTCTCGGGTGAAAAGATTACCTAACTGTCTTCAGTACCTGAAAAGTAATTCACTGAAGGTGTGATTTTTTGGAGCTAGCAAGCAGTTGAACGCAATTATCTCAGGCTTCTAACTGCAATACTGTATCTTCCTGTGTATCTAAGCACTAAAAATTATTGTGGTCAAAAACACGACTCTTCAGGAAATGACAATGAATATGCCCTACATGCTGAACCACACAGATTACCCAATTAGAAACAATATATCTGGACCTCTTTATAAGCAGAAGTGGGCTCAAATATATGTTTGCAAACTGTTGTGTTACCCACACAACAGTAAAAACGAAAACTGTGTCATCTTGACTCACTCTCATGACATTTTAACCACTCCTGTATGCAACCAAACTTATTTGCATGTATCATAAATGAGCCAGGTTTAGCTCACAGAGATCATGATTTTCACTGTATCCCTCACACAAAGCTATTACATTGCTTCAGAAAACACTGAACAAGTCACATGGGCTAAGTTTACAGTGCATTTCTGGAGCTTTTGATGAATGAAAAAAAAGCGTAATCAGCATTCTGCTGAATAATAGATTCAATGTAAATGTCCTGTGGGCTTTAAGCAACATGAGAATAAGTAAATGACAACATTTCTTTGATTTATTAATGTATTTATCTAACAACTGGGAGGACGTTCTTGAGTAAAGCAGAAGTTGTGTCTTTACCTAAAGTGTCTTTGAGGTTCTTGACGATCGAAGCTTTCCTGGCGCTGTTCTTCCGTTCAACGTAGTTAGATGGCACGAATCCCGTCTTGTTGGTAGCGTTTCGCACGCGCCACCAGGACTTGGAGTCGTCCAGGAGCCAGAGACGCTCATTCTTCTTAATGTCCAGCTCCTGTTCCTGCTGGGCCATGTAATCAAACTTGGCGATGACAATCACCTCTTCCGTCATCTTGGATGTATTTCAACACTGAGGAAGATAATTGAACTGAGATTACATAGTGGAACAAGACTTTATTTAACAAGTGAAAACAATGATGGAAAGGTTCTGCTATTTAAGAAAAGGATTAGTTGACTTCAGAATTCATTTCATGATAATTTACTTGTCATCCAAGATTTTTATGTCAAAAAGAAATGAAGGTTTTTGAGGAAAACATTCCAGGATTTTTCTCCATATAGTGGACTCCAACAGTTACCAACGGGTTGAAGGTCCAAATGTCAGTTTCAGTGCAGCTTCAAAGAGCTCTACACGATCCCAGATGAGGAATAAGAGTCTTATCTAGCAAAACGATTGGTCATTTTCTAAAAAAATATGCATGCATTACATAACCACGCATTATGTAATCACGTTGGAAAGGTCACACTTGACGTTGACGGAAGTACAGAGCAAGTGTTTACAAAGCGAACGTGCAAAGACTAAGGCCCAATCCCAATTCTACCCCTTACCCCTTCCCCTTTGTTTCGCGCGTTCACGTGAAGGGGTAGGGGCATAGACATATAATAAACACTAGACGCCCTATTGGCCGCTGGACCGTACGTCAACGGCGCCGCCATGTTGTGCGGGGCAACGTTCCCATAACGCTCATAACTGGAACTGAGAAAAATGCCTGCTTCGTGTGCTGCTTGGGGCTGTACAAATCGCTGCACAACTGAAAACCGGTCTCAGGGAATAACCTTTCACAGGTAAGACTTAACATTTGTTTCTGGTTGTATTTTCATTATATAATTGATAGTAGCTGGCCACCGGAGTCAGTCAGACTAAAATAGCTAGCGTTGTCACTAGTTAGCTGTGAAAGTTGAGACGTGAGTTTACATGATTTCTAATATAGTTTTAGCTTATGTTATTTTATAAACTAAAGTTTAAATATGCATCTCTATTTTATTAAAACCGACTTTTATGACAAGTACTCGTTACGACTAGGTGACTGATATTTTGTTAATCTTAATCTAACCCTTAGGTTAGTTAGCTTTTCACACATTTAAGGTTTCACAAAGACAACGAGTTGAGAAGTAGCTAGAAGGGAAGTTTACCGACTCATCTACATTATTTAAAAGTTTGCCATTAAATGGTGATTTGTTTATATTTTTATTTCTTTTTCAGCCCATTGCAACCAGGGCTATAGCCTCAAGGAAAGCTGAGGAGATCTGTCAGTGGACTGTTCTCACCATTTCCAAGAGACTGATGGAAAATATATAGCCTTTTGTTGTTATTATTATTATTATTATTATTATTATTATACCAATACTATATTATTATTATTGTAGTCACTATTTAATTTACTATTTTTATTATTGTCTATATTATTCTGCAATTGATATTACATTGTATTTGCGATTATTATTATTATACCACTATTATTATCAATCTATTATAGTTATGTTATTATTGTCTATATTCTGTAAATGATACTACATATTCTATTGCTATTATTATAGTATTATTATACTATATGCTATTATCAATATATTATTATATTATATTATTGTACTTATACTATTTTATAAATGTTCTATTCATTACTATTTTATTTGCTGTATACTGTTTGTTTATTGACAATATTATATACTACATAAACTATTTCTTATTGTGTATAAACTATTTACTATTCTCAATTTCTTTATTTGCATTGCACTGTAGTTGTACCATCATATGTATTACCATAAAGGATCCATCAGTTATCTTTGTTGTTGTATGTTTTTGGAGTATCTTTCTGTAAATATCTGTATCATTTTAGTGCTATAAAATACAGAAAGCAGCCCGTGTGATTTGTATTTGATGATTTGTTTAATTTTATCAATGGTGGTCAATTCTAAGCTCAAAAAAAGCTAAAATTGCGTTAAAGACAGAAAATCCCTTTTTTACAATAAGAAAACTTTATTTAATGTAATGTGAAAATTAAATTATATCTCAGTATGGGCGTTTTCACAATTCTTATGCAAGAATAAAGCAGTCAAATACATGACAAGCCTGAGCTTTGACTATTTCTTAATTAAAATAAATATTTTATATGTCTAACTATAGAGATCTTAAGTAACTAGAACTTTTTGTACACCACGTACATTATAAACCACTGAAATTGGTTGATAAATGTAAACGTTATTTTTGTTTTTATCCAGAAAAACCGCAGCTCGTCCGTTTACTTGTGTTTGTTAACAGCGCAGTCTTGCCCCGCACAATATGGCGGACTCGTTGACGTATCGCAGCAACAGTCCAAAGGGGCCAATAGGGCGTCTAGTGTTTATTATATGTCTATGGGTAGGGGTGTCCCAATTCTCATTTGGTTGGAGGGGAAGGGGTAGGAGGAAGGGCCAGGTAGCCCTTCAAACGAAGATTTTTCGGGACCACACTTCAGACGAAGGGGTATGATAAATTTCCAACATGGCCGACCGAGCGAGCAGAGAGACCCATAAATGTAAGTTTTTTTTACGGTAAACAGTATTTTAGTAATAAATAATCACTTGTTTTATGTTGCCTTTAATCTTGTGTTCATGTATACGGTTATGTTCTCCGAAAACAGATTTGTTAAAATCGCTATGAAAAAAGTTCGCTAATGTTTTTTACTTTATGATAGTTCCACAACATATTTTTTTATATTTTATTGAAACCCGCGTTGATTTGACAACATAAATTCAAATCCGGTGGCAGCTAACTTGTCTTTTGCCGCATGCCTGATTAATGTATTGTTTTGTTGTGGTTACGTCCATAAATACGTGTACGTTACATGATATAAACAAAAAGTGCATTCAGTTTGTTTGCTTATTCATCAGTATTGTATGTTCTGCATCAACCAGGGACTCCTGAGGAAACACGCAGACTCGTCTCTTTTGTCTTATGCGAAGACAAATCATACATATTTTCATTGTATTAAAGTATTGAGGCAAAACAAAAATACCTGAAATCCGAAGCGCTGCAGCCATCGATCTGATCGTAACCTATTGGTTGGTATACACCGGTTTTTAAACTTTTTTTTTTTTAGCGCGACCCTTTTTATTAACGAGACCCATAAGCATATACAACCATGTAGCTAAACAAGCCAAAACGAATTATTAAAAACGAAACTGAAGGTAAACCTGCGTTGCTCTGGTTAACGTTACCTCTCTCTTTCGGTGAAGTGGAGCAGCTGCTCTTGCTGAATGGCACGGATTGCACTATGGACTATTGTACCTTTTGTATATTTTATTTTTTTAACAGTATTTTATTTTTTATAACGAACAAGCTGCGATGTCAGGTTTCCACTGCTTTGTTGTGTGTGCGTGAGGCGCGGGCGCGATCAAACAGCTGTCTTTGCAGGGGACTTGCCTCATCGTCATGGCAACGGTTAGTGGCCAGGTCAGATTACGTCAGAGTTTGTTGCCGTCTGTTGGAAAACTGTTCACACCGCGCAGACATTCCACGATCCGACAAACGCCGATTAAACATGTTCAGTCGGGTGAAAACCGACTCCGACCAACGGCAACAGGGGTATCACACCGATCCAACAAACTCCAACAGACGAGTGTTGTCGGTGCGGTGTGAATTGGCCTTTAGAAGTGTGTGATAAACATCGGCGCATCTATGACGTAGGAGCTAGCGACGACTTATGATGACGTGTAACGGTCTAGTAGTGGTGTCCCATTTCTTAGGGGAATATTTTCAGCCCTACCCCTTGACACTCTGTTTCAAGGGGCAAGGGGAAGGGGTAGGCGTAGGGGTAAGGGGAAGGGGAAGGGGAAGGGGTATAAAATAGAATTGGGATTGGGCCTAAATCAAACAGCCTTTACATAAAAAACGTAAAACAACAATGTTGGACGATTTTGAAGTTGGAGGAGAAAACGAGATGGAGTTTTTCGCCCTACCGTGGTAATGCATGGCGCATCGCAGAGCAGTGCAAGACAAGCATTTGTAGTATATACATTTTTTGTTTCTTTAGAAAATTACATTGTTTCTCTAGATAAGACCTTCATTCCTCATCTGGGATCGTGTAGAGCTCTTTGAAGCTTCACTGACATTTGGACCTTCAACCCGTTGGTAGCCGTCCACTATATAGAGAAAAATCCTGGAATGTTTTCCTCAACCTTAATTTCTTTATGACTGAAGAAAGAAAGACATGAACATCTTGGATCATGTGGAGTAAATTATCAGGAAATTTTAGTGAACTAATGCTTTAAGAAGAGAAAATCTCTTCCAATGTCCCATTTCAAGGTCAACTTGCTCTTTGGAACACCAACACAAAGACTTCAAATGAACTTCGTAACGAACAGTGACATTTGCCGGGAACAATCTGGAGTTAAAATGGAAGTTGTAGAGTTCCTGATGTTCAATTGTATGACTAAGCTTGACGTGATTGATCTAAAATGACAATTCTGTATTATAACAACAACAGCAGCAGCGAACTGGAGACCAATCAGTGCACTGAAGACCTTTGAGCCTGAAGGACATGACCAGGTAGTGTTCTCAAGAAAACAGCATTACTGATTGGCCTACAGGGCTCAGGACAGCAAACCTGTCTGTCAGAATGGATTAACATCTTTGTTCACCTTCTCATGAACGTCTCTAGGCCACAACATAGGTGACCTACTTTCTAAAGGTCTTTGGACTCATGTTTTTTATTAGTTACATTAAACGAATCCTGTCTGGCGGCAAAAACATTGGAATATGTCAGAAATAGAACGGGGCATTAGTTTACTGTCTGGGATTTGTCATGTTGCGTCGCTTCCAGTGTAGACAGCATCTCTGATTATAATGGGGTCTATTTGCTTTTGTTGCGTCGCACCGCTCTCGTCTGGTGTAGACACGGTGTAATGGTGCGCTGAGATTAGGGCTGCAACGATTAATCGCGATTAATCGTTTGCAAAATAAAAGTCTGTGTTTACGTAATATATATATGTGTGTGTTCTGTGTATAATAATTATGTATATATAAATACACACACATACAGGTATAAAGTTTAGAAATATATGCATGTATTATAAATATTTATATATATTTTATATTACATATAAACATAAATATTTTATATATAAATATAACATTTTTCTTAAATATATACATGAATGTGTGTGTATATATATTACGTAAACACAGACTTTTATTTTGCAAATGATTAATCGCGATTAATCGTTGCAGCCCTAGCTGAGATTAGTGAAATTTGTGTAGCAGTGCATGAAGAATACAACTTGAGGTATGAGGTGATCACTTAGTAATCATTTGCAACCACCCACAAGGTCCTAGGAAACACCTAAAACCCTTTTTTTTTTTTTTTTTTTTTTTTTTTTTTTTTTTTAGGAGAATGTGTGTGAGGACTTTAAAAAAACACCTAAAAAAAATCAGTTTCATATAGTGCTGTCAAATTGATTAATTGCATCTAACATAAAAGTTTGTTTACATAGTAGGTGTGTGTTTATATATTATTACATTTATATTACATTTATATATATATTACATAGTAGTGTGTATGCATGTCATGTCGTCATACACACACACACACACACACACACACACACATACATATTATATAAATATATATATAAAAATATACACACACATATATCATGTAAACAAACTTTTATGTTAGATTAACCTCAAGCTTGCACCAATAAATTTGACAGCACTAATAAATATGTGTGTATACACAGACATATAATATATATAAATAATAATATATGTGAGCAATAAGGTACGAGAGGCTGTGCTGTATCGTGAATAACATGGAACATGGAACAAGACGCAACTGACAAATGCTTTGACTAGCGCTGTCAGTCACGGAAAAACCCCTTAACTGTTAAAAGGACAGGATAATACATCGGACATTTAAACAGATTTTTTATTATGAATATAGGACTGACCTGAAGGAAAATGCTAAATCTGAATGCAGGTAATAAACTCTTTCTCACAATACTCTTCTACATAATACAGTAAGCTTCAATGAACAATATCAATTGAGAACATACAGTTTACGTTGCTAAGAGTGGTTGCTAAGGGTGTTATGTAGTGATACACAGAACTGTTGGGTGAAGCGGTCATAGCCGTGTTTTATCGTGAATAAAACACAGCTATTGACCAATCAGAATCAAGGACAGGAACTAACCATTTTATAATCACACACACACATTATGTAAACAAACTTGTTAGATTAATCGCAATTAATCGATTTGACAGGACTAATTTCATGAAATATAAGGTCATAAAAACCTTAACTGTGTTAAATGGTTTTACAAATTATTAATTATTTTAAGAGGGATGGAAAATCTGTAATCGTGATTAGGGACGTGCCCGAAGCCGAATACCTTGTTCGTAAAAGAAATGACGCACTCTACGGAGCCCCTAAAGGGACATGGTGATGGAAAAATATTTTTTTCAATAAATAAAAATGAGTTATTAATCTCCCATTTCTGTCAGTACAGTCATTGCACACTATAACCTTGTGTGTGTTTTTATTTCTTTTTTTACAAAGGTGTTCAGATACTGCCATTTTCTACATATTACAAATACAATGTTTGCACGCCTTCCAATCGTGTGTCGGAATAATGACTAGGCCTATCTTTTCATCATACAAGATTAATGTTGGGAAACTTAAAGGGTTAGTTCACCCAAAAAATGAAAATTCTGTCATTTATTACTCACCCTCATGCTGTTCCACACCCATAAGACCTTCATTCATCTTCAGAACACAAATTAAGATATTTTTGATCAAATCCGATGGCTCTGTGCGGCCTCCATTGCCAGCAAGATATTCAACACTTTCAATGAATAGTCAAGTCAAGTCAAATTTATTTATATAGCGCTTTTACAATTGGTAATTGCTTCAAAGCAGCTTTACATATTAGAAGCACAGAAAAAAGGGAAGTGGTTAAAAATAAGCTGTACAAACAAGCGTGGTAATATGTAACATATACAAGATGGCGCTACATTAAGCCAATGTCGGCTGACTCCCAGGGGTGGAAAAAACCCCCTAGGAGAAAAACCCAGCGTGCTAGCACTGGGAAAAAAGTCCTAGGAGGGAAAAAACCCCTTGGAAGATATATATAATATATGTAAATGGATATGGAGATCAAAATCTGAATTATACATTTTTATTATAGAGATTAAAAATAGATTATATATATATAGAAAGCTACTAAACATAGACGTATTTAAAACCGATCAAAACAAACAAAATAACGACTTTATTCAACAATATCTAGTGATGGGCAATTTCAAAACACTGCTTCATGAAGCTTTGAAGTTTTATGAATCTTTTGTTTTAAATCAGTGGTTCTGCCAAAGTCACGTGATTTCAGTAAATGAGGCTTCGTTATGTCTTAAGTGTTTCGAAATTTCAGTGGTTCACCACTGGGGGCGTGACTTTGGCAGTTCGATACACACTCCAAACCACTGATTCGAAACAAAAGATTCGTAATGCTTCATAGGTGCCACATCCCTACTTTAAATATTGTGCGAGAAACAGAAATCCGATCGGTTATCCAGATACAGAGGCCACTTAATGTGAACAAATGTAAACGCGCCGTGTCCTGATTGGCTAATGATCCGATCTGCTTGATCGGATCGCATGTTAATACCAAGTGTAAACGCAGCCATATACATTTCAAAATAAGAGTCCCAGTGTATTTATGCATAAAGCGTTTTTTTTTCTTTTTCTGGTTATTATTGGTATTCTGATTACACAAACTGTATCTGGCATTTAATTCAACTTCTGCCTGAGCTTCCCTGTCACAAGGAAGGAAAGACTAAGAACATCATTAAACACATTTTGGCACAACACTAGTAAAATCTTATGGGGCTACACATAAGATCACATGGGAAGCCCTTAACCACACAAAAAAAAAAAAAAAAACCCTAACTGCCTAGCAACACCCTAGCAACCACAAAGAAAACCTTAGCAACAATCCATCTATATTAATCTACATTTAAGTTTTGCAGAGCTAATCAATCAAAGTTTGTCTTGCCAAAGTTTCCATATTTTGTATGTAAAATATTCAACAAAACGCTAAACATAAAAGATCACGTATAAATGTAGGGTGAAATGCTTACCTGTACTGCATTAAAGCTGTGGATGTCTTAGTAGAGATGCTCTAAGGCAGACCTAGAAAAGAAAGAAAATCATAAGTTTAACAAAACTGCATGTTTTCAAAGACAAAATCTAGAAAGGAAACAACTAATGAAAACAGACTGCAATAACTTTGGAAAGAAATCAATGTGTAACATCTCCCATCCGAAGCGTCTGGCATGTACGCTGGCGACAGTGTTGTTGGGCACACCCTCAGATGTACACTGGGAATGTGCTTCTGTTTACCCACCAAAGACAGTCATCTCCCCCGCCATTGTGTGCCATTTGGCTAAATAAATAACCGATGAAGATGGCTATTGTTTTAGGGTCTCAATTCGACAACTGCCAGAAGACGGTTTATAGTCAAATGATCTCCGTGCAGTCAAAGCGAGAGATCACTTCCTCTAGAATGATGGCCAGCGATTGTCTATTGTCCAAGCGCGAGTCAGGAAGATAGTGGGGGAAAAAGGCAGATCCAAAAGTAGGGCGCAAACAGCAAAAGCAGGATATGCAGTTTCATTTAAAATGCATCATACCGGATGCCAAGTGTGTGGGTAGAAAAAAAACAAATAAAAAAAGGGAAAACTGTGCTTTCCATCCATAATCCTGACATCATACCTGACAAACTGAAAGCTGACTTCAGTAAAAGAATCAGAAATACAGTTTAAAAGAAAAGAAAAAGTGACCAGTTCAAAAGGCATGATTTATGTTGCAACAAACCAGCAGCAGATATCAGTAGGAATGTTCCTGATTGATATTGTCTTAATCATGTGGTCATCAATTGATCAATCCTGCCAAAATCCAAGGTCAATCTTTTTTAACTGCAGAATGCATGAAAATCACACTACTCTAATGAATGAACCCTCAAACTTAGGGCTGGGCGACATGGCCTTTTGAACCAAGCAAATTTATGTAATAAAAAATGGTAAACACACTATCTTAGTTTACTTAAACATACACATAAATTGTAAGAATATCACTGATGAATAAACAGTATTATAAGGCAAGGCTATTAAATAGCAGTCCCAAACTAGTTGTTAAAGCAATAAAGTTAGTAAGTTAGTATGAGCCACCACAGTCAACAAAAATACAGAAATGGTGTTATTTTGAGTTAAAGTTACGGAAACTACATTTACTATGGTAAATACACAAAACTAACATGAACTGTTAATAAAACACATGGACACTGATCCTGATGAATAGAATGATCATCATACCTGCATGTACATCCTTCACCACTTACGTAATTTATGGCTCGTTTCCAACGAAAGGTATGGTACAGTGCAGTGCGATTCAGGATATTTTCCGCCGCCAACAGTACCCTTACTTGATAGGCGTGGTGTATGCCAGAAAGTAAGGATTAGAGCTGCATGATTAATCGTAAAAAGATTGCGATCTCAATTCAAGCACCCATGCAATCTTATTTTATTAATGACAACGATTCGCCCGTGTCTATTAAACCTTTGACAAAATCATACCAGAACATTCAAAGCTGTGTTCGTGCTGAGAGAAGTTTTGAACCACACAGTAGTCATGTCTGTTACAAATATTCAAATTATCACAGAAGTACTGAGATAAAAGTTTAAAGTTAGGATATAAACACTGATGTCTACGATAGCGATCAAAATGGTGCAAATATCCTTTTGAAACTAACTTGGCGATTCAAATAATGGTTGTATCAATTAAATCTTACGACAAGTGACTTAAAATGTATTTATCATTGTATCATTCATTCAAAAGATTTGTTCAAAAACACTGATTCCAGTAATGAAACAAGTATTTATTAAAGAGTCATTGAATTCATTCAAAACATTTTTTTTTAAGTAACTCTTTCAAATTAATTAAACATTTTCCAGTAATTTATATTTTGTCAGAGCCTCTAGTAAATTGCATGCTATTTTGTTTAGTTGTATATTCTGAATTGTGGGAGAATCGTGATCTCTATTTGAAACCAAAAAAATATCATGATTCTCATTTTATCCAGAATGTCCAGCTCTAGTAGGGATCTACGTCATTCTATCGTGACGAAGAAAGCATGACAGTGTGTTGCAACAGTATTGCTTCAACTGTATATTTAAAAAATACCGCCTCTTGTTTGGAAGCAAATCACACCAAAATTGGGATGAAACAGCGCGGGTGTTATAGAGCTTGCACCATCTGTTCGGTGGCATTAACTGCTTGGGCGAGTCGGTCGCATGACTCGGTCCAATGAGCCACGCTGTTTCGTCCCACTTTTGCTGTGTTATGCTTCCCATACATTCCCCTTGTAGCAAGCACAAATGAGGATTCTCTGTCAAACAATCAATGTTCTCCAGTGAGTCTAGCTCCACCCTTTAGGTACCGGACTACTGTGCTACCCAAAGGGAAGGGTCCCAAAAAAGTGGTACGATACGGTATATTTAATAACCACACCGCACATTGCTTAATTAGTGGTTTGCATTACAACAAAATGCCAAGATGGAAAACAAATCATATTACTATAGGCTATAATTCTGCACTTTCAAAGTGGAGTTGTAATTATATTATGTGGATTATATTACTCATTTTAAATTCTAGTTCTAATTCTACATTTTTTTTTTAGTTTGTTTACTTAGTTATTTAACTAAAAAACAAATGAAAACCAATGCTGCACCAAGTGGAACCATTAAGATTAATTGATATTAATTGACAGGAGCCATATAGAAATAAGCTTGTTTATTTTGCAATGGTTAATGCATTGCAGAGCTATTCAGCTGTGAAACACAAACTGGATTGATTGTAATAACTTCCGGTATCTGGCAGTACATTAAATGACTCCCTTCGAGTTTATGAGAATGCAACACCCTACGACCTTTTGGAAAACACCGACAAGTGCAAGCGAAGGCCGCAAGACGGCAAGTCCACATCAAGTGTGAAATTTGGGCCAATGACACATGCAATGCTGCCTCAGATTTGGACAAGAACAAAGAATCTTAGATGCATAAAGTTTCTGACTGCTTACCTCGCAACTCTAGCATGCACATCTCTGTTGATTAACTCCGCTGCAAAGTAAACTAGATTTATTTTATGGGCTCTATCATGTGGTATTAGGAACTTCAAACCTCTAGCAGCTTCACTAATTAGATTAATGAACGCTGGGAGGTAAAGTTAACAACAGCGCGCAGAGACAGTCAGCGAGACACTCCTTAACTCTGGCAGACAAAGCCTTCAGTCCCTTCACTCCCAACGCATAGCTGAGTTCACAGCCAGAGAACACAAAGTGAAGGCCAATCATACGCCACACACTAATCTAACCATCACATTCTCCTTAACCCCCCTTTTTCTCTTTATCACTACTGTCTCTTGAAATGACCTGTCATGTGTCCGTCTCAAAGACCTTACCGACCTTTGGTAGACTTCTTTACCTCCTTGTTGAAAAATAAGGAACTCAACGTTGGTTAAGTATGTAAAAGGAATTGGTTAGGAATTACACTACTATTTAAAAGTTTGTGGTCAGTATGTTGTTTTTTTAAAGGATTAGTTCACCCAAAAATGGAAATTCTGTCATTAATGACCCTCATGTCGTTCCACACCCGTAAGACCTTCGTTCATCTTCAGAACACAAATAAAGATATTTTTGATAAAATCCAATGGCTCAGTGAGGCCTCCATTGACAGCAAGATAATTAACACTTTAAAATGACCAGAAAGCTACTAAAGACATATTTAAAACAGTTCATGTGACTACAGTTGCTCAACCTTATGAATGTTATGAAGCGACGAGAATACTTTTTGTGCACCAAAAAAAAAAAAAATTACTTTATTCAACAATATCTAGTGATGGCCGATTTCAAAACACTGCTTCATGAAGCTTCGAAGCTTTACGAATCTTGCTTCGAATCAGTGGTTCGGAGCACTGCCAAAGTCACGTGAACTATTGAAATTTCGAAACGTGTCGAAACACTTATGACGTAAAGAGTAAACGAAATCTCGTTTACTGAAATCACGTGACTTTGGTGTTTTGATACACGCTCCGAACCACTGATTTGAAACTAAAGATTCGTAAAGCTTCGAACCTTCATGAAGCAGAGTTTTGAAATCGCCCATCACTAGATATTGTTGAATAAAGTCGGTTTTGTTTTTTTGTTTTTGTTTTTGGCACACAAAAAGTATAGAGTGCCCCAGGGATGACGCGTTTTTGTAGGCCAACCCGGAAGTTAGCGGCGCACGGGTTCCCTCGATTGAAAGCCTATGCATTTTTCCCATAGACTTTTGGAAATTCACAGAAAATAAAAAAGGGTTATGACACCTACACGTTTTGTCTATCAAGATAATCTTTACAAGTTAACACAACATTTATAGATTTCGAAGCCTAAATAAAGTCGTCAGATATAAAAGGCTAACAGTGGGCTATAAACGGACTACAGCACACCATGGTCGTTGATCAACGTCACCACCACCAAGCTTCCTCAAACTGTATTTAAAAAACAACTTTATTTAAAAACATGCTAGCTGATTATGATCTGTGCTGTTATGAATACTTATCCACTTTTTCATGAGAAACGCTGTCCAAATGTCCTGTTTTTAATGATGATGTCTAAAGTCCCCGCCAAAGGAAGTAGTCCCTTTTAGCAATTTGTTAGCAACCGCCGATTTTAAGACACAGTAAAAGTTTAAAAAAAATCACAAGTGGGTTATAACTGGTGTGTTTTATACCATAGATCAAAACGTGAAAGTATTTAGAGGCTTTGTTAACCACAGACCTTATTTCAGGCGATTTAGCAAAAACCCATTCAAAAAACCCATAGACTTTACGGCGTTGGAACCGGAAGTCCTAAAATGCTAACTCGCTTCCGGGTTTTGCCTACAAAAATGCGTCATCCCTGGGGCACTCCATTCTCATCACTTCATAACATTAAGTCACATGAACTGTTTTAAATATGTCTTTAGCAGAGGTGGGTAGTAACGAAGTACATTTACTTCGTTACATGTACTTGAGTAGTTTTTTTGGAAAATTTGTACTTTTTAGAGTAGATTAAAATGTGGGTACTTTTACTTTAACTTGAGTACATTTGTAATGAAAAATCTGTACTTTTACTTCGCTACAATGGGCAGCGTTCCTCTCGTTACTTTATTTTAATTCAATACTGTAAATGTTAAGAAATGCGTAGTTTATTCCATGCGCACTGTCTCTTTTTTCATGAGCGATGCCCCATTCACAAATTAATCACTCTTTTGAGTCGATTCTGTTCAAAGACTTGATCAAACAAGTTGGTAAAGCTGTCTAAATTGATTCGCGAATCAGTTTGAATGATTTGTTCAGTTCCTGCACGCGCTGAATCGTCTGAAGCAGTTTTTCACTCGGAGCGGATGATGTGGCAGTGGACCTACAGTCAATTAAAAGCAAATCTGCAAATGCATCCAATTGTTTGCCAGCGATGAAGACCTTTATTAGTTGAGCTGCGTATGCTGTCTGTGAACAATTCCACAGGTAGGCCTATCGATTTCATTTGATTTTACTTCATGATACAGCCAATAGCCGACCTTTTACAACCAAACAGATTATTACGTCACTATAACAAAAGTATGTAGTATTTCTTTACCGTTTTTATGGACATATATCTTAATTTATACATTAATTTATACATATACTATTGCGCAATGGCGGCGCCAGCGACCTGTTCGTCTTGAAAATGAACGCTTTGCGTTGACACAGTTAAGCAGTTTACACGCGCCTGCTGAAATATACATTTGATTACATTTTTGAGAACAGACCGAAGAAGATCCGTCAATGTGTATTTGATCATTGTTTGTGTCATGTTCGGATATGAGCGCGAGCACATGTAAAGAGTTTTCTCTCTTCTTTAAAATGTAACGTTAGCTGTATACGTTATTAATATAGTAACGATACATTCGGGTTACAGATGCTAGAAATAATGCTTGTCTCTTCTATGTTTGTTTGTTGCAAAGATATCTAATTATGATAATAAATATCTATTTAAATAATAAACATTAAATAATAACGTGCTATTGTGTGCGTGTGTGTGTGTGTGTATAATAAAAGTAACTAGTAACGAGCTACTTGAGTAGATTTTTATTGGATACTTTTTTACTCTTACTCAAGTAACTATTAGGATTATTACTTTCACTTTTACTTTGAGTAAATATTTCTATAAGTACTTGTACTTTTACTTGAGTACAGTTTTTGGATACTCTACCCACCTCTGGTCTTTAGTAACTTTCTAGGCATTAAAGTGATAATTATCTTGCTGTCAATGAAGGCCTTACTGAGCCATTTGATTTCATCAAAATTTTCTTAAATTGTGTTCTGAAGATGAACGAAGGTCTTACGGGTGTGGAGCGACATGAGGGCGAGTAATTAATGACATTCATTTTTGGGTGAACTAACCCTTTAAGAAATCAATACTTTTTATTGGGCAAGGATGAATTAAATTCATCAAGAGTAACAGTACTATTATAAATATTTCTATTTAAAAAGAAAATGCTGTTCTTTTGAACTTTCTATTCATTAAAGAATCCTGAAAAAAAACATGATAGCTTCCAAAAATGTATGATAAGAAATGCTTCTTAAGCAGTAAATCAGCATATTAGATTGGTTTCTGAAGGATCATTTGACACTGAAGACTGGAGTAATGATGCCTAATTAACATTTCTGTCATCTACCAAACTGTAAAAAAAAAATTGAAGGATAATCTGAAATGCTTTGTCAGTTTGACAGATAACAATATAAGGTATCAAATTGTGTTTAGAAACATTCTCATAGTAAAGGATGCTAATATGAATTAGAAGTGAAGAAAGCAGAAGGAAATAATGTCAGACTCAAAAGCCAATTTTGATTTCATGGGGTCTATTAAAGGCCCATTCACACCAAGAGCGATAACTATAATGAGAATGATAAAGATATAGTTCTAAAAATCGTTCTAAATATAAAAGAATAGCAGAGTTCACACCGCAACTATACCGATAACGGCACAAAGGAACAATATGGTTGGAATCACTTTCAGAATGATTTTCAGAATGATCAATCAGAATCCGTCCTGCTTTAAAGAGCTCGTACATTTAAATTGGCAGCAGACAAAACTCAGTGTGCACTTATAACACAGTTATCGTTATAATTATTATTACAGTTATCAGTCTTGGTGTGAAGGGGCTTCAAAACACGTTTCAGAAAGATTACCTATTGAAGACCACAACCATGTGGTGTGAACTCTAAAGCTACAGAACTGCAGCTCATTGCACGCTAAAAATGAACACTGTCTGCATTTATCATTACAAAAGTCAAAGAAGGGCGGCAGCACCTTTATGTCTGATGGAACAAACACATTAGCTTCAAGAAACCTCCAACCGTGTGCATCTGTGCTCTTCGAGCTCTAGCACTGCTGGTAAAAGAGATGCACTTCACAGAAGAGACTGTGTGCTAGAAGAGCACAACAAAACCTCTGCATCTGGGCTCTAGTGACACTATTGAGGTCACGCAAGCTGAAATGAGCCTCCCTCTCCATCTGTCTCTCAGCCCTGAATTCTGCCGTCCCAGAAACCTTTTCACTCGTTTGAGTTGGAGTGGAACAGCACAGATGTGTTGGGGTTGTCCTACACGATCATTTTCAGCATGTGTGTGAGCTTTATAATCCCTGCAAATGTTATGTGCTTACAAATGATTTCACTCTGCACAACTAGTCATGAAATGAAAAATGATATCAAGTGTTGGAGATACAGATGTAAGCGGTAAGAAGCACTGAAGGGGAACTTATTTGTACAGTGGTCCTATTGTCTCTGTTGGGACTTGACTAGGGCTGGGCAATAGGGCAAAAAATATGATAATATTTATTGATCAATATCGATATGCATCACAATATATAATTTGATAACCCTGACAACTTAAAGAGTCTCCTGCCAATGACTGAAGCCTGGAGAAACCAGAGCTTATAATCGTTTTTAACACAATTTTATTGTGATCTGGATATGACTTTGTTGACATCGCACAGCCCTAGACTTGACTAATACATTCCCATCAAAACCCTTACATTTTTTTTTTTTAGTATATTTTTTAATATATGGTCTAAGTAGCAATGGTTCAATTAACTCAGACACCATTAAACTGTAGTAAATAATTTTAGATCTAGTAGGGAGGCACCAATATTAAAAGCTGATAATTATTTTCATGCTATATGGCTGTTATGCCCAATTTACATTGCAAAGGTGGTACAGAAGCGCTTCTGAAGTGGCATTTAAAGGATAATTGATAATAAACTGATAATTTACTCACCCCCATGTCATCCAACATGTTTATGTCTTTCTTTCTACAGTCGAAAATAAATTAAGTGTTTGAGGAAAACATTCCAGGATTTTTCTCCATATAGTGGACTTCAACAGTTACCAACGGGTTAAAGGTCAAAATGTCAGTTTCAATACAGCTTCAAAGAGCTCTACATGATCCCAGATGAGGAATAAAGGTCTTATTTAGCGAAACGATCAGTCACACCACAAATGCTCATCTTGCACTGCACCACGCATTACGTAATCATGTTGGAAAGGTCACGCGTGGCGTAGGCGGAAATAGGGCGAAAAAATTCAAAATCGTCCGACATTGTTGTTTTACCTTTTTTTGTAAAGGGCATTTGACTTAGTCTTTACATGATTGTTACATCATGCGTGGCGCAGAGCAGTGCAAAACGAGCATTTATGGTTAAAAACTATTTAAATTTTTATTGTTTTTTTAGAAAATTACCAATCGTTTCACTAGATAAGATCCTTATTCCTTGGCTGGGATCGTGTAGAATCCTTTGAAGCTGCACTGAAACTGACATTTGGACCTTCAACTCGTTGGTAACTGTTGAAGTCCACTATATGGAGAAAAATCCTGGAATGTTTTCCTCAAAAACCTTAATTTCTTTTCGACTGAAGAAAGAAATGTGACATTTTATTTCTGAAAGGAGCTAATGCTTTAAGTGTCTTTACATACTGTTTAATGCTGCTAAGAAGTGGAATAAATGCAATTACACAATTTTAACTGCATATTGTTAGGGGCTGAGGTGGGTCAGAGCAGGCATTATTTAGTCTGGCTTTTATGCTGCATTGCATCTTTATACAGAATTTTGAGCAGGCACGGAGAAGCCTTAACTTGCCTGTGTAAAGATGCCTTTAACCAATAAATGCCCAATATTACGGTCCCAATAATATCCACATTAAATGAAAAATTTACCCTATTTACTTTGTTACTACACATTATTAGTCTTCTGGTGGACAATTAATCTGAGCAAGTTAAGAAAAAAAAAAAAAGTTTTTGTAATATTTATGTGTATCAAAATCTGAAAATTTGCTTCCCTCTGGGACAGTGTCCCTTCTCCCAACATTATATTAAATTACTAGTGTTTTTAAAGGTCAGCATTTAGGTGAGAGTAAGATTTTTACATTATGGCTAATAGTCAAGTCAATTCACCTTTATTTATTTAGCTCCTTTTACAATACAGATTGATTCAAAGCAGCTTTACAGTGATAACAGGAAAATTATGCAACAAAGTTTCCGGCTGTACAGCAACTCTAGAATAAAATAGTGCATAATAATATATTAATGCCAATATTTTAAATAAACATTTTAACAACAACAAAAATCTCACAAAAATGAATTGAAAAAAGTACATTACAAATTATTGCGTTTGTAACCAGAAATGTAGAAACTGTAGTATTTGTGTCCAAACGTCTATGTTTGTGAATATATATCCACTGTAATGTCATATAAAATCCAAGCTAAAGCAGTGAAAACTGGACCAACCTGAAGCAGCGTGCTTGCTTTTAATTACCATTCACTGCCTGAGCAGAGAATCTGAGGACATCTTTTCAACATCCATCAACACTACAATAAAATTCAATAACCCTGATAAGGCCAAGAGGAAACGCAGAGCCGATCTGGATCATCTCACTCTCCTCATGATGTGCAGCTAGTGAAAGCCAACTACATCTGATATGGTTAACTGATGGTCAAAAGAAAATATTCACATGCGAACGTCATGAACAGGCCAAAAACCACAAAATATCTATAGTGTGTGTATATATAAAGCAGGGTTTTTCCTGTTCCTGTGTGAAAAATGGTCTATGGTGGTAGCGGACGAACTCTAATAACAAAATAAATGCAAAGAACAGTTTGTAATATTAACTTATCCTATTTGTTCATGAAATAAAAGCAATCACTGTCAGGACAGATCAGAAAGTATAAAGTGCTTAGAGCTATTGTATATTTAAAAATCTGTAAATTTCTATGTAAAAAGTCAATGAGAGACATTACACTGCATTTATACTCCAAGACTTAACACACAGATCATTTGACATGTTTTGTTCTGTCCATTGTTATGTTTATCACTGTCAATCTGATTCAATTGAGCATTTATTTATTATTTGATTATAATCACTGAAGCTGTCAATTACTTCACTTCAACATGAAGCACACAAAGCTGCACTCTTGCAAAAACTCACGTTATAATCATCAAAGCTGTCTACACTGTGCAACGGATCTCTTATTGTCATTGTGTTTATACTTTGTTGGTTATAATTAAAGAATGCAAAAACTCCACCAGCTTGGGCGGTGTTGAGCTGGTTCTGACTAACTTAAAAGGTGCCAAAGAAGGCTGTTTCACAAGATGTAATATAAGTCTAAGGTGTCCCCTGAATGTGTCTGTGAAGTTTCAGCTCAAATTACCCCATAGATTTTTTATTCATTTTTTTAACTGCCTATTTTGGGGCATCATTAAATATGCGCCGATTCTGCGTGCTTCCCCTTTAAATCCTCGCACTCCCCACCCCCAAGCTAGCGACTCTATAATACATTGCATAAACAAAGTTCACACAGCTAATATAACCCTCAAAATGGATCTTTACAAAGTGTTCGTCATGCATCATAACAGATTGATGTAAGTATGGTATTTATTTGGATGTTTACATTTGATTCTGAATGAGTTGGAGGCTATGCTCTATGGCTAACAGGCTAAAGCTAACATTACACACTGTTGGAGAGATTTATAAAGAATGAAGTTGTGTTTATGAATTATACAGACTGCAAGTGTTTAATAATGAAAATAGCAACGGCTCTTGTCTCCGTGAATACAGTAAGAAACGATGGTAACTTTAACCACATTTAACAGTACATTAGCAACATGCTAACGAAACATTTATAAAGACAATTTACACATATCACTAAAAATATCATGATATCATGGATCATGTCAGTTATTATTGCTCCATCTGCCATTTTTCGCTATTATCCTTGCTTGCTTACCTGCATAAAGTCTGTTGATTCGGCTGTGCTGCTCCAGACATTAATACTGGCATATGCAAATATTGGGGGCGTACATATTAATGATCCCGACTGTTACGTAACAGTCAGTATTATGTTGAGATTCGCCTGTTCTTCAAAGGTCTTTTAAACAAATGAGATTTACATAAGAAGGAGGAAACAATGGTGTTTGAGACTCACTGTATGTCATTTCCATGTACTGAACTCTTGTTATTCAACTATGCCAAGATAAATTCAATTTTCAATTCTAAGGCACCTTTAAACATCTGACTGGCCACTGCATTCACACGCTAAACAGATATGTATTTGATTGGCTACAAAGCTCAACGCTGCAAAAACACACCGTAAATGCAGAATGCACTGCAGAACGGCAGGTATTGTCACATTAAATGATCGAATAAATCTTTGGCGGGACAAAAAATTAATTTTGCCGGCCGCTAAAATTTTTCAGTGCCGGAAAAACCATAAAAGGGTTACGAAGTCTGAGTCTAAATTTAAGAAATCTTGTGTTTGATGAAATTCTAAGGTGGTATCACATGAATCCTTTGCAGTTCAGGCAATTTCACAACATATTGTGCCGAGAACACAAAAAAAAAAAAACAAACAAAAAAAAATCCAATTGGGCATACAAAGTAACAGAAATTGATTATATTTCATCCAACACTAGAAAAAGAATAAAAATAACGTAAAATTTGTTCTAATTACAATATACTATTATATTGCTATGGTATGTGTATTTTTATGCTAATAGGAATACTGAGCTGTTAGCTTTGTGACATTCTTTCTGCATCAAGTCTTTTAGCGCTACACTTCATAAGAAACATTCTGTATAGGGATATGCATTTCTTTTAATTTTTCTGATAACAGACGCTCATTAACCAATCATTAACCAATCACCGCAAACCGACAAGATTAGAATGTTAAATTAGAATTAATGAGAGATTCATTTCAGTTTCGCATTAAATAAACTAGTTTTGGCTTGACGTTTATAATGAATGCCACTATAATGTGCGTTTTATTTTATAATTTTAATTTTAGCTACTTATATTTTCATTATTGTTCTGTTATGAATACTGGTAAAATGTAAAGGATTAGTTGTCAACTTATACGCAACTTGCGATTGACTGATATGCATAGATTTTTTTTTTTTTAAACATGCATCAAATGTTTTAAGAATAGCTTGAAAAAAATAACTATAAAATTTATTTAAAAATGTTAACCGTTTAACTGAAAGAATTATTCGGTCAAAACTCTTACTGACTGTTAACAGTTGACCGGTCAATTATCATCCCTAATTCTGTTCCTTTCTTTCCCAAAACTGAAAAAAAAAACCTAGACCAGCTCCAAAACATGAGCAATGTCCAATTCATAAATGAAACATTGAGACAATTCTTTTCAATGAACATGTTGATTCAGTCCACAACTCAAACTGAATAACTCCTCTGTGAATTGGACTGCTCCAATTGCAGCTATTTTCAGTATTTGTTAACATAAATTGGCTGTTAACGACATGCTAACATCAAACGCTACTGTAATCGAAAGCGAGTCGCATCTTACTTTACTACATTTAAAATAAATACATATCTTTCCTCATTACTTTGAACTAAAAAAAACCTAGACCAGCTCCAAAATGCAAGAGCAATGTCCGATTTGTGAACGAAACATTCACAACTAAGTTCACAAATCGCACTGAACGACTGAGTCTCTCATGCAGAGCTTTATTTGTGTGGTAAAGTGTTGCAAATCAGTCACTTACGAGGTTCCATCATGGTTAGAATGATGTCTTCAGAGGCCGACACAGGAGTGACACAATAATAGGCCCTAGGTTTCACAGCAATACAGTATATAAAAAGCTCTACGCTAGCGACTAAACCGAGACATGCGAGCACCTCTGATTCTTATTTTATGGGTAAAGTGCTAATAAATAATTTACCTGAGAATTAACACTCAATTGCTCAAACAAAAACTGGAAGAAGTCCAACCTTTTCCGAAAACCACAGGTTCATTAGTGACGTTTTCCGGTCTTGGCATTGATGACAACTTTGTGAAATGATATCCTCTTCTTTACGTTCATATTCCTGCTAACAATCTGAACTGCTTGTCGGTTAACAGGTAATCCAGGCCTTGCTCTTGTAACCCACTGTAGGGTTCACCACTCCCCCGAAACCTGTTACTACTAACCTTAAGCACTCAAAATAAAGAGTGTGCTAACAAAAGAGGTCTACAGATGTCTTAAGAATGTTGCAACCATTGCGGCAATAGAGCTAGACCGCACCTGACACACACTGCTGCAGTCTAAGAGTGCATAACTTCCTCTCCCATTGTGTCTAACTGAGGTGAGAGGGAGATTGAGTCGCTCACCACTTCCTCTGCAACATCTCAGCCCGCCACCAGGGCTTGACAGCGACTGCGTGACGAGTGACAGACAGCCAAAGGCGCCCACCCTAGAGATCTGAAGGGCTGGGAGATGGTTTTATGTGCCCTTGGAGATCCTGAGAATGGGGGTGACAGGGGAGTGATGGGTAATGATGAATGACAGAATTAATGAGGGTTAAATTACAGAGCAATGCCACTTTCCGCAGCACGGTATGTACGTTTTTTGTGCGAGTCTTTGCATCATTCAATGTGTTATGGATATACATTTCACCTAAGGATCAGTAAAGTATATCCATCCATCAGGACTGATCACACTGAATGTCTCAGTGTGTCTAGACAAATGTTCTCCTTTTAATAGACAACATGAAAAAGCATTTACCTTCCCTAAGGTCACACATTTCAGAATGAAGCTGAATAGTGAGTGGGAAAAAAAAATTAGGGGTGGGACTTCAATGATTCGCTTAGTTTGATATATTAGTTCACTTTCACATAAAATTTTCCTGATAATTTCCTCACCCCCATGTATTCCAAGATGTTCATGTCTTTCTTTCTTCAGTCGAAAAGAAATGAAGGTTTTTGATGAAAACATTCCAGGATTATTCTCCTTATAGTGGACTTCACTGGCCTCCTGATGGTTGAAGGTCAAAATTACAGTTTCAGTGCAGCTTCAAAGGGCTTTAAACGATCCCAGACGAGGAATAAGAGTCTTATCTAGAGAAACCATCGGTCATTTTTGAAAAAAATACAACTATATATGCTTTATAAACAAATTATCGGCTTGCATGTGCTTACGCTTTCCGTATTCTTCAAAAAGTTTACGCTGTATGTATCATGTGTGTATTTTTTTCGTAAATGACCGTCCATTTCTCTAGATAAGACCCTTATTCCTTGTCTGGTATTGTTTAAAGCCCTTTGAAGCTGCACTGAAACTGTAATTTTGACCTTCAACCATTTGGTGCCCATTGAAGTCCACTATAAGGAGAATAATCCTGGAATGTTTATCAAAAACCTTAAATTTCTTTTCGACTGAAGAAAGAAAGACATGGACATCTTGGATGACATGGGGGTGAGTAAATTATCAGGAAAATTTTATTTGAAAGTGGACTAATCTTTTAATTCTACTTATTTTACTGATGAATTATGCACATTTATGAAGTAGTCAATTTTGATTTCATGGCTACTTACAAATTTGCCTCTATTTGAGTGTGAGCAAAAACATGCCGTTTTTGTGTGTGTCCCTTTAAATGCAAATGAGCTGCTGCTCCCGCCCCCTTTCCAGAAGAGGGTGGAGCTTTAACAGCTCAACAACAACAAAACTGGAGAATCTCACACAGCCAAAATGAGGATTGTCAGTAACGGTGTTCAGCCTTACATTGTTCAAACCGGAGTCGACACTGATGGAGAGACTCAGGAAGAAGTTACAACTTTTAGAATGAAACTGGACGTTTCTGAATGGTTAGTGGATAAATTTAAGTTGTTGCTGGGAAGTTGATTCAACTCATCCACTAGCACAAATCCAGTGTTGAAATGACCCACGTTTGTGAAGCAGTCCGGTGTAAAATGACAGCATGTCAACAACACTCTACTACAACAACTCTTCCTCTTCTCTAAAGCAGCCCAACATGGCCCCGCCCCCTTTGTTGTGTGTTCTCGGGGGTGGGGTTTATGTAAATTTTGGGGTTTGTGATGTCACCAACCTGGGAAGAAGCTTGTTGTAGTCCCTACTAGCCATTTGTTGTAGTCCTTAAAAAGCAATTTCTGTAAAAGAAAATATCTCCCTTTGCATTGAACTCGTCATGTCCAACTCAAAATGAGTCAAAAACCAGTATGATCCTCAACGGTGCGGAGAATTTGACTGATGGCGTAATAGTTTAAACTTAGAATCTCAGACTGTACCAACATACAAGTCCACTGATTCAAACAGATTACATCATAAAACTCCAAATTCCATTCCATGACTCAATACTGAGCCAGCAGACTGGATCGCACAGTAGTTTATGAGGTAGAACCATTCATTCCGATAGACTAGCAGTAGCCGTCGGCCAGCCCAGCGCGAGCTCCTAGACGCTGTAACATAACGCCTCTGACAGGCAGCTCAAATCACAGGGCTCTGGTGCCTGCTGGAATGCAATCAGAGTATTTTCCCCCTCCGGCACTGCCTCACTTCCTTTGACACATCACACACACTAATGGAATAGTAGCAGAGGACCTTAAACCAGAAGAGTTTGAACTGACGTGGTGTTAGAGCGTATCGACAGGAGCTAAACACATTTAAACAGTTAACACTCTTACAATACTCTACAGTCAGGATGAATACATTCTACTTTAGTATGCTTTTAGTTTATTGTTAGTCATGGTTATAACACAAAACAGTTAATAATTTGTTTTGTTATGTCCATTTTACTCTGTTCAGAATAGCAATGTTTTTGTTACTGCACCTTTAAGACTGCTATATGTAAATAACGTATTTTCTGATTGGTTAACGTTTTTACATGCGAAATAAGTAACACTAGGTGCTGATATGTAAATGTGGGCTCGTTGTTGTTGCATCAATACTGTTTAGTTTCAATAAATGCTCAGAGTGACTGGAAGGAAGATTTTCAATGAAAAAAAAAAAAAAAAAACACTTTTTCACCTTATTTTTAAATGTAAGAGCAAGCACAGCCAATGTGAGGCTTTTGGAGTCAGCTGCTATTTATTTTAGTTGTACAAAAACTACAAGTCTGTTTTGATGCTTGATGTTGCAAACTGCACTCTAAAAAATGCTAGGTTTTTTCAACCCATGTTAGGGCCAAATATGGACCAATCAAACCATTGGTTTAAATTTACCAAAGTTAATTTAAGACAATGGTTGGGGTTGTCCATATCTGACCGAAACAAGAGTTGAAACAACCCATCATTTTTTTTGAGTGTGGAATTATGGTTTGTTGCGCAAAGAGTTTTGGGTCATTCCGTGTCAAATCAACCAAATTTAGGAAACTTCCCCGGCTTAAATTTTTGATTCTGGTAATATTTTTTCTGTACAAAGACAAACATAAATAGTGATGAAAGCCAAAATATTAAATGTCACATTTACTGAGTAATCCACTATTTTGCAGAGGGGGTCAAAATTATCACTTTTACCAGAAATCGGGTGCCAATATACAGGGGTGTAAAAATTACTTTAGAAAGATGGCAGCATCATTTTTTTAGTCTTACACAGAGATTGGTAGGTCTATTAGTAAAATCTGTTGATTTTAGCAATCTTTGTTTCATTATATGCCAACGGTGACCATTCAAAAATGGCAAAAAGCACTTCTTGTGTTTTTGTCTCAAGTTTGCATGCCTGTAACTCAAGTATTAAAGATATCTTAATATCCTTTTAGATACTGGTTCTTAACAAACTTTACCTTTGGTATCTTTATTTTAAAGTCCCTCGATGGTTCAATCCCAGAGATATGGAGATCCTAATGCGGCTCCATGAGTAAATTGGTAAATTGTACACATTTTCAGTGGTCAAAAACCAAATGTGGGTCACTTTGCATACAGCTGATACTCTTTTTTTTTTTTTTTTTTTTTTTTTTTTTTTAAAGAGGAATATCTGAAGAACAAATAATGTTGAAACTAAAAATGTATCTTGTTTTTCTATTAACTCACTTGCATAGAACATTCCTGAGTGCCATAAATACTCCTTTTTCAACGTTTGCATGCCTGTAACTCTAAAAGTATTTAAGATATCTTAATATCCTTCTAGATTCTCATTCTTAATAAACTTTCCTTTTGAAATCTTCATTTTCAATAACCTATATAGTTCAGTCCCATAGATTTTTTCATACAGTTTTCATTGTATGAAAAGAGCAGCGTTAACAAACTACTAAATATCAGTTTGAAACAACATGAAGGTGAGTAAATAAATGACAATTATTTTTGGGTGAACTATCCCTTTAATTCAAGAAAGCAGGGAAAACTGTTTTCCATAGGCACTCATCCTATTTTCCAACTTGCACAGCCTTATAAAAGCTCAAGTTTAAAACCAATTCATCATCTTTAAAGAAGACATCTCGGTGCGTGTATATCATCCAAGTCAAGGTTCAGATATCCCATACCCCCTGTCAATGAAGAAGACCATATAATATCAAAGCAGCTGAACACACAAAACTTGATCATCCAATAGTCATTTATGTGGCGCTAATGTCGGCGTGAGGTTTAGAGGAGAAATCCAGGCCTGTTGATTTAGGCAAAGTATGGAGTCTCGGGCTGCTTACGCAAGTGTGTTAAACAGGATGGCTACGCAAGCCCCTGAAACACACATTCGGTTTATTATGCCTTTATATAGAGCTCCGTCAGGGGACGACCACTTGACTAGAGCAAAAGTCATACAAGGAATCTGCTCTCTTCACAAAAGGACCTTAATATCTTTGTGCTGAAAACTTGGGCTGACTCCCTCAGGGCTTCCTTTGACATTTTCCATAATAAAACCACTCATGATCAGACTTATGATCGTGCAAACAGATCTCCAGTGTATTTGAATAGTTACTGCAATTCATATTTCAACAAACCCCTAACCGTAAGTAGTAACTTCAGCACGTAACTCATAACCGTTTGTGCTGAATGATACCTCAAATCATGTAAGCCAGGTGTACAATCACTTTTCTAAGCAATCACACTCACAATTTCACAATAAAACTGCTAAAAGTACCTTAAAAGCACAGCAATAGTTTGGAAACCAGACATGACATTTGCACTGTAGCAGTGAGTCTGCATGACTTTACATTTTGTTTCTTCACAAAATGTAAAAATCTAGCAGTATTCATAATCCAATTCATATTCAGGAGTCAATTGCCAATAAAAGCACTAATAAATGACAAGTTAAAATAAAGGCAGCTTTTATATCTGGAGTCTGGAGTCATTTTAAGGCCCTTTCGGCATTACAAAAGAATCAGAGCAAATGCATTACACCATGTGGTAACGGCATGATCATAATTTAACCATCCATTTCCCCACAAGGCCTAATAAAATGAATTATCCCTATAGCTGTTTTACCACAGAACCTATTTTGAGAATACAAAACGTCCCTGCTTTTTTGCAGAGCCATATTTTTGCTTAATATCATGTAGCACTTTGTAGCTTAAAATAGCCAAGAACTGCCTTTAGGCAAGAAGACTTTAAGAAAATTATCAGTTTAAACTGTTATACATACTGTCAGTGTCAATACCATCCATAAACTCCAAATGGTTCAAGAACAGCATGCAATTTTCTTTGGGTATGCCTTTTTTAGGCATTTTAGGTCAATTTTACAGGAATACTAAGAGGTTAAATGGCTGAAATACACTACACAACATTTAAAATCTGAAGAGATTTTAAAACACTAAGCAAGATGCACTTGTAGACGTGTAGACTGGTTACAAAGAAACTAAACTTCATACACTAAACAACGAAGTCTGGAATACACTACAATTTTTTTCCAAGATTTTTCAGCCCGATCAGCAGTCTGGATGAGTCAGCTCTAGCTGCCAAAAGATGCAGAGTTGACAGATTTGACAGAACTCTGATTTAAAAAAAACAAACAAAAAAGATTTCCATTCAGTTTACGATTCCATCCAGTCGGAGGATATCATACATGTTTGATATCTTGAGCCGATTTTAGAACACTTTTTTCCATGTGTCGTGTGCCTCCTAGCAACAAGGCACATTTCTGTATGGGTTTGTGTTTGGAACAACTTTGAGGGAAATTTTGGTGGTGTGCAAACCTCAGTTGTTCAGTTTATGATGTCCAGTTTTACTTCTGTAATCATTTAGTGTGCACGTTCGATAGTGTGTGCACAAATACAAACTACCTAAATGGACCAAATTCAGACTTTCAGCTGACTCAAAAAGTGAGCTTGAAGTGAAAAAGACCCAGTTGTTGTTCTCGTTCAGTATGTTTACATGTGAGAAAGCTGCTTAAAGGGATAGTTCACCCAAAAATGATTATGAGTAAATCATGATTATCCCATGATTACAGGGGGGGAAGATTACATAATACGTATGGATTACATAAAAGTAATCCATACGGCTCCAGGGGGTTAATAAAGGCCTTCTGAAGCAAAGCGATGTGTTTTTGTAAGAAAAATATTTAAAACTTTATAAATTCAAATAACTAGCTTCCAGCAGACGACCTACCATTATAAAGCTTGGAGGAGCCAGGATATTTTTAAATACATCTCAGATTGTGTTCGTCTGAATGAAGATAGTCATATACACCTAGGATGGGTTGAGGGTGAGTAAATTCATTTTTGGGTGAACTATCCCTTTAACGCAAGTTCACGTTTACATGCACTGCATTACTGTCACACCATTGACTAAGTGATTACGTTTTTACACATACTTTAAGGGATAGTTCACCCAAAAATGAAAATTTGATGTTTATTTGCTTACCCCCAGGGCATCCAAGATGTAGGTGACTTTGTTTCTTCAGTCGAACACAAATGATGATTTTTATCTCGAACCGTTGCCGTCTGTCAGTCTTATAATGCGAGTGAATGGTAACACAATCTATAAGAGTCAAAAAACATGCACAGACAAATCCATATTAAACCCTGCGGCTCGTGACGACACATTGATGTCCTAAGACACGAAACGATCGGTTTGTGTGAGAAACCGAACATTATTTATACCATTTTTTTACCTCTAATAACCACTATTTCCAACTGCGTTCAGCATTCGCTTAGTAAGGTCTGATCGTGCTCTGACAACTGAAGTAATGTCTAGCACTCATTGAAGTATATGCGCGAGACATCACTGCGAGTGCTGAACGCAGTTGGAAATAGTGGTTATTAGAGGTAAAAAAATGGTATAAATAATGTTCGGTTTCTCACACAAACCGATCGTTTCGTGTCTTAGGACATCAATGTGTCGTCACGAGCCGCAGGGTTTAATATGGATTTGTCTGTGCATGTTTTTTGACTCTTATAGATTGTATTACCATTCACTCGCATTATAAGACTGACAGACGGCAACGGTTCGAGATAAAAATCATCATTTGTGTTCTACTGAAGAAACAAAGTCACCTACATCTTGGATGCCCTGGGGGTAAGCAGATAAACATCAAATTTTCATTTTTGGGGGAACTATCCCTTTAACTAGTGACTTACATGTTCATTAAAGTCAGCATAAAATGCAAAGTGCGATATTCTTTTCTTCCCTATTGTGATGCTTATCCGAATTAAACTGCTTCTTGACCAAGAACAAATGTAGGGTGAGCCTTCATTTTGTACATGTGGAATTGATTGAAAGGTTGGATGGTTGTGGTTTGCTATTGATGGATCTTGTGTGAGTGACAGGTCGCCCCGCCCTTGCGTCAGTATACACATCATTTCTGTGTGTTCATGCTGCTGCTGGCGAGAGCGTCAAAATTCGCCTTGGCTGCCCAGCCAACAACGTTGTACTGTGCGTACAAACCGCCGCCGGCGGGAAGTAAATGACAAGTTGTGGCAACCATTCGGAATCCTCTCAAGCGAGGACCTCTACATTCCGACTGGTTGCCGCTGAACCGCGTCATAGCTCATTACCATAAAGTTGACCTGACTTCAGCTCTCCTCGATGCTCTCACCGTCCAAGACGCACCGCGTCGCTCTTGCCGGAGCTCGCCGCCGGCTCACATTGAAAACGAATTACTTCCAGTCACTTTGACGGTCTCGCCTGGCGGCGGTGTGAACACACGTAGGGCCCTATAAAATCCGTTTTATTTTTTTCCCAAATTACGTTTTTTTCGTTTTAATTTTTCTGGATTCTGTTTTATTTATTTTTTGACTCCATTTTAATGGTTAAATTAAATTTTAGTAATCAAAAAGCATGTCTAATTAATTGAATTCTTAAAAACAACAATATTAATTAATTAAAAAATATATTTTTATGATTTTTTTTTTCTTCAGAAGTTCTGTTGTGTATTTAAATTTTTCTGGCAATCAAATTAACACATACCATTTAATTTATCTTTTAATCATGAAATTAAACTTTTTTGTCAAGCAATGTGTTGCACAACAGAGCTTTACTGTTAAAATTAAAACATGGAAGAAACACTGAGATTATTGTTTAAAATATATTTTAATAATTTATTATTAAATTAATTTATCTAAATTCTACTGTACAACAGTAATATGTTTCTGTCAAGTTAAATCAAACTTTTATTTTGACAGTTTTCCTAGAGCTTTAGTTTCTCTGTGTTTATGACTGTAGTTTTCTCAAACGAAGCGTTTAAATGCTGATGAAGTGACTTTCAGAGCAGCTCTGGAGATGAATTCGTGCTGTGCATATAGTGAGGCGACAGAGGATGAAAACACCGTGAGCGTCGCATGTGCTTCAGCGTGCGTGCGCCCGCGCGATTGTGTGTGAGGTAAATGAAACTGCGCTTCCACATCATTCATTTCAGAGGCACACAGGCATGCAGGATTCATGTTTAAATAGTCTTTTTGTGGTTTAATATTCAGTCACTAGTCTATATCGCGATTTAATTTACGTGTACTGACCCAGCTTTTAATTCATTCATCAAAAATTTGACAAATTCCGTGACATTCCGCGTTATATAGTAAATTCCATTTTTATGACTGGATTCTGCGATTCCGTCCGCGATTCCGTGATCGCGGAAATTATAGGGCCCTACACACGGTTAGAGAAGAGAGGAGATGTTGCTGCAAGAGGGGAAGTTATTTTGATTAAAGATAATGAGGGAACATGAATTTAAAAACGATGTGCACAAAAATCTATTATAATAAATACTGCAGTATGCTAAGAATGGTCAATTTTGATTTCATTGTGACTTTAAAGAATAGGATGACAGAAAATCTTCTCTTCTCAACTTCCTGTATGACTAAAAAATTCACTGCTGCACTTAACCACAAAGATTTCACATCTACAAAATTAATGCTTTTAACAGGTGAAGTGGATATAGTGGCTTTATCTTCCACTGTATCCTCTTATTTCTAACAGATAGCAGTCCTGCCACAACGGCAAACAAGCTACCAGGAGACATTAGTGCACTGAATCCTGCAGCAGTGCATTCAAATTCATCACAAGAGTGAACAAGATAAGTGGAAAACAGTCACACACCAAACACCTGTTTTTCTCTTGGCCTATTTAAAGATCAAGGTCAAATGCTAAAATATTTCAGTTTCTCCATTTTTCCTGTTCAAACACACAGGTGACGCATGTACATTTATGTTATACAAACCCTATAGTACACACACATCAACTTAAAAGTCAACATGGAATCGTAATTGTAATTGTGACATATTAAAGGGATAGTTCACCCAAAAATGGAAAAAATGATGTTTATCTGTTTACCCCCAGGGCATCCAAGATGTAGGTGACTTTGTTTCTTCAGTAGAATGCAAATGATGATTTTTAACTCCCACCGTTGCGGTCTGTCAGTCTTATAATGCGAGTGAATGGGAACACAATCAATAAGAGTCAAAAAAACTTGCATAGACAAATCCAAATCAAACCCTGCGGCTCGTGACGACACATTGATGTCCTAAGACACGAAACGATCGGTTTGTGTGAGAAACCGAACTGTATTTATATCATTTTTTTACCTCTAATACACCACTATGTCCAACTGCGTTCAGCACTCGGTTAGTGAGGTCTGATCGCGCTCTGACAATGGCAGTGATGTCTAGCACTCATTGATATGCGCGAGACACCTTTAAATGTTCAAAGTAAACAAATGTTTCAAACAGGTTTCAAACCTTCCACAAGACCATTTGCAAAGGGAACATGCGATGGTCACTTCAAGAAAGTTTTAATTTAATCATTTATGGTCACGTGACCCAGGGTGACAAGTCTTCGCGATTCATTATAAATCTAGATATGGCGGGAAAATTGGAGTTAACGTACGGACAGAATAATTCAAGTCGTTTTGTTTTGTTGTGATATATTATACACATTTTTGTCATGCATTTCATATTACATTTTAAAAAGTTTCATAGGTAAGAGATGTGTTTAATGCTTATAAGGTTAAGAGCAGATCAAAAACAAACACATTTAAAGCACATTTTTAAAAACTTCATTATAAATGTACATACACACATGTGCCTTACTCCCTCTAAAGTCCCCACTTCAAGGGATCTGCCCTTCAGAGTGAGTAGGGCATAGGGATGCTCACCTTCGATTGGAATATGCCCAATGTCATGTAATGTCATGTAACATTTACCACAGGAAAGCCATTCAATGACCATAAACTTATTAGTTAGCTAGAAAAGTGACTTCTAGAAAGGAGCATCTTCCAAAGTTAAATAATAATCAATCAAAGCCTACTAATTAATCAGTGAATTAATCAATAATTAGTCGATTAATTGTTCTAATAATCATTAGATGAATCGATTATCAAAATAATTGTTTGTTGCAGCCCTATCTGATGGTGAGCTCAACAGTTTGTGGCTGTTTTCAGGCCCTGATAGGTGATGAAACGACACTGAAATATAAAGAGGAAACGGCACAACAGACTTGTCCATCACGGTTTAAATCAAACCACAATAAACTATGAGATACTTACCCATGAATCTCTGAATACAGAACCGAAAACTGCATGATAACCATAAACACATTTTCTATTACCACTTTGTTCTCGTTTAGACCTTCTTTAAAACATGGTGAGGAATAAAAATAACATCTTAAAACTTACAACCACAGGCAACAGTATGGACAGAGCGCTCCTGTTGGACACTTTTGACCATGTAGATGTTCAGAAAATAAACTCTTTTAAAACACACTTTTCACAATCTTGCCATCTTGTCTACCAACAATACTCAACATTCATCACAGAAGAATACTGTCATTTTTGTCATTTTTCTGAACCAACAAATGTCATTTGCAGCACATCTCAAATCTTCTATTCGGTGGTGAAAATTACAAAGTAAACAGTTTAAATACAAGGCCAATTTATTTGTCTTACTAAAGCTTTATGGATATCATTTCTACATCCTAATATTTCCAATATTTGTTCGCATAATTTGACAACATTACAGGTTGATTGGAAAATGATGCACAATAAAATATTCTGTTCACAAGTGATATTTACCAAGTTTTTTCTTTATTTTCTTCAAACATCATGTCTCAGATTTCATCTCAAGATCTTCTGACATTTGTGTCTTCTTGGTTAATAAGTACACTAAGATTTGGTAAAAACTTTGATGGTCATGGTGGAAATGACAACAGCCGAGTCATACTTTGTAAATATTTTTTTTTTAAAAATCATGTTTTTTAAAATAAATTTCATAACTTATGAAAATCTCTGTCTGAGAAAAATGTAAAAATAATAGTTACAGAAATTACTTGAAAAGTAGCAGAAATACAGTAAAAACTTATGTGACCTTCATATAGCACAAAAAAAAAAAAGTTATTTTTAATTAAAAACAACAACAACAACAATCATCTTTGGGCTATAAAAGTGTTCACACATAAAAGTTTCTCCCATGTGACCTCATTGTTTTTGCTTGAGCAGGTTTAACTATATGGGCTTACTCAAGCAAACACCATTACTGTGAAACAGAGAACAGAAACACGTGTTGAGTAAATTAGGGCAGATTTAAGTATTGCAGCAGTTTCCTGAGACACAATACTTCCATCTTTTCAGCGTCTTACACTTATGTTATACAAGTCCAGAAATAGAAGTAAATATACATAAAAGCAAATGAAATGCAAGCCTGCAGTGTCATTGTGCATAATTAACACACATTCTTCTGTTCCTGCGACTGTAACACACCTCAGTACTCAAGAGGGCGATAAAGTTACCTTCAAATGTCTGTGCCATTAAACCAATGTGTTATTTAGGTAGTTAATCATATAAACATGTCAAGCAAGATTCTCTTCAAAATGTTGCTCTGCCATAACGTTAGTTAGTTACGGTGGCCCAGTAGTGCACAACACAACGAAATTAAAAAAGCAAACATAAGTTCACAACACAACACAACGGAATTAAAAAAGCAAACATAAGTTCACAACACAACACAACGGAATAAAGCCACAACACAACGAAATTAAAAAAGCAAACATAAGTTCACAACACAACACAACGGAATAAAGCCACAACACAACGAAATTAAAAAAGCAAACATAAGTTCACAACACAAAACGGAATAAAGCCACAACACAACGGAATAAAGCCCACAACACGAAATAAAGCCACAACACAACGAAATAAAGCCACAACACAACGGAATAAAGCCAACACAACGGAATAAAGCCACAACACAACGGAATAAAGCCACAACACAACGAAATAAAGCCACAACACAACGAAATAAAGCCACAACACAACGAAATAAAGCCACAACACAACGGAATAAAGCCACAACACAACGGAATAAAGCCACAACACAACGGAATAAAGCCACAACACAACGGAATAAAGCCAAACACAACGAATAAAGCCACAACACAACGAAATCAAGCCACAACACAACGGAATAAAGCCACAACACAACGAAATAAAGCCACAACACAACGAAATAAAGCCACAACACAACGAAATAAAGCCACAACACAACGGATAAAGCCACAACACAACGAATAAAGCCACAACACAACGAAATAAAGCCACAACACAACGAAATAAAGCCACAACACAACGAAATAAAGCCACAACACAACGAATAAAGCCACAACACAACAAATAAAGCCACAACACAACGAAATAAAGCCACAACACAACGAATAAAGCCACAACACAACGGAAAAGCCACAACACAACGGAATAAAGCCACAACACAACGAAATAAAGCCACAACACACGAATAAAGCCACAACACAACGAATAAAGCCACAACACAACGAAATAAAGCCACAACACAACGGAATAAAGCCACAACACAACGAATAAAGCCACAACACAACGGAAATAAAGCCACAACACAACGAATAAAGCCACAACACAACGGAATAAAGCCACAACACAACGGAATAAAGCCACAACACAACGGAATAAAGCCACAACACAACGGAAATAAAGCCACCAACAACAACGGAATAAAGCCACAACACACGAATAAAGCCACAACACAACGAAATAAAGCCACAACACAACGAAATAAAGCCACAACACAACGGAATAAAGCCACAACACAACGAATAAAGCCACAACACAACGGAATAAAGCCACAACACAACGAATAAAGCCACAACACAACGGAATAAAGCCACAACACACGAAATAAAGCCACACACAACGAAATAAGCCACAACACAACGAATAAAGCCACAACACAACGAAATAAAGCCACAACACAACGAATAAGCCACAACACAACGAATAAAGCCACAACACAACGGAATAAAGCCACAACACAACGGAATAAAGCCACACACACGGAATAAAGCCACAACACAACGAATAAAGCCACAACACAACGGAATAAAGCCACAACACAACGAAATAAAGCCACAACACAACGGAATAAGCCACAACACAACGAATAAAGCCACAACACAACGGAATAAAGCCACAACACAACGAAATAAAGCCACAACACAACGGAATAAAGCCACAACACAACGGAATAAGCCACAACACAACGAATAAGCCACAACACAACGAATAAAGCCACAACACAACGGAATAAAGCCACAACACAACGGAATAAAGCACAACACAACGGAATAAAGCCACAACACAACGAATAAAGCCACAACACAACGGAATAAAGCCACAACACAACGGAATAAAGCCACAACACAACGAATAAAGCCACAACACAACGAATAAAACCCAACACAACAAATAAAGCCACAACACCGAAATAAAGCCACAACACAACGGAATAAAGCCACAACACACGGAATAAAGCCACAACACAACGGAATAAAGCCACAACACAAAAAAAAAAAACCCAAAAAAACAAAAAAAAAAAAAAAAAAAAAAAAAAAAAAAAAAAAAAAAAAAAAAAAAAAAAAAAAAAAAAAAAAAAAAAAAAAAAAAAAAAAAAAAAAAAAAAAAAAAAAAAAAAAAAAAAAAAAAAAAAAAAAAAAAAAAAAAAAAAAAAAAAAAAAAAAAAAAAAAAAATAAAAACAAAAAAAACGGAATAAAGCAACACACGGAATAAAACCACAACACAACGAAAAAAGCCACAACACAACGGAATAATGCCACAACACAAAATCAAGCCACAACACAACGGAATAAAGCCACAACACAACGGAATAAAGCCAAACACAACGGAATAAAGCCACAACACAACGGAATAAAGCCACAACACAACGAAATAAAGCCACAACACAACGGAATAAAGCCACAACACAACGAAATCGAGCCACAACACAACGGAATAAAGCCACAACACAACGGAATAAAGCCACAACACAACGGAATAAAGCCACAACACAACAAAATCGAGCCACAACACAACGGAATAAAGCCACAACACAACGGAATAAAGCCACAACACAACGGAATAAAGCCACAACACAACAAAATCGAGCCACAACACAACGGAATAAAGCCACAACACAACGGAATAAAGCCACAACACAACGAAATAAAGCCACAACACAACGGAATAAAGCCACAACACAACGAAATCGAGCCACAACACAACGGAATAAAGCCACAACACAACGGAATAAAGCCACAACACAACGGAATCAAGCCACAACACAACGGAATCAAGCCACAACACAACGGAATCAAGCCACAACACAACGGAATCAAGCCACAACACAACGGAATCAAGCCACAACACAACGAAATCGAGCCACAACACAACGGAATAAAGCCACAACACAACGGAATAAAGCCACAACACAACGGAATAAAGCCACAACACAACAAAATCGAGCCACAACACAACGGAATAAAGCCACAACACAACGGAATAAAGCCACAACACAACGGAATAAAGCCACAACACAACAAAATCAAGCCACAACACAACGGAATAAAGCCACAACACAACGAAATCGAGCCACAACACAACGGAATAAAGCCACAACACAACGGAATAAAGCCACAACACAACGGAATAAAGCCACAACACAACAAAATCAAGCCACAACACAACGGAATAAAGCCACAACACAACAAAATAAAGCCACAACACAACAAAATAAAGCCACAACACAACGGAATAAAGCCACAACACAACGAAATCGAGCCACAACACAACGGAATAAAGCCCAACACAACAAGAATAAAGCCACAACACAAGAATAAGCCACAACACAACAAAATAAAGCCACACAACAGAATAAAGCCACAACACACAAAATAAAGCCACAACACAACGGAATAAAGCCACAACACAACGAAATCGAGCCTCAACACAACGGAATAAAGCCACAACACAACGGAATAAAGCCACAACACAACAAAATAAAGCCACAACACAACGGAATAAAGCCACAACACAACGAAATCGAGCCACAACACAACGGAATAAAGCCACAACACAACAGAATAAAGCCACAACACAACAGAATAAAGCCACAACACAACAAAATAAAGCCACAACACAACAGAATAAAGCCACACAACAAAATAAAGCCACAACACAACGGAATAAAGCCACAACACAACGAAATCGAGCCTCAACACAACGGAATAAAGCCACAACACAACGAAATCAAGCCACAACACAACAGAATAAAGCCACAACACAACGGAATAAAGCCACAACACAACGGAATAAAGCCACAACACAACAGAATAAAGCCACAACACAACAGAATAAAGCCACAACACAACGAAATAAAGCCACAACACAACGAAATAAAGCCACAACACAACAGAATAAAGCCACAACACAACAAAATCAAGCCACAACACAACGAAATCAAGCCACAACACAACGGAATAAAGCCACAACACAACGGAATAAAGCCACAACACAACAGAATAAAGCCACAACACAACAAAATAAAGCCACAACACAACAAAATAAAGCCACAACACAACGGAATAAAGCCACAACAAAATAAAGCCACAACACAACGGAATAAAGCCACAACACAATGGAATAAAGCCACAACACAACAAAATAAAGCCACAACACAACAAAATAAAGCCACAACACAACAAAATAAAGCCACAACACAACAAAATAAAGCCACAACACAACAGAATAAAGCCACAACACAACGGAATAAAGCCACAACACAACAAAATAAAGCCACAACACAACGGAATAAAGCCACAACACAACGGAATAAAGCCACAACACAACGGAAATGCTCCCAACCACTAGGGGGCTCTCAGAGCTCGGTATTGTTAGTATTCCTTGCAAATGTTTTATAGAGTCGGCAGTGATATGAATACCACGATTAGTTTCAACAGTATATAACCACTGTATATCGACTAGGGCTGTAACGATATGCGATATGAAACCAAAATCGCGATACGAAGGTACAGCTGATCATAGCTGTACAGGGTGGTTTTTATATCTTATCTCCATCAATATATCTCGTAGTAAAACTAATGCAAGGGCTAGAAATCATTTATCCTTTGCAGAAACATCCTGATCCTCTTGGAGAGCTCAGTTCATGGTTGCATAGCAACGACCGACGCCACGGGAGCGCAAGCGCTTTGGAAAGGAGGAGAAGCGGTGCGGCCGCGCCTTCCACGCGTTTTTAGACGCGATATGTGAACGGCCCCTATTCATAATTCTAAGTTCATGTTAATTTAACATTTTTTTCAGTGACAGACAGCCCTATTCAACTGTTAATTTGATACAGAAGTGTTTTTTATTAAACCTTGACATGTGATCTTGTATGTACACAAGAAAATTATTGAAATTTGTTAATGATTTTTTAATAAATCTTGTTTGAATTTCAGTTTCATTTTGTTCAAAATATCGTGATACGTATCGTATCGTGTACTCCGTATCGAGATACGTACCGTATCGTGACCTGAGCGTATCGTTACACCCCTAATATCGACATGAAATATTAATTCAAAATCACTTGAGTGCACAATAGCTTCATATTTATACCTGTGAATGATCTGATGTGCTACCACGGCGAATGATGAAGGGAACGTCTGACAATCCCACCAAGTGGTTAAAACGTATAATTTATATTCATTACAATGACTTTGTTTAACATTTAAAAACAGACATGTTCAAATTCCAAAGCTTGTTACTTCCTGTTGGTAAGACTGACAAGCTTTGTAATTTGAATATGTCTATTTAAAATATTCAAATTACAAAGCCCCCCCCCCCCATTAAAACATAATATTAAAATATAATATTTTAATATAAAATGTATATATTTTACTTTACATTAAAACAATGTATTACATCCATTTAAAAAAAAAATATTTATAACATGTTTAAATTGTACTGAATAAGCAAATATTCAATATAAAAAACAAACAAAACAAGTCACAGTAAAAGCATATTTCAGGCCAAGCACAGTCTTAGCAAACTTAAAGACCCAGAAATGTAATACTGCAGTAGCATTTGGCTTACTGCACTGACAAAAGCAGTGAAAGACAGACACGTGCGGCGACTCAATGCCACGTCACTGCAGGCGTCTGAACAGCAGGTGCTGCTCTGAGAGCTGGGGGTCGCAAGCACTGAAAGAGGCCGCTGTGTTTCCAGAAGCACGTTTGGGGACGGTGGGGTGAAGAAAAGAGACGAGTCCCCGCAGACCGCAGATACATCGTCCAATTTCAGTGAATCTAGTTCATGGGGTGACTCTCCTCATGGAGGAAATGGCAAAATATAAATAGCTGCTTTCACCATTTTCCCAACCCTTTCTCCTTGATCCCGGGCCCCTCGGCTCAGCAGGATCTGGGGCCTCAGACAAAATGTCTCTCACTCATTCATTCGAGTTTGCTCTCTAGCTCTCGCTCTTTTTTAACTTAATGAGAGGCTGTGGAGAGACCTGTCAGTGTGACAATAATTACAGAAACTGCACTGCTCACCAGCTGCAACAGGCCCCGGGCCCCCAAAACATCCATACACACAACTGTGAGGTCATGGAAAAAGCAAAAAAGAAAAAAGCTGCTACTGTATCTCAGCCGTCTCACAGACAGTGAATACTGGGTTGCTTTAATATGACTACAGCAGAGAATCAAATAACAGTAGTTATGACTGCTCATCCCTGTAATTCAGATAATGTCAAGCTCAGTCATACAGGCCTTACCCTGCGCCACCAGATAAACACAAAATACGCCGACTGACAGCACAGAAAGGGGTATATTAGCAGCTGAGTCACTGGCTGGACCAGGTGTGTATGAATATGTGTGTGAAGAATTAAAATAAGAACGAAGGTGAGTCATGGGTTATTCTAAGGATACATTCACACAAGAATGAGTTTTCCATTTCACTGTGCTACTTAGGGTTGTCAGGGTACCAAAATTTCAGTAGCCGGTACCAATTGCCAGTAAAATGTTACGGTTCTAAATACCAATTTCAGTACCAGAGCAAAAACTGTTGAATTAAAGGGACAGTTCACCCAAAAATAAAAATGATCCCATAATTTACTTGCACTCAAGCCATCCTAGGTGCATATCTTCTTTTAGACAAACACAAATCAGAGATATATATTAACCCCTTAAGCCCAAAGTGTACCGGCGGCGGGACACCACCCCCCATGAAAAAATTCATAATCAAATTACTAAGCAACCACTGACATTTTAAAGCTTAGAAACTTTTTAATGCACCCAACTATTCGGTTCAACTCTCAACGAGTGCCGAGTCATCCCGCTAAAACGGGGTGTACCGCCCGCGGGCGCCACCTAGCCTATTTTTCTGCCTTGATCAACACAAAATAGGTGTCATTTGAAAGCTTAGAGTCTGAACTTTACAATGAATGTAGCCAATTTGATTAACTCCTAGTGCTGAGTTATTTGCTGAAAAAAAAGTTTTCATAATTTATGAAAAATATTTTTTGTATTATGTACTGCAATGTGTCAAAAACATCATACAGCTCAGATAATCACGTGTCATGTGTCATTTGAAAGGTTTCACGGAATAGAATACAACGAGTGTAATTGTTTTGGGCTTCGACTAAAAGTGAGTGAGTACGTGAAGCCCCGCAAGACCCATATGTAAATAATATACCGATGCAGCATTTGTGTCACGTTTACGCTCGTAACTTCATGAAACATGCTCCAATTGTGGAAATTTGCAGCAGATTCTCACGATTAAAACGAGTCCAACATCTACATAACCCAATAAGGCAATCACGAGATATTCCTCACGGAATTACGACACATAAAACCACACCAGCGCACAGATGCTAAACTAAAATGTAGCTTCCACGTGGCATTTTCAATAATAACTTCAAATGGCACATCATTACTTACAGTGGATGCTCCCGATTTAAATGAGTCGAAAATCAACATAATCCCTTGCATCAATCACGAGATATTCCTCGTGAAGGAATGATTTTAAAACTGCCCATTAGTCAAGGGCTAAACAAAAAGGCTACCTTGGTTCCAAATGCTGTAACTTTTGATTTCTTCATGCGATCACCACAAAATTTGATCCAGATGCAGCTCACATGTAGTCGCAAGTGTTCTTCTACCTTATTTCCTTCCTGAGATATTGCATGTCAAATTAGAAAGATATGTACAATTTCCCTTTTTTTTGTCTTTTATTAGCAGTTTCTCAGCATGAGAATGTCCAAATTTAATTTATTTTTTATTTAAAAATGTAATTTTTAAAACATTTAATTTAATTTTCTTTCAAACAATTCCAACCTTTTGACTCTCCATGCTATAGTTTTGGAGTTACGAGTCTTTACAAAAAAGCAAGAACATATACAAGATATACAAGAACAAATAAAGGTGCAGGAGGTGACACTCTGACAGGAGGTGAAGTGTGCAGATTTCTGCAGGGCAATGCACCGCACCCCACAGGCCACAAACAACACTTGTGATCAACTGGAAAAAAACATATCCTGTAACAAATATTACCAAATAACTATTTTTACATTTCAGTAAGGAATTTTGGCAATGTGCCTTGCTATGAAGTTGTGGGTGTTTGCCAGAGCTTTACTATGTGGTTGCTAAGGTGTTCTGGTTGTTAGCATGTTGCAATGCGGCTGTAAAAAAAAAAAAACAACAACAAAGAGAGCCCACGCTCAAGTCTCTGTGATATTCTGATCTGTTGATATGACTCGGGTCCCACCTTCAATGCAAGTCTATGGAAATCTTTTGCCCATTTTATCTTCATGATCAGGCAAAAATCATGCCTTAGAAAAGTAAAAGCACATCGCTCCTTAACATTCTGCATGATTTAGGGATATTATCATTCACAAGTAGTGTGGGAGGAGTTACAAAGCAAAGATAATACTTGGCACTTTCCATGGAAAGGGTACAAATTGTCCCTGAAAATAAAAAAAATCATATACTGAAAGGGTTTTTCTATTAATTTTCTATGGGGTTTTTCTTAGTTTGGGATGTATAACAGTTTAAAACCTTGCATTTATTCTGAATTTGCAACCCTGTTGCCAGAATGGGTAACAGGGTTGCAAACTAAGCATGAATTTATCTTTCTATCAGTAAGGGCTGACTAATTTGGATCAAATGTTAGTTTGTAATCATCAATAAACTTATATTTCCCAGAATTTAAAGAAAAATATTGGTTTCACCATTATTTCTTACAATGGGTAACAGGGCTGAATGGTTGAGCGTGAACAGTAATATGTGTAAAAAATATTAAAGGGATAGTTCACCTGTCATTAATTACTCACCCGTGTCGTTCCACATTCGTAAGACCTTCGCTCATCTTCGGAACACAAATTAAGATATTTTTTAATAAAATCAGAGCTTTCTGTCCCTCCATAGACACTAGGGCTGGGCATCGCGAATCGAGAATTGATTCTGGATCCATTCTGATATTTTCCGTATGTATCGAGATTCTCTCTCAAGTCGATTCTGAGCTTAGTTTTCAACAGCAGATGGCGCTGCGTGCTTTAGAAACAGCTGTACTCTGCTTCCTTCCAATTCCTTATACACACAACTTCAACCTTCTATTAAATAATTATTCATAAAGTTCGAAAAGGTTGAAGTGAATTACAAGGGTGTTTGCAGTGGGCTGTTTACATCAATCTCGCATCATAAAAGCATTCTGAGGTGCGAATACATTCTCAGACTCAGCCGAACGCACAAGCGCTCTTCTTAGTGAGCATTAGAGCATGTGGTTAAAAACTAATCTCAGAATCGATTTGCGATGCACTTGGAAAATATCAGAATCGATCCATGAATCTTGATGCATCGATAGTATTGTCCCAGTCCTAACAGAGATCCAACACAACTACCACTTTCAAGCTCATGAAAGGTAGTAAAGACATCATTAAAGTAATCCATGTCACTCCAGTGATTTAACCTCAATTTTATGAAGCAACGCAAATGCTTTGTTTGCACAAAAAAAACAACAATTTATTACTTTACTTACGAAAATATCAGACTGTCCTCCAAAAAAAAAAAAAACGACCCTATAGGTCATTTTTCAAGCACTTTATTACGCCATATATTTATGTTTTAAAGTCATGCGCCCTCTAGCTGGCGTAAAAATGACAGTCTCGTGTTACGTCTGTCATGAAATGATGTATGACTGTCGTTACCAATCAAAATAGGTGTTCATTTAAATGCAATGTGTGGACTTTACACCATTTCTCCTATTTCCATTTAGCAAAACTCATTTTTTTTTTATTAACGACTACACCTACCCCACCCTAAACCTACCCTTAGTGATTTATAGTGCATATACACTTTATGAGCACATGTGTTCCCTGGGATCGAACCCACGATTGCATGATCACGATTGTATATTGTTATATATTGCAATGCTCTATCAATTGAGCTACGCGAAACCCGAAGTATGATGCAGATTAAAGGGAACAATGCATTAAAATCAAAGTGTCCTGTTGTCGATAGGGGCGCAACTTTAGTAAACGCTCCTATGGGTCGTATTTCAGGGAAGTGACAAACTACCTATATAGGCGTATAGGTTGGAGAACATGTTGGAAAATATTGACCTGCAATGCGTGTTCACGAGAGCATCACGACGCATGCGATTTGTGTTCACATTGAACATTGTTGCTTGAACATGCTTTGGATAATATTTTGAAAATAAAGTTTTTTGCACAAACAAAGCACTTGTGTCACTTCATAAAACTGAGTTTAAACCACTTGGGTCACATGGATTACCTTTCTGATGTCTACCTTTCTGGAGCTTGAAAGTGGTAATTGCATTGAATCTCTTTGAAGGGACAGAAATAGGGCTGGGCGATATATCGCATGCTTTTGTCACGCGCATTTCGTCAGTAAAGCCGGTTCCCTGATTACCGCTAAATCGCCATCACCTGCTTTCAAATGGAGCGGCATTTAATAGACAGAGCCGTAGTTCACTGTCAAGCCACGCAATATCGCGTTCATTATCGAAGGCGATTCATCTGCGATATGAACGCGATATTGCGTGGCTTATCAGTGATCTACGGCTCTGTCTATTAAATGCCGCTTCATTTGAAAGCAGGTGATGGCGATTTAGCGGTAATCAGGGAACCGGCTTTACTGACAAAATGCGCGTGACAATCGCATGCGATATATCGCCCAGCCCTAGACAGAAACTTCTCGAATTTCATTAAAAATATCTTAATTGGTGTTCTGAAGATGAACGAAGGTCTTACGGGTGTGGAACGACATGAGGGTGAGTAATTAAAGCCAGAAATTTCATTTTTGGGTGAACTAACCCTTTAAGAATGAGATTATTTACTCGTCTACCCATTATTCTGTATAGAAAGGGAACATATAATGTAATTTCTTAACATTCATTATTTTAAGGAATGTGAGGTGGGATAATTTCTTATCTAATATTTTTATCTTGTTTTCCAGTACAAATATCTAAACATTCTTAAATGGAGATACATTTACTTGAGAAGCAAAATGACTGAAGAGATTACATTTTTGACAATGTTAGACTTTTTTTTTTCTTGTTTTAGGCAAAAAAAATGTATATCTTATATCATTTTGCTTCTCACGTAATCTTGATTTAAGAATATTCAGACAAAGTGAGTTAAAAACCCATGTCACGCTCCTTAAAATTATGAACGTTAAGAAAAACATTACTTCTACCTTTTCTATGCCGAGTAAATAATCTCATTCCAATGTCTTAATTGCAACTTTTCATTATTAATTTTAAGTTAGATCAAGCACACTAGACACTAAAGTGTACTTTATTCCAGGAATGTGCCATTTAGCCTTTTGTCATCTTGATCTGCGAGGAACTTCTGCGTTTGCTGAGAAATCTCACACAAATTTGATACTCACAGTTCAATGTTAAAGTAATGAAGAAAACATCAGGTACTGTAACATTACATTCAAATGAACACAGCTGATTTATAAAAACCGATTCCACACTGAAATTACACATCAGATCACAAACCAACTTTTCACATAGATGATAACAGCACACAGCAAATAAGATCTAGTGGTTTTCTCTGTCTATTTGATGTTGTGTTGATAACAGTTGCATAATATATCAACATGCAGAAAGAAATTCTCAGATAACGATCAGATAACAATAAAGAGAGCTCATCTAAACAGATGTCAGAGTCTAAAATCATAAATCACATGCAATGGACAATGTCCAAATTTCAATATTTGCAGATTAGAGCAAATAAAACAGCCTTTGACTTTAACAAAGAGCCTGTAAGGCTAACAGCACTGCATTGTGCTTTCAATGTTTTTCCATGTAAATGCCATAACTAAACACCATAGCAGTTTGTGTATAATTCATGCTTTAAATATGGGCCACTTTCCAACATTTTCTTTATAAATCTATGGAGGTAAAGCAGTTTGTCCTGTAAATCACAGCAATGTGAGGCCTGACCACAGCCTATACACAATCCCTTTACAATTACACTGATTTATCCATGACACATTTCCAGGATTGCTTCTTTCTTCTTATATTTCTATCGTTATGATCATTATTTCTAACCAGGAGAGCCATCGGATTTACTGCTTTAGCTCTGTGCGCTACAATCAGACCATAAACTCCCATAAATATCTGTCATCTTACCCTTAAATGATCCGATGTGCACCCCTGCCTCCCGTGTCTCCAGCACACACTCGATGATCAGCACTATTTATATTACAGGCGTGTTTTTCAGCTACATATTCGCAGATGGGTTCATGGGAAGGGTTTTCTGTGTATCCAGCGTGAGAACTGCGGCTCGACTCACCGCACCGCTGCGCGATCTAACCTGATGAGGAGAACCGTGATGTCTCCAGCTTACTCGCTCACCCATTGGTTAACCAAGAGCGATCTCTCTGCTCATTGGTCAGTGCACACGTCCATCAATTGTACATACTGGGCTCGTCCCGAAAGTCCCAATATAGAACACGGGGCAATGTAGAGTTTGGGTAGTAGGTCAGTTTAGTAATTCCCAATGTATGCAGTAATCATAAATATTATGTTGTTATGTTATGTTATGTTATGTTATGTTATGTTATGTTATGTTATGTTATGTTATGTTATGTTATGTATATTATATAGTGCTGTCAAACGATTATATATATATATATATATATATATATATATATATATATATATATATATATATATATATATAGTGCTGTCAAACGATTAATCGTGATTAATCACATCCAAAATAAAAGTATATAATGTAATATATATGTATATATATATATTACATTATATATATATATACATATATATATATATATATATATACATATATTATGTTATGTTATGTATATTATATATATAGTGCTGTCAAACGATTAATCGAAAATAAAAAATTATAATATATGTATATATTACATTTTATATATATATATATATATATATATATATATTATATATAGTGCTGTCAACGATTAATCGTGATTAATCACATCCAAAATAAAAGTATTTTTTCATAATATATGTATATATTACATTATTATATTATATTATATTATATTATATTATATTATATTATATTATATATAGTGCTGTCAAACGATTAATTCAACGATTAATTAATCGTGATTAATCGCATCCAAAATATTTTTTTCATAATATATGTATATATATATATATATATATATATATATATATATATATATATATATATATTATATTATGTTATGTTATGTATATTATATATATAGTGCTGTCAAACGATTAATCGAAAATAAAAAAATTATAATATATGTATATATATATATATATATATATATATATATATATATATATATATATATATATATATAGTGCTGTCAAACGATTAATCGTGATTAATCACATCCAAAATAAAAGTGTTTTTTCATAATATATGTATATATTACATTATATATATTATATTATATTATATATAGTGCTGTCAAACGATTAATCGTGATTAATCACATCCAAAATAAAAGTGTTTTTCATAATATATGTATATATTACATTATATATATTATATTATATTATATTATATTATATATAGTGCTGTCAAACGATTAATCGTGATTAATCACATCCAAAATAAAAGTGTTTTTCATAATATATATATATATATATATATATATATATATATATATATATATATATATATATATATATATATATATATATATATATATTACATTATATATATTATATTATATTATATTATATTATATTATATATAGTGCTGTCAAATGATTAATCGTGATTAATCACATCCAAAATATTTTTTTTTTCATAATATATGTATATATTACATTATTATATTATATTATATTATATTATATTATATTATATTATATTATATTATATATAGTGCTGTCAAACGATTAATTCAACGATTAATTAATCGTGATTAATCGCATCCAAAATATTTTTTTCATAATATATGTATATATATATATATATATATATATATATATATATATATATTATATTATGTTATGTTATGTATATTATATATATAGTGCTGTCAAACGATTAATCGAAAATAAAAAAATTATAATATATGTATATATATATATATATATATATATATATATATATATATATATATATATATATATATATATATATAGTGCTGTCAAACGATTAATCGTGATTAATCACATCCAAAATAAAAGTGTTTTTTCATAATATATGTATATATTACATTATATATATTATATTATATTATATATAGTGCTGTCAAACGATTAATCGTGATTAATCACATCCAAAAAAAAGTTTTTTCAATATAGTATATAACATTATATTATATTATATTATTTATATTATATTATATTATATTATATTATATATATTATATATATTATTATATATATAGTGCTGTCAAACGATTAATCGTGATTAATCACATCCAAAATAAAAGTGTTTTTCATAATATATATATATATATATATATATATATATATATACATTATATATTTATTATTTATATTATATTATATTATTATATATAGTGCTGTCAAATGATTAATCGTGATTAATCACATCCAAAATATTTTTTTTTTCATAATATATGTATATATTACATTATATATATATTATATTATATTATATTATATTATATTATATTATATTATATTATATTATATTATATTATATATAGTGCTGTCAAACGATTAATCGTGATTAATCACATCCAAAATAACAGTATTGTTTCATAATATATGTGCATATATATATATATATATATATATATATATATATATATATATATATATATATATATATATATATAAAATTATATTATATACATAAAAATATAAATATTTTTTCAATATATATAATATAAATATTTTTCAATATTCATTTCAAATTATCCTGTTATGGCCCAGAAGATTTTACCAGTTGCATAATCATATTAGTCAATGTTGAAGAAGACCATCACTTAATACTACCTATAAATAATCAATATTATCAACATACTGCATAATATTACTATATTTTATTATAACGCAAAGGTATTTTATGATGAAAAATTGATCAATATTAAATATATGAATATTTTAAAACTAAGATTTCTGTCACAAATCAAATACACAAATTTGTGAAATGTTTGGAGTTCATGTCAGCTTGATTGCTGCTGTCATTTTATGTTGACAATATAATTTGTAATAAAAAACTTTGTATTAAATTAGAAAAATAAAAGCAGTGATCTCAAACTTTTGGACCTACATCATAAGATCATAAGGATGCATTGTATGTACGTCCAACCTTCTGAATTTGCAATCACCTTATCTTGAACGTGAATGAGTTACATTGATATGACCATATTCAAAGTCCCTCACGCATGGCTGATAGAGCCATTAGATGTGTGCACAACACGCTGCAGGATGCAATCTGTTTCCTGTCCTAACAGATGGACGTTACTGTACGTGTCCTGTACCAGCCCTGCCTTCTCCTGTCCTTATGAAAACTGTCGACACCCCGAGAATACAGCATCCTCACTCTTTATATCCCTCACTAAAATCAGAGGGAATCAGTGGTCTGAGCTCTCAGATTCAGACATGAATTATAACATTACTTCACTCAATGGACTCATGTGACTAATATTAACGGCTGACTGTTTTACTCTTCTTTTATAAATTAATAGAGGAACCATTTTGTTCCAAACCCTGTTATTTCACGCTGTTATTGAGATTCATACAGCAAAAACATGCCACAAATGAACAAAAATACACCATAAGACATATAAAGTCATGCAAAGGGGTCTTTGATTATGATTTCCCTTTTTTAACTTTAGTTAGTGTGTAATGTTGCTGTTTGAGCATAAACAACATCTGCAAAGTTACGACACTCAAAGTTCAATGCGAAGGGAGATATTTTCTTTTACAGAAATCACTTTTTAAGGACTACAACAAACGGCTGGTAGGGACTACAACAAGCTTCTTCCTGGGTTGGTGACATCACAAACCCCAAAATTTACATAAACTCCGCCCCTGAGAACACGCAACAAAGGGGGCGGGGCCATGTTGGGCTGCTTTAGAGAAGAGGAAGAGTTGTTGTAGTCGAGTGTTGTTGTCATGCCTTCATTTTACACCGGACTTGACAAATGAGGGTCAATTCAATGCTGGATCTGCACAAAAGATTAACATGACGACACATGCTAGTGGATGAGTTGAATCAACTCCACTGCAACTACATAAATTTACCCACTAACCATTCAGAAACGTCCAGTTTCATTCTAAAAGTTGTAACTTCTTCCTGAGTCTCTCCATCAGTGTCGACTCCGGTTTGAACAATGTAAGGCTGAACACCATTACTGACAATCCTCATGTTGTTGTTGAGCTGTTAAAGCTCCGCCCTCTTCTGGAAAGGGGGCCGGGAGCAGCAGCTCATTTGCATTTAAAGGGACACACACAAAAATGGCATGTTTTTGCTCACATCCAAATAGGGGCAAATTTGGCAAGCTATAATAAATGATCTGTGGGGTATTTTGAGCTGAAACTTCACAGACACATTCTGGGGACACCAGAGACTTATATTACATCTTGTAAAAGGGGCATAATAGGTCATCTTTAAATATATAGTGCACATGTTGCAGTGGGCTTTTTATGATGCTTTTTGGGTCCTTTTTAGAGCTTTGTAAAAACTGTATTGAAAAGAGTTGCATAAAGATTCTTCAGATTTCCCCTTTTGTATTCCAAAAAAAAAGCCCATCATACTGATATGAAACAATGTGAAGCTGAGTAAAAATTTTGGGTGAACTATTCCTTTAAGAGAAAAAATGTCTCTGAAGTGCCACCTTGTGGAACACTAGAGAAATGTCATGCTCTGCCATTTAAAAGATTTATAACAAAAATGTCTCTAGGCCCTGCCAACAAACCGAGCAGCGATTCATCATGACCACAGCTTTCATATGCCTGAGGGAAACAATGATTACTTTGATCTTAAATATAACCTTTGTGGTAGGGTATAAACAAAAGGGAATACAATTAAATGCCACTGAAAATGAGTCTGGTGAACAGTAGAGCAACTGGGGTTATTTAGAGTGCGACTCATTTCATGAGATTCTGCCACAGACCATCAACCTGATGACAGTTATATATATTTTTATTTACACGCTTTTTAATGCCTTCATATAGGAAGCTGTTAGGGAGAATCAAATATTTTATCAGATAGGGAGTCGAATAAGTTCACAGAAAATGTAGTTTTGTTTCTGTAGTGCTGGGTCACATGGACAAAAACCTCCTCTGCACCAATAACACATCATTTGTGGTTGCGTAATCTTATCAAAGGAGGTTTTCTTTCAAGTCTGATGAGATTAAAAAAATACCATAACGGCTAATTCAACGGCCCAAATTCCTCCATCACTCAGGCAGGGGTTGTATCGATCGCCTTGGCACACCGAGACTGAATTGGAGAAAATCAAGACAGGTTAATTTATAACATTTTGCCATGGTTTTTGTTTACTTTAGATATATAAATATAGATGAGTTTAATCTAACCAAAAGGTCAGATTACAGCAGTTGTTCTTGACTGGCTGGTCGTGACCTGAAAAATCGGTAGGAAATGGGCGGGAACAAAAAAAAAAAAACAATGCTAAATGCTCAATAAAATCCAACAAACCATATAGTTTTGCAGGATAGCAGGATAAACAGGGCTGTTAAAAGAAATCTTTCTCATAGGGTGAATTCAGGGTGATTGGGACACTTTTTGCCATTGAGATGACTGGGAAAATGTGTCCCAATCAACCTGAATTCACTGTATTTTTGTTGTTAAAAGCCATGCATCAAATCAAACACAATATTTTAGCACAAATTAAACTCATTTGGTTGAAGCTATCCAAACAGCAAAATGTTGTTTTTTGTGCTGTGAAATATTGGATTATACACTATCGTTCAAAAGTTTGGGGTCGGCAAGCTTTTTTTTTTCTTTTTTCTTTTTTTTTTAAATTCTTAAATAAAGCAATTACTACTTTTATTCAGCAAAGATGCATTAAATTGATGAAAAGTGACAGTAAATTGATCAAATATATGCTGTTCTTTTGAATCATTTTTTTTTCTCAGTTGTTCTTTTACTGTTCTCTTGAAACTATCAAAGAATCCTGAACAAAAAAAAACTATCAGTAATAAGTAAATAAAACAGTTATTTTAAACTGTAATAATATTTCACAATATTACTGTTTTACGGTATTTTGACCAAATAAATGCTGCTTTGGTGAGCATAATATAATATAATATAATATAATATAATATAATATAATATAATATAATATAATATAATATAATATAATATAATATAATATATGTGCTGTCAAATGATTAATCACGATTTGTTTACATAATATATGTGTGTGTACTGTGTATATTTATTATGTATACACACAATATATATATATATTTAAGGAATATTTACACACACACACACACACACACACACACACATATATATATATATATATATATATAAAATTGATATTATATATAAATATATTTTTGTTAAATATATACATGCATGTGTGTGTGTATTTCTATAGATAATACATATACACATATATAACTTTTAATTTGGATGTGATTAATCGTTTGACAGCACTAAATATAATATAATTAGTGCTGTCAAATTATTAATCACATCCAAGCAAAATTGGTGTTTACATAATATACATGTGTGTACTGTGTATACTGTGTATTATTATGTACTGTATATATACTGTATATATATTTGTATAATTTATATTATATATAAATATTTTATATATATAAATATAACACTTTGTTCTTAAATATATACATGCGTGTGAATTTATATAAACATAATAATTATACACAGCACACACACATATATTATGTAAAATACTTTATTTTGGATGCGATTAATTGCGATTAACCCCTTGACAGCACTAAATATAATATAATATAATATAATATAATATAATATAATATAATATAATATAATATAATATAATATAATATAATATATTATTTGGTTGGATCAGTAAAATCTGGGTAAACCATCTGAGTACCACTTCAACAAAAAGTGAAACATCCAAAGTTTATTGTGTCGCAGAAATTGCACTGCTGCAGTCTGATTTGTCTGTCAGAGTATCCAATCCCACTGTTTATAGATTTAGACCAGTGCATCTTACTCTTACTTCAGTGACACACACACACACAAAAATCAATGCTATCAGAGGGGAGCACTATGGATCACTGTTTATTTTCACACATCAACAGTTAGCAAAGACATTACACCAATGGCACTCTTCCAACGACACGATTCGAAATAAATGCCGAAGATCCAGACATTCAGTGATTGCACATTTGTGAGAGAAGGGGGCTGGGAAACACTGCACACACACACACACACACACGCACATATACATGCCCCCTCATGCGCTCAAGTACACACGCTTCGACGCTCTCATTTGATTGGCGAGTCCAGAATCTCCTGGTAATCTTGTCGGATGGCCCGGCCCACCCTGTAAAGCTTGAGCCCCGTGAGGACGAACACGCTGACCATGATAACCAGCGCTCCGAAGACGTCGTACACGGATGGGATCATTCTCAACACGATAAGCTGAAGAAACATGGCTACCACAATCTCCAGATGCTGTACGGTGCTGACCAGAGCGGGGTGGAACTTGTTGAGGGCGTAGTAGACTCCCAGAAACGCCACGGTGGAGCAAATGCAGATTCCTATAAGGTAGCCCCACGTCTCGGTATCCAATGGAATGATGGGTTCTTGCATGATGAACATAGTGGACGCCCCCCACACGGTTCCCGTCCAGCCGAACGTGAAGAGCGCCGCCCACATGCTGACGCGCTCTTTGATGGCCCTGTACACGATCATGGACAGGGCGGCAGTCAGACCTGCCATTACAGTCATGGTGTAGCCAAACGCTTCTTTCCAGAATCCCAGAGGGGTCTTCTCCTCGTCGGCAATGTTGGGGATCATCACGAGACACAGTCCAAAGAGACTGCCTACCACCGTCACTACGTCCGTGTAACCGAGGCGTTCGTCTAAGAGCAAGAAGGCCAGAACGGCGCTGAAGACTGTGGTGGTCGCCCGCCACATGATGGTGCCGTTGCTGGGTGGGACGATGGCGAAGGATGTGTACGCGCACGTGATGGAGATGACGTTGCAAACCCCGTAGAAGAACAAACGCAGCCGATAGCCCTTCGGCCCGAAGGGAGCCTCTTTGTAGTAGAGGACCACCAGTATGGACAACACTTGGATCACCGAGCGGATGAAGATGAGCTCTAATGATGGCACTTTGGAGCGGTCGGCCGCCAGGCGTGTAATGAGGGCCACGCAGCCGTGCGCGATGGCCGCCCCGAAAAGGGCACCCCAGGTGACGCGCGAGGCCAGGACCGAGGCCTCGCCGAAGCTCGCCAGCTGCCCGCCAACCCCTTTTTCCTTCTGATCGGCCCTGGGACGAGAATCCATAGTGCCGAATAAAGTCCTGCCTTGACCGCTTTCTGACACCAGTCTCTTGCTCGGGTTGTTGTCCAAGAACGAGCCGAAGTCCTCAAAGGACGGAGCGTCATCGTATCCCTCGTCGCCCGGTTGGGGGAAATGTGTGGCGTATTTCACCGTAACCGTGTTAGGGTGAATTTTAACCCTCTTTTTGGAGCCGTACTGCTGCCTTGTGGGGGACGGATCCATTTTCTTCAGCTACAGAAGAGCTGCGAAACACACAAACATCATAGGATTAACTGATGGTGTAAACACATGCAAATATGTCAAAACAGAAGATATTGGGCGCTTCTCAATACTCAAATTGATGCTTCCTCATTTCCTCGCCTTTGATTCCTCAAGTAAACAAGAATATTCCAATATACAAATACTTTTTCCTTTGATTCCTCTGTCATTATTTTCTTTCCTTGCATCTTTCCCCCCTAAGGGGGTGGAGCTGAGAAACGAGGAAACGTTTTTCCATATTGTGACATACAGGGCATAAAATTAAAGGGTTCGTTCATCCAAAAATGATTTAATCATCTTCAAGCCATCCTAGGTGTATATGACTAGGTTCTTTCAGACTAAGACAATCGGAGATATATTAATAAATATCCTGGCTCTTCCAAGCTTTATAATGGTTGTGAGGGGGGGACAAATTTTTAAGCTGCATGCCACCCCATTATAAAGCTTGGAAGAGCCAGGATATTTATTAATATATCTCCGATTGTGTTGGTCTGAAAGAAGATAGTTATATACACCTATAGGATGGCTTGAAGGTGATTAAATCATGGGATAATTTTCATTTTTGGGTGATCTATCCCTTTAAAGGGTTAGTTTAAAGGGATAAATCCGATGGCTCCGTGAGGCCTCCATAGCCAGCAATGACATTTCCTCTCTCAGGATCCATAAAGGTAATAAAAACATATTTAAATCAGTTCTTGTGAGTACAGTGGTTCAATAATAATATTACAAAGCAACGAGAATATTTTTGGTGTGCCAAAAAAAAAACGACTTATTTAGTGATGGCCGATTTCAAAACACTGCTTCAGGAAGCTTCGGAGCGAATCAGTAAATAAATGACATTATTTTCATTGTTGGGTGAACTAACCCTTTAACACTTGCCAAGTGGCAAATATGTGTAAAACAGCATTGGTGAGTATTTGAAACAGTGTCAATCGCCAGTTTGCCGGTAACATTTTTATAAATTGTAACAATGCAATTTTGTGAGAACATGAATGTAAACAAACATGAACATTGCTGGGGATATCATCATTGGTGATTTAAATATTATAACAATTTGTTATTTGTGCCGTGTGGAAAGTTTTGTGTGCGCACACATCCGAAGCGCAGACCAGAAAGCTATGTCTCAGACAATGCACAAATACTGAATTGAGCTCTATTTCATGTCTTCTTGCTCTTAAACATACAAAAACGTATTATTCACGAGTATCCTAGTAAACATTGCCGGTTATGGCTTAAATGATCGTAAACAGTAGAGAAAGATATGTATCAGTACCAGTGTATTGGATCCATTCATTAGGTCTTAAAGTGACAGCAGCCTAATATTCCTGCTGCTGTCTGTGATTTTAATGTTAATCAAACAACAAAGGGCAAAGAAAAAAAACACTCACTGATTTTGACTGAATAACTTTTGTAACTTTAATAAGGATTGATCTATGTTTAATTTATACGGTGACGGCTATATTAACATGAACATATTTTTGTTAGCTGGGTATGACCAAATCATTGAATTAGTGAGTTGAATTTGAGAACAAGATTTGTGTACTCAGAATCAAGTGGCTTACTGAAAATAACTGAACTGATTCTTAAGGCCCGTTCACACCCAGAATGAGAACCATAAAACTTTAACGATAAATATATTTCGTCCACACCAACGAACAATAACGGTCTGTTTAATCTAAGCTCAGTGGTTTCAGAGTGTGTACAACATGTTTTTGCTGTTCTTGTTGCATTTGCACTGCTTTAACCAACAGATGTCCTCAGTATGCTATGTTTCGAGTGAATAGCTAGTGTAATCGATCTAATCTAACAGTGAATTTAGCTGACAAATTCAATATAATGGAATAAAAACAACGCCTAGTCTTTTTCACTGCAACGTCAAAGGAAGCAAGACAATGTGGTCGAAACTAGCGCTGGATACCTGAGGCTATTTTATTTTTATTTTACACTGTTTGCTAGCCTAGCATAATGATCTCATTGTTAATACTTCTCACCATTTATTCCGAGGGTGTGACCGACTGTTTTCCATATATCCATTTTCTTTAAAGTATCTTTGAAAAGGAGGTTTGATTTGTCAAACAGTGGTGGCTTTTTCTGGACCTTAGTGAGGAACTCCTCCGCAATGTCGTCCACCATTTTAAATGTGTGAGCCCTTAAATTAGAATGGATTCTGATTGGCTGTCAGTGTTTTATTGTTAAACAGCTGGAAAAAATTGTTCTAAAAAGTGATCCCAACAATATAGTTTCTCTGTATTGTTATCATTATAGCTGTGGTCTGGACAGTGCTATTCTTTTATATTTAGAACGATTTAGAACTTTAGAATATTTAGAACCATATCTTTATAGTTATCGTTCTTGGTGTGAACAGGCCTTAACAAACTGTTTGTACTGTTAATAAAACCTGAAGTGACTCAATAATCTGTTCACAACAGTTCACAGGTTAACAACTCACTGATTATCAGTGAATAATAAATTCAATTTTGACCTGTTCCTCACAAATGTATCATAAGATTTGGAAAAAATCTACATTTATGGTGTTTTTGTCCTTTTTGAAGCTTGACAAACATGGTCACAATGAACTGTATGAAAAAAAAATCTGCATAAAGATTCTTTAAAATTCCTCCTTTTGCGTTTCACAGGAAACAATAGCAGCATATGACACAAAGATGAGTAAATAAAGACAGAATTTTCATTTTTTGAAAAACTAACACACTAAGATCAACACATTATTGTAAATGGAGGTGGGTCTATCTTTAACAGTCAACCATATAAGTATATTTTTATGGCACCTCAAGCTTGCACTGTGGATTCACAGAAATGCAGAAGAGAATTTTACATAATTCATAACTCGCTGCTTCAATGGTCTCCTTTCTCCCGCTCTCTCTCTACTGCCACCCCATGTGTAAAGCAGTTTCTATATTTAAGTGCAGTAGAGCCTGCTCAGATAAGCAGAATTTGATTCAGTGTGATGGGATGGAATTATGTAACGGGAAGGAAACTAGATAGTTGAGAAATGGTTTGGATTATCAACCTCAAATATAATTGAAGCATTATTAAATAATGTTAAAATATGCTTTTACATGTAAAATAAAATACATGATATATGATTATGGATCTAGCCTATTTCATCACACAACTAAAAAAAATCTGCTTATTTTTTCACCCGACTGAAAGCGAATAACATTTGGCAACAAGCAAAAGCCCCACCAGGGGGCAACAATATCAACAATATATTCCTGATGAGAGCCCACCTATTATGATTTAACATCATAACTCGTAAAAATGTCATTTTATATGATACAGCTATTCTGAATCATATGGCATATTGTCCCCGTGGCACACCGTGAGACTGCAGACAGGGAAAAACATGTTGAGGAAAGAAAGGATGATTTATTGGTGGTCTGCAGGGAGCACAGCCTTTGAACCATCAGAACCTGCTCTGATTTCTGCAATAAATCTCCTGACAAATAATAGATAGTATGCATTTATTATTAACAACAACAGTAAATAAAACAAAGAGAGCGACAGAGAGAGAGAGATTTGGAGTAGAAAACAGAATATAGAAAATGAATATAAAATGTTTTACTAGCTATTTTATCCGCAAACGATCTCTCGTGCATGTTTGTATTATTATTTTACATTTATTTGCATGCAATTTCGTGCAAATCCGCTAATTGCATATTGTGCACGCATCTTAAAATACTTTACTCGCAAAAATTATATTATTTATGATAATCTCGGCGCTTTTAAACACTGTTGCGCAAAAACGCTCATGCAGCAGTCAAAACGCGTCATATTTGATTTTCTCATTTTGCAAATATTGCCAGCGCAAATGCGTCTCCATATTGCGCAAATGAATCAAATCAAGCGGTTTTTTTCTACTCACCACGCTTCTCTCAAAGAAAGGATCCGGATGTCTTTAAAGCTCTTGGGAATTAAGCATAAGCGTTTTTATTCACTGGCGTCAAGATATGGAGAATTGCGCTTGCCATGTCTCCATCCTTTCCTCATGGACGCGCTGGACGTCTCCAAGGTGCGCGCATAATCCACGCGATGCTCCACACGCCTCCTGATGCTCGTGTTTCGGCAGGGGTGACAGAGAGAGGCGATGCTCCCCAAGACAAACTCCCTTGTTTCCTATCTGATAGCAGAGTGAGGGTGGGGTGCAGACCATGTGAATACTGCTTCAACCTAACATCATCATCTTCATCGTCATCAGAAGCACATGCATGCTGAGTTGATCTTATTTCTTAGCAGAAATGGGCACAGTGCTGCCGTTCAGTCTCTCATCTCTTATCCAACGTCAATTAATTGTACTGAATTTAGTAAGTCTTCCGAGTACCTCATTTTGCTTATCTACATTTGATTTCAACTGAGCCTACACATGGAGCAAAAAGCTTTTTACACTGATTTAATATCTTTTTAATTGTTGAGTTATGCAACATTTCATAATTGTCATGTGGAATGGGGGTTAACAGCTTTTGAACAGGTTATGAAGCCCTGCTCCAGTCAAAGGTGTAAAAGGAGAAAAGATGCAGCAGTAGAATATGACCAATCATAAACGTCCTCAATGCTTGCCTCATTAAATATTCATGAACTTTGTACAGTCACAGAAACGTTCATGCATGGAACATCGTAAATTTGTGTAAATTGCTCATCATTCTTACATAAACTGTCCAATTTGTCCAAAATTGTTGAATTTCTCTGTTAATTGCTATGCTAAGTTATTCTTACATAAAATTGCTTATGAATTTCAGAGTAAATCATTCATAAAATTATACTTGTGTAAATAGGGGAATATTTTTGTAAATTGTATATAAACACATTCTAACATAAATTGTTGAATGCCTGCATGGCTTGTTTTGTAAAATATAAACTATTAAATGTTTTATCGTTCATAAAACCATTCTTGTGAATTGTCGAATTCCTGTTTAAATCGCTAAATCATTCTTATGCAAACTGTCAAATTTCTGTGCAAATACTAAAGCCATTCTTACATGAAAAATTCTAAGTTTTGCAGAGGTGTTCGGATGTGGTTTTTAACACATTGGTGTTATGGGTGGTTGCTTGAAGAGCCAATGGGTGGAGCTTAATGTCCAGCCCCTCCTCTCTGGGTGTAATGGGTGGAGTCTGAATGTCCAGTCACACCCTAACCCTACCTATATCCCTAAACCTCATGTCCCATTGGTGGGGTTGGTCATGCTCCACCCATTTCATCGAGAGAGGGCAAGATAGATGTTATGGAAGATTGTTTCCGCCATGAAATAAAATATAAAAAAGGTAAATACAAGTTTATATCTCACAATTCTCAATTTTTATCTCAGAACTGTGAGATATAAATGCACAATTGCGAGTTATAAAGTCAGAATTACGAGTTATAAAGTCAGAATTGCGAGTTATAAAGTCAGAATTGCGTGATATAAAGTCAGAATTTCGAGTTATAAAGTCAGAATTGCGAGTTATAAAGTCAGAATTGCAAGTTATAAAGTCAGAATTGCGTGATATAAAGTCAGAATTGTGAGTTATAAAGTCAGAATTGCGAGTTATAAAGTCAGAATTGCGTGATATAAAGTCAGAATTACGAGTTATGAAGTCAGAATTGTGAGATATAAAGTCAGAATTACGAGTTATGAAGTCAGAACTGTGAGATATAAAGTCAGAACTGTGATATATAAAGTCAGAATTGTGAGATATAAAGTCAGAATTGTGAGATATAAAGTCAGAATTGTGAGTTATAAAGTCAGAATTGCAAGATATAAAGTCAGAATTGTGAGATATAAAGTCAGAATTGCGAGTTATAAAGTCAGAATTGCGAGTTATAAAGTCAGAATTGCATGATATAAAGTCAGAATTACGAGTTATGAAGTCAGAATTGTGAGTTATAAAGTCAGAATTGCGTGATGTAAAGTCAGAATTGTGAGATATTAAGTCAGAATTGCGAGATATAAAGTCAGAATTGCGAGTTATAAAGTCAGAATTGCGAGATATAAAGTCAGAATTGCGTGATATAAAGTCAGAATTACGAGTTATGAAGTCAGAATTGTGAGATATAAAGTCAGAATTACGAGTTATGAAGTCAGAATTACGAGTTATGAAGTCAGAATTGCGAGATATAAAGTCAGAATTGCGAGTTATGAAGTCAGAATTGCGAGTTATAAAGTCAGCATTGCGTGATGTAAAGTCAGAATTGCGTGATGTAAAGTCAGAATTGCGAGTTATAAAGTCAGAATTGCAAGTTATAAAGTCAGAATTGCGAGTTATGAAGTCAGAATTGCGAGTTATAAAGTCAGAATTGCGAGATGTAAAGTCAGAATTGCGTGATGTAAAGTCAGAATTGCGTGATGTAAAGTCAGAATTGCGAGATATAAAGTCAGAATTGCGAGTTATAAAGTCAGAATTGCGAGTTATAAAGTCAGAATTGCAAGTTATAAAGTCAGAATTGCGAGTTATGAAGTCAGAATTGCGAGTTATAAAGTCAGAATTGCGTGATGTAAAGTCAGAATTGCGAGATGTAAAGTCAGAATTGCGTGATATAAAGTCAGAATTGCGAGATATAAAGTCAGAATTACGAGTTATGAAGTCAGAATTGTGAGATATAAAGTCAGAATTACGAGATATAAAGTCAGAATTGTGATATATAAAGTCAGAATTGCGTGATGTAAAGTCAGAATTATGTGATGTAAAATCAGAATTGTGAGATATAAAGTCAGAATTACGAGTCATGAAGTCAGAATTGTGAGATATAAAGTCAGAATTACGAGTTATGAAGTCAGAATTGTGAGATATAAAGTCAGAACTGTGATATATAAAGTCAGAATTGCGAGATATAAAGTCAGAATTGTGATATATAAAGTCAGAATTGCGTGATGTAAAGTCAGAATTATGTGATGTAAAATCAGAATTGTGAGATATAAAGTCAGAATTACGAGTCATGAAGTCAGAATTGTGAGATATAAAGTCAGAATTACGAGTTATGAAGTCAGAATTGTGAGATATAAAGTCAGAATTACGAGTTATGAAGTCAGAATTGTGAGATATAATGTCAGAATTGTGAGATATAAAGTCAGAATTACGAGATATAAAGTTAGAATTGCGAGTTATAAAATCAGAATTGCGAGATATAAAGTCAGAATTGCGTGAAACAAAGTCAGAATTGCAAGTTATGAAGCCAGAATTGTGAGTTATATATCTTGATATAAAGTATATACTTTATAACTCACAATTCTGGCTTTATAACTTGCAATTGCAAGCAAGTTTAGAGATATTGGACTGTTGGGTCTGTTGATGGACTCGATCTACTGCATCTATGTTTTGATCATCATTCTGAATCCGACTTACAACTTAAAGAACACTTAAAAGTACTTTTATGCACTAAAATATGGGTCAATTTAGCCCAAGTATTGAAATAGTATACTTACAAGTATACTACAAGTACATTGATATTAATTTACTTACTACATAAAGTATACTTAGAATATACTTGATCTTTATATAAGTATACTTAATAAAATTAACTTATTTTTTGTAAGGGTCTGCCGTGAGCACCACTTGAGAGCCCATCTTCAAGACTGATGCTCTGATTCCTAATTACCGATCAGGTCCCCTTTATGGGATTGTTTCGCCTGTTCTTTGTTCACTGGGCTGGAAATAAAGTTTAATAACTGTTTGGATCCTTTATCCTCAATATGAGCAGCAGGAATAGTGATGCTTGCCTTATAGGCAGCAGGCATCTTTCTCTCTTGAGGAAAGCCCAGTGAGGAAAGGCATCATTAATCACAGGGAGAGCACCAGTGGAAGCTCAAATTAGACTCGTTGATGTAAACTCGCCGCCCCTATGGGACACTAACTCCTCCGGATGCCTGCTTGCCCAGACACAACAGTCAGTCACATTGCTAATTCTGGTGGGATGTAATTCATAACTATGCCTGACTGACTCCAGCACTTTCACATCATTCACAACACAAACGTTTTACTCAGCATTTCTGACCTTTATTTATTATTGTTGTTGCCCCAATGCCATTGACAAAAGTGATGAATCATGCTAATATATTGATCGAAACGGATTGATTTGTCAGTGAGTTCAGGAGCTGTCTGTGTTTGGGTCATACACTTTCACTCTGCTGGATGTGTTTGCGGTTAGTATTGAATGCTTCGCCTTCAGTCATGAGTTTGTAATGCCTGTATTGTGAGTACAAGTTCACTTCTGGCTCTTTGTAGTTGTAATGTTTCACTTCTTGTGGACTTTTACATAAAAAATTTCTAGAAAAGAAGAGGGATTTTGTTTGACTGGACACTAAAGTTTGTGTCTGGAGTCTTTATTAGAAAGTAGATCTATCATTCATCTTGTAAAATATGTCAAAAGTGAACAGTGGACAGTTTAAAGGAATTTTATGGGTTAAAGTTAAAGGCACTAACAACTGAAAATTGTCAGCATTTACTAATAACATTGAATCAGTACAAATCCATAAGTTTTTCTATCGTCCAAAAGAAAAAAAATAGCAGAATGTCCAAGCTGCTCATTTCCTGAGGAAATGGACGCTGTCGAGCTTCAAATTTACCAAAAACTCACCATTGTACTATAAAAGCCAGTCTGCAAAGCGTTACGAGAGACAGCGTTAAATTACAGTACCTCATGTCTCAAAGCACAAAACATTACAGTAATAATGAATGTAAACAAATTAAAGAGCACTGACCTGTACCACCTGACTGCTGCAGATTCATTTAGGTGTTGATAGTGTTGCCATACACTTGTTGGGTTAAAGGGGTGGTTACATGCGATTTCACTTTTTTAACTTTAGTTAGTGTGTAATGTTGCTGCTGGAGCATAAACAGTATCTGCAAAGTTACAGTGCTGAAAGTTCAGTGCAAACTGAGATATTGTCTTTTAAAGTTATGGCAGTTTAATGCCTACAAAAACGGCCGGTTTGGACTACAACGAGCTTCTTCCTGGGTTGGTGACATCATAAACCCTTGCTATTAACATAAACACGCCCCCGGGAACACGCAACAAAGTGGGCGAGGCCATGTGGCACAGTATAATGGAAGCGGAAGAGTTGTTTACACTGGATGCGGTGCTGAAGACAGCTTCCAGAATCTACAGGAGTTCAATGCTGGATTTACACAAAGGCTATTACTGAAAGATGGAGCAGAAGCTGCTGTTTATTGGATTCAAACTGTAAGTACGTTTTATTATTTGTACGTCTTTTAAATGTATAGTTCTGTTGCTATTTTTGGTTGCATCAAGGACATATACAAAGAGCAACTCGTTTTTGCTAGCCAGTTAGCTAAGTTCTAGTGCAACAAACACCAACAAACGTCTATGTTCATAGACAAACAGTTGTTCATGCTATAAATTAAATGCTACCTTTACAAAAATGCGACTACTCAGTCATGTATTCGGCTACAGTAAAGCTTTAATCAGGATAAAACTGATTAAACTGATATATTGAAAGCTAACAAACAACAGTGACAGAATATCTAAACACTTTGACTCAAATACTAAATGAAATACCATTCATAAACGTCCTTTAAAAGCCGCGATTGGAGAGGTTCTGCTTTTTCCTCTTCATCTGTGTCTGATTCGGCTCAATTTGATACAGCAATATAGACGCCATTATTTACTTTTCCTCTGAAGCGCTAACTACGAATGGTAAGGGGCGTGGCGTTTCCGGACGCTTCAGCGAATCATGATACACTGTGCCAGCTACCAACCTGCCAACCAATCTGAGCACACTGCGTATTTCGGAGGGAGTGGCTTCATAGAAGCAGGAAGTCAAACCAGCTGTTCATATGAGAGTGGAAACAGAGGTGTAGAATAAAGCTAAAATATATTAAAAAATACAGCGTTTTCAAAAAAACAAAGCATTAAGACATGTTAAACTGTGCCCCAAAAACACAATCAAGCCTAGAAAAAAAACACTGAACCACTCCTTTAAAACAACACAACCGCTGGGTTTGTCCATTTTCAACCCAACTTGGGTTGTTTTTAACCCAGCATTTTTTTAGAGTGTAGAAATGCATAAATCCAAGTCAGGAAAGAATAAACAGAAATGAACGGTTTTGTAACCCTTTCAACAGCTCAGATAGGCAGGCATTCAACCAGTCAATGAAATGTCAACTAAGCCATATTTTATAATGCAGCCATTTATGAAGGTAATTCCAGTCTGGCAGCCCATGAACTGTCGTAATAATAATACTGCAGTCTGAAATGAGATGAAATGGCTGGATGGTGTTCTGTTCAGTGATACATGTCCTGGGATAAGTTATGTTCAGTGAATCGAAAACTGCAAGTGACTGCCACACTAATACGCCAGTGCAAGATCAAAGACATGCTATTTATGAACACTGCAGTTTGAGACGGGTAAGAGATTTGGATTATTCAGATCCCTGATTGCTGTCACCCACTTTCATTTATCACAAAGTTTTTCAGAGGTGGGAAAAGCCAAAAATGGCACAGTAACATTCTGCGTTGTGTTCAGATCTCGGCACTTCTGTCAAGTTCGATTTTGGTTCAGTGTCGGGGTTCGGACATTCACGCTCCATGTTTCGTCTCTTGTTGTGAGTGCACAGGTTGAGTGTTCATTCAGACACCGTGTGTTGTTGTCTCATGAGTCCCTGGTTTATGTTTTCATTGGCCAGGCGTTCTCGTGTTGTTGTGTTCTATGTAGCACGCGGTATCGTGGGGGTAGCCATGTTGTCTTTGCAAGCAGCACAGACTGTTATTTAGTTTATTCAGTCTTTCTTTTTATTATATAATTAGAAGCCATCAAGCAAACAATAGTTCTTATTCAAAGTGATTAAAGTTTAAAAGATTGAAAAATTTTTGTTTGTTTTTCTGCACCTCATCCCTTCACCCAAACCTTGAAAGTTGGTAGCAGTTAAAAATAAAAATGTAGAAGTTAAAATGGTTCAAATACCTAGTTTAGTGATGCTTGCCTTAGCAAACCTAACTAGCAAACTGTACCAGTGTTTATGGTTCTAGTTTAACTAAATTCCCCAATAAATGTACCTTTTTTTTGTGCTGAGCATTTAAAATATACTTTATCATGGTAACATGTCAAACTAGTTCTAAGAGATGCTCATTTTCTTTCAGTGTCATATTATAGGCCTACACACAGAAAAGATAGAGAATGGATGTTTCTTTCACATGAATTTTGAATGAGGAGTGAGTCAGACCAGTTCTTTGGAGAAAAGAGATACATAGACCTAAAAAAATGAAGAAAATTCTCTCTGTATTCAAAAATAATATGCATGCTATCTGGGTGCAGCAGAACCAGCTTTTGTCCCACTTGACAGAACTGTAAAATGAGCATTCGTTTTGAAGATGGTGAATCAAAATTTTAAAGGGATAGTTCACCCAAAAATGGTCATCATTTACTCCCCCTCAAGTTGTTCCAAACATGTATAAATTTCTTGGTTCTGCTGTACACAAAGAAAGATATTTGGAAGAATGTTTGTAACCAAGCAGATCTCACCCCCCTTTGACTATCATAGTAAGAAAAAATACTATGGTAGTTAATGGGGGGCGAGATCTGCTTGGTTACAAACCTTCTTCCAAATATCTTCCTTTTTTAAGATTCATACAGGTTTGGAACAACTTGATGGGGAGTAAATGATGACAGAATTTTCATTTTTTGGTGAACTATCCCCTTAAATAAGACAAACAAATGAAAAAAGTGTTTATTCCATCTGTCTTAAAGGGAAAGGTGGAGTCCAAAAATAGTTTTGCCACTGAAAAAATAGCTGCACATTTGTAACAAATACAGACAAAATTGCAATTTTGGGTGAACTATCCCTTTAAGACTAACGTGTAATGTTCCCTGTAACCTGTGTCTGTTCATATCTCTCTGTAATAATGAGTCTCATAAATCAATGAGCGTCAAGACATTGGATGATAGAAAGATGTGAGCTCACACATCTAACCTCAATTACCTCACCTACGTCATCGCCATTGTTATCCTTTTTCAGCTATCCTGTTGTCTTTTAAGTCTCTCTCAGCTCACCACCTGCAGATTTATTGCTAATATTGTTAATATATATAATATTAATCACATCCTGCAGATTTCTTGTTAATATTGACTGATATAATACGGATATGACCAAACCATTTATTGATTTGCTTCTTGAAGGGCAGCACTTCTGCTGGTCTATACAAATATCTATAAAATGATGTTGTGGTGAAAATAATCAATGGCAGTGAATGTGAAATGTGGAATTAAATATTTATGCATGTGGAATCAGCTGTGCTTTGATCACTGTGTGTAGAGTACAAAAGCTATTACTGTTTGTTCTTTTATGAACAGATAATATAATGAATAATATTATTGGCTTCTGCTGATCCTGCAGCCAATGAGATTGCTTGTTCAACATTAAAATGCAACCCGAATTCCGGAAATGTTGGGATGTTTTTTTAAATTTGAATAAAATTAAAACTAAAAGAATCACATGAGCCAATATTTTATTCACAATAGAACATAGATAACATAACAAATGTTTAAACTGAGAAATTTTACAATGTTATGCACAAAATGAGCTCATTTCAAATTTGATGCCTGCTACAGGTCTCAAAATAGTTGGGATGGGGGCATGTTTACCATGGTGTAGCATCTTCTCTTCTTTTCAAAACAGTGTGAAGACATCTGGGCAGCGAGGTTATGAGTTTCTGGAGTTTTGGTGTTAAATTTTGGTCCCATTCTTGCCTGATATAGGTTCCCAGCTGCTGAAGAGTTTGTGGTCGTCTTTGACGTATTTTTCGTTTAATGATGTGCCAAATGTTCTCTATAGGTCAAAGATCTGAACTGCAGGCAGGCCAATTCAGCACCAAGACTCTTCTACGATGAAGCCATGCTGTTGTAATAGCTGCAGTATGTGGATTTGCATTGTCCTGCTGAAATGCACAAGGCCTTCCCTGAAATAGACATCATTTGGAAACCTTTATATACCTTTCAGCATTCATAGTGCCTTCCAAAACAACACGCCGGAAGGTCTCCCTCCTCTTTAGCCCGGAGGACACGTGATTTCCAACAAGAATGTCAAATTTGGACTCGTCTGACCATCGAACACTTTTCCACTTTGGAACAGTCCATTTTAAATGAGCCTTGGCCCACAGGACACGACGGCGCTTCTGGACCATGTTCACTTATGGCTTCCTTTATGCATGATAGAGCTTTAGTTGGCATCTGCAGATGGCACGGCGGATTGTGTTTACCGACAGTGGTTTCTGGAAGTATTCCTGGGCCCGTTTAGTAATATCGTCATGCCTTGTCCCTTATGCACAGAGTTTTCTCCAGTTTTTCTGAATCTTTTGATGTTATGCACTGTAGATGATGAGATTTGCAAAGCCTTTTTTATTTATTTATTTATTTTTTTAATTTGCAACGACAAAGCAATTTGACTTTGAGGAACGTTATTTTTAAAGTATTCCACAATCTTTTTATACACTCTTTCACAGATTGGAGAGCCTCTGGAATTTCTCCATTTAAACATTTGTTATGTTATCTATGTTCTATTGTGAATGAAATATTGGCTCGTGTGATTTGAAAGTCTTTTAGTTTTCATTTTATTCAAATTTAAAAAAATGTCCCAACATTTCCTGAATTCGGGTTGTAGTTTGGTTCGTTGTTAGCTGTAATTTAGTCCTGCAGTGTGCTATCAGAGTTCCTCTGAAATCCTCCACCTCCCCAGCTCCACCTGCCTACATCTGCTATGGGATTTATGCAGCAGCAGCATATCTTACATGCTCACAGCAGTGTGTCTGTGTATCTGCTGACAATAGAAAGTCCATATTTGCTCTGAAGCAGCAGCAGTAATCAACGGCAGCAGCAGCGCAGCAGATCTAGTCCGCCAAGACCAAACACATTAACATTGCCATATTCATTAACATGCTAAACTATTTTGAGAGTTGAAATACAGTCATGATTGAAATAACAATATATAATACAGTATTAGATGCAGATTCTTTCAAAGCCAGCAAGCAAATACATGATACGACTGCTCTTTAAAACAGTGCAATGCTAGTTTCAAAGTCCAATGAAATGTTGTTGGCAGCTAGCATTGTTTTTCTTTCGAATGAACTGATTTAATGAGCTGTGGTATCATGTATTTGTTTGCTTGTTTCAACAAAAGGCAGTAGCAGCTCTGTTACAAGTGCTTTTGCGAAAGATGAACCTCATTCCCTTTTAATTTCTAGTCAGCTTCCATTAAACATGCACCATTTAGTTCTAATAAGAAAAACATTACAGCTTCCTAATATGTCTCACATAAAGAGTTTACATCACATTACAGGGCATTTTTATGAGCTTCAGGTAGATCTGAAAGATCTACATCTGTTCTGAGGCATAAATGTTCATAAATGAAATGAGTATGACAGCGGAAGAGTCATTAATTGACATTAAGTGATTTACAAGGGAACTTACTGGATTTTGTTTCATAACTCATCCTGTAGCTTGTGTTGTATTGGCACTGTGCTGAAAGCTCAATGTTTTCTGATGTTTTAAAGTGTGCCTATTATGCTTTTTCAGATATTACCTTTCATGTAGTGTGTAATACAGCTGTTTGTGAATGTAAAAGGTCTGCAAAGTTTCAAAGATCATAGTGCAGATAAATTATTGTCTCCCAAAAGAAAGAAGCGATTATGATCTTACACGATGCCAGCCAGTCAGCTATCGTTGCCGTTCGTATCACTGTGTATCAAGTGCTGAGGAAGATCCAGAGCTGAAATTCAGATATCTTGACTTTTCTCTTCCAACACACACTGTAAGTGGTCGAACAATCAAAACAAACTGAGCCTTCTGACCAATCAGAGCAGAGTAGGCTCTCGGAAAAGAGTTTAGAGGTGTTAAATTTTGTGTAATGCACTCTAAATTGTTTAATACAATGGTTTTCTCTTTAAGGAAGGAGGAAATGTCAAGGAGTACACTATAGATGGCCTGATGATTTCATGTGGTCATGTGGTCTATGATTATTATAGTTATATAGAAAATGCAATATGATGATACAAATATTGCAAGCCAGATTCCTTTGTGAATAGATTATAAAACTAATATTGCGCATGTTTCTTGATTCGTGTCTACCCCTGAGCAACACAGCCAGGAACAAGCCAATGATTCACAGAATAAACACTGTTGTAACTGTATTACCATACAATTTCAGATGAGTCCCGGATGCCCATGGCAAACTAATGAGCCGATCTCGCCTCACATTCGTTGTGTGATATTATCAACACCCTCTACAGATACATAATAATAATAATAATAATGCTGCACATATATTGAGTGTGACTGTCAGCGGGCAACAATTTAATGTGCATTGGACACACAGCACACATTTATCTGTCTCTTTACATCTTTATATCTGTTTTGCGGTGGAACCCTGACGGATCAATCATAAATTAATGTAAGTGATATTCTGTTGACTACAGGCTAGTTGATAAATCAAACCAGTTGGTTCAATCTCTATTAAGACTTCATGGGTAAAGAAACAATGATACTGGGGACGTACTTAAGTGTGTTTAGTTGCCTGTAGGCCTTATGGTGCTGCTTTGCATGCTGACTTCAAAGGAGAAGTGTGTCATTTCTGTGCCACTTACAGAAACAAACGGAATTGCAAAGATTACGTTTTTTTTCTGGGCAGTTGCTTCACTTTTTTATGCATTTTTATGAATATACTTCTCTTGGTTTCATCTCTGTAAGCCCAATCAATTTCAATTCGTTCAGTGTGTTCCATTTCTGCATCTTCTATCCATGACCTTTGCAAGTCTGATAAAACTGGATTTACATATAAAGCCTTCAGGTTGGCTGAGCTAAAGGAGACTTTGCAGTGAACAATGCAAGTGTTTGAGAGCGAGACGTGTGTACGTGTGTTCCCTCGTCTCTTCCACTTTAATGCAGTATCGGGTCTAGCATCTGTCTCCATTATAACATCAGACAGCTCTGTATGGTGAATGCCAACCCCGTGCTGCCCAGCACAACATCTCAGAGGAAACGTCTTCTTTATCTCTCAAGCATATTTATTTCATGTGCACTCCTCTTACTTGCTTGTTTGCGTGTCTGTGGATGAAAGGAAATGTGTGTGCGATTTTTAATTTTTAAAGAAATATTTTGAACGGTGTTATTTTAGTACCATTATAGTTTTTAAAATATGTTAGTTTTCATTTTCATTTTAGTTATAGTTTTAGTATTTTTTTTCTGTTTTGTATGGAAGCTTGTTTCCACCACTAAATAAAACATAAAATAAGTTGCAATTACATTTAATTCTCACAACTAAGAATCAGAATAAGAATTCTCACAACTAAGTCAGAATTGCGAGTTATAAAGTCAGAATTGCGAGATATAAAGTCAGAATTGCGAGATATAAAGTCAGAATTGCGAGATATAAAGTCAGAATTGCATGATATGAAGTCAGAATTGCGAGATATAAAGTCAGAATTGCGAGATATGTAGTCAGAATTGCGAGATATAAAGTCAGAATTGCGAGATATAAAGTCAGAATTGCGAGATATAAAGTCAGAATTGCGAGATATAAAGTCAGAATTGCATGATATGAAGTCAGAATTGCGAGATATAAAGTCAGAATTGCGAGATATAAAGTCAGAATTGCGAGATATGTAGTCAGAATTGCGAGATATGAAGTCAGAATTGCGAGATATAAAGTCAGAATTGCGAGATATGAAGTCAGAATTACGAGATATGAAGTCAGAATTACGAGATATGAAGTCAGAATTGCGAGATATGAAGTCAGAATTGCGAGATATGAAGTCAGAATTGCGAGATATGAAGTCAGAATTGCGAGATATGAAGTCAGAATTGCGAGATATGAAGTCAGAATTGCGAGATATGAAGTCAGAATTGCGAGATATGAAGTCAGAATTGCGAGATATAAAGTCAGAATTGCGAGATATAAAGTCAGAATTGCGAGATATGAAGTCAGAATTGCGAGATATGAAGTCAGAATTGCGAGATATGAAGTCAGAATTTTGTAATATAAAGTCAGAATTGCGAGTTATCAAGTCAGACTTGCGAGATATAAAGTCAGAATTGCGAGTATTTATTACACAATTCTGAATTTATAACTCACAATTTGACTTTTTTCTCAGAATTGTGTGATATAAACTCACAATTGCTTCTTATAATGTCAGAATTGTGAGATGATATAAACTTGTAATTCTGAGAAAAAAACATGTAATTCTGAGAAAAAGCCTTTTTTTCCCCTCACAATTGGACATTATAACATGCAAATGCAAGTTGAGAAAAAAAGTCAGAATTATGAGAAATAAACTTGCAATTGCGAGAAAAATTCAGAATTGTGAGACAAAGTCGCAATTACCTTTTTTTTTAAATTTTTTATTTCATGCTGGAAACAAGCTTCCATGTGGCTCTTTTTTATAATTAATTTTTTATAAAACATGTCTATTATTTTTTTATTTCAGTTTTAATTTGTTGTAAGTATATCAAGATGATCTAAATTAAAATGAGAAATGTTGCTTTGGCAACTAGCTGAAATAAATATTTTATTTTATTTTTAGATAACGTTTATTTTATTTATGTAAGGAAAGTATTTTTATAGTTTTAGTTAACTGTAATAACCCTGATTCTGAGCTCAAAATGAGAGTAGCTCTATCTGTGACATGTCTTGGATTACCAGAAGAAATAATTTTGACTACTCCATCAATGCATGATGTAAATCATATTTACAAGTAATGCACAACTAATTAAATTTATGAAGTAAAATGTGCAGCTTTTATTTTCATTTATATTAATTTGACAGCAAAGAAATGTCTTCTTTGAGCTGTAAATCTACTTTTTACTGAAACTCTTCAAGGCAGATTAACACTAAAGAATAGCATACTAATCTTGTACACTATACATATATACTATTCAGGGTACATCATGCAAATTTTCCATAAGGACAGAACAACAGTATATAGTATACATAGTATATATAGTATACATACTATACTATACATACTGCAACAATAGTGAGAGCAGCAGTCAGCCAGTATGTTATTCTGAACATATCTATTTTAACATATCTTTCATTTTACCAATTAGAGTTACCATGTTTACATGATCATGACAGTTTTTGCACAGCCAAGGTTAGTTATTGATTCTAGCCTGAAAATAACATGTGTAATGTTTAAGTTTACATATTTTCCATTTTAAGTGCATTTTAAACCTGCAGTTTGATTGCTTTCATAACCTGAGTGATGATGAGGCAAAATTATTGCCTGTGCTTACCAATAGCAGGGCACAGATGGTGTGCATAGAAATTAACATTCACTGAATCTGAAACAATTCTTGTGAACACAGAAGAACCAGAGAAACCACTGTTTATGCATCTCAAGTATGCAAAAGTCCTGAAAATGTGGTCAGAATTGCGACTTTATATCTTGCAATTGTGTTTTTATCATGCAATTCTAAGAAAAAAGTCTGAATTGTCAGTTATAAAGTCAGAATTGTGAGATATAAACTTGCATTATTGAGAAAAAAGTCAGTATTTTTTCCCCCTCACAATATGCAACTCCTGTTAAATCATCTACAACTCCATAAACACTTCAAATGTCATTGTCGAGCTGATTAACATTACAAAACACTTGATATTACTTTTGTATCATTTCCATCTTTCTCCATCAACTAGGGTTACAGAGGTCATTGCACGTCAGAATTTGCACATATTAATTTTTCCAGATGCATAATTCATTTTATCATTCATAGAGATGGTTATTATTACAGCAAAGTAGGCCCTTATTAAAGTGCTCTTCTGATATTATTGTTTTATGAGCTAATTTGACACTTGACTGAACTCTTGCAGAAGATTCCTGTGAGGATTTCTCACCAGCGCTGATTCATAAAATACATGGCAGTCTAATCCAACACCTCCTCTGTAAAATAATCATTTGAATCAGTTCATTCGCCTACTCTGACTCTCGCCTAATCAGCAAACCTCATTCTGTCTGGGGTTCCTCAAAGGATGAAAAGAAGTATCTGATCTGGCTCTTTGAAATGTACAAATGAAATCTGTCTGAACAATTTTAGAATTTTAGGTTGGAAATCAATCCAGAAACAAGAGGATTGTAAATGTTCTTGCCAAATGAGGTAGGGAACTTTCATAGTACTTTCATTATCAACAAACTTTGTCACAGATTTTGAAGCCCAAAAAATCCATCAATCCATTATAAAAAATTATCCATATGGCTCCAGGGGGTTAATAAAGGCCTTGTATTCATCTGAAAGAAGATAGTCATATACACCTAGGATGGCTTGAGGGTGAGTAAATCATGGGATAATTTTTGGGTGAACTATCCCTTTAAGGCCAGATGGTTCTTGTTTGGTTGACTGTCTGTCTGTCTCTCAGGATTTGTCATATTTTTTTCTGAAACCATTTGGCAGCATCTTTTTGATTTCAGACACCGAGTCCCAAAGGAAGTGAGATTCATTTTGATTTAGCAGCATGATTCTGGTTAATCGGCTCAATAATCCCTATTTCTCTATGGAGGTGGTTTAATAGGAAAGACCGACTGGTGCGTTGTCATCAAATGCTGTTGTCAGTCACAGCTGACAATATGGAAATTGTGCTGGGTCTAAATTGAACATGATCAAAACCACACATCGCTCAGCAACATAATAGTACCCACACGTTTGGCATCATGGAAGAGAGACAGATGGCATGAGGTGAGGAAAGTGCGATGGCAATCCATCAAATTCTTCAAAGCATGTCAGTGGTGCTATAATGGAATGAAAGTCTATAACTTTTGCACGGCATCATCAACATGAAATCAAAATTGACCTTATTTACATCATACATGTTCCTGGTCTTTTTGTGCGTGATTGTGAGTTTGTCTTCGTAATGATTCATCAATCTTGCTCTTCCTCGACAACTTTCATTCTCAGTAATGTAAGTTAACATTGGTTAACATTAACCATAAGCCAAATAGTTCTTATAGGAATAGTTCACCCCAAAAATTCTTTCGTCCTTTTACTCAGTATTATTCGTTCTCAAATCATATCCTTAATCAGCTTTGAGCTCTGTTCTGTTTTGGCGTTGAGTTGAACCACTTCGCTCTGTTTGTCATACAAAGTGATCCTAGAACATTTAGATTAAACCACTGGAGTTGTATGGATTTCTTTTGCACTAACTTTATGTCCATTTTGGAGCTTAAAACATTTGGATACCCATCGGACACTATTGACTTTCACTGTATGGACAAAGACAACTGAAACATTCAAGTACTGCATTTATTGGACAACAAGTTGCACCATAAGACTATAAGTTGCATTATTAAGAAATGAAACAAATTTGCTCAAAAGGGAAATATGAATAATTAATCATAACTCGTTGTAATAAATTATAAATATTTGGATACATTAATTGAATTAACTTCATGTAGTTGAATTAATATTACAATTAATTAACCTGTTTGCTCAGCGAACACTCAGTATTGATCGTCTACCATCTCTTCAGAAAGGATATTTTCCATGGCCACAGAAAAATAACGCTTTCTTAGCATGTAGCTGTGATTATAATCATTATTATTGACATCGGTTTATAAGCAGATCAGAATTAACTCGTAAGAATGTGCACAAAAGTTTTATTTAACTAAATCATGAACACATAACTAAACTAGTAGCATAACAGAGGAATGGAGCTATGAAAAGAGTCATTTAACGAGCTGGAAGATTCTCAGATATAAAGCACCTTTGTTAACAAAGATGTTCACAATGTAATACTAAATCACTGTTTAGTGTTCGAATGATACTTACAATACTTGCAAATGCCTTAACTGCTGAAGAGCATCTGGAAATGTAGTCTCAGGAGAAATTCTTGATGGTTCGGTCAGAGGGTGTTAAAGTTGTAATCAGTATCTTGCATTGAATGAAGAAATGAGGACAAATTTGCGCTGTTAATTTGACCCTGTTGTCAAGGAAATTGTGCATGACTTGAAGTGAGTGAGGCCTGCCATCCCGGCTCGGGGGCCGGGTGAGGTATCATGTGAACAGCACTGTGGCAAGCAGGGCGGGCGAGAGCCATTAGGGAACGGCGCGAGGCCGGTGACGCGAGAGTTAACGAGCTCCACCTGTGAGGCGCACCGGCCTTGAGTCTCTCACAGAGAAGCTCCGGGAGCATAAAAGGAGGAGCGACGACAGTGAAGAACGAGAGATGACCAGGCCTGGACTTTATTTTATGTTTTATTATGTTTGTGTGGCCGGCAGATGTCCGCGAGGGTCTGCTGGCATTACTTTCGTTTTGTTCTTTGTTTATTTTATTAAAGATTATTGTTTAAATGTTCGCCGGTTCCTGCCTCCTTCTTCCCACATCTACGAACTACGTTACATTGGTGCCGAAACCCGGGAGGAAGGAGGGACATGCTGTCGGAGAGCCCTCGCTGCTGAGGGGGATCGCTGTGCTGTGGAGTTCGGGAGTGAAGACCGCAAGAGGCTGCCCGAGGTGGTGGTGCTGGAGCCTTGCGACAGGTGGGACTGAGACCCCGAGGTGGGGTGGCTGCCGTCCAGGAGGGAGTAGAGGAGTTGCCGTCGTCCGCCGTGGGTCGGAGCCTGCTACCGTCCGCCATGAAGGGGAGGAGCAGGGGACAGTGGACTCGCTGCCGGCTGCCCTCAGCCGGAGGAGCTATCGCCGGCCGCCAGGAGGCAGTCGAGGATCAGGCCGTCCACCGAGCGTCCAGTGCCATCGCATGGCACCGCGAGAAAGAGCCTCTCGGCTGGCTGAGGACCGAGCTGCAGTGTGTCCGGGAACCGGACCAAGAATTTTTTTTTCTCTTTTTCCTCTCTCCCCTCTCTCGTTCTGTCGCTCCCCTTGCTTCCGTCTCCTTTCTCTCGTCTTGTCTGTCCTTACCCCCAGGTGCTGCGGCCGCCGAGACAGGCCCCGGGGGGAGTAGAGCGCAGTCTCTGGAGTACCCCCCGGCCTGCGAGGGGCGATGGGGGTATGTGGCGAGCAGGGCGGGCGAGAGCTGTGAGGGAACGGCGCGAGGCTGGTGACACGAGAGTTACCGAGCTCCACCTGTGAGGTGCACCGGCCTTGAGTCTCTCACGGAGGAGCTCCGGAAGCATAAAAGGAGGAGCGACGTCAGTGAAGGACGAGAGAGGACCAGGCCTGGACTTTATTTTATGTTTTATTATGTTTGTGCGGCCGGCAGATGTCCGCGAGGGTCTGCCGGCATTACTTTCATTTTGTATCTGTTTATTTTGAATTAAAGTTGTTTGAAAGTTCGCCGGTTCCCGCCTCCTTCTTCCCACATCTACAAACTATGTTACAAGCACTAAGTAGAATCAGCAAGAACAAAGGCAGAACGGGAGGTCACTTGTGTTGGCTTTTAAGTTCCCCAGAGTTCACACCTTTGAGTTTTGGCTTGACCTTAATCCTTAATCCTACAATACCTAAACTTAACAACTACCTTACTAAATATTAATAAGCAGTAATTAGGAGTTTACTGAAGCAAAAGTCATAGTTAATAGTTAGTTAATTGTGAGAATTGGACCCTAAACTAAAGTGTGACCATAAATCGCTTTGGAATATTTGTCAGCATGTTTCAGATGATAAAAAGGACTTGCATTTCGGACTTTTGTACAACAAAACAACAAATGGCACCAATTTTAATTTTGTGTTGAACTATCCCTTCAATATTTTTTTTTCATTTAGAAAAGTGATACCATTGAAATGTGTTGAGATTCTCTGAAGGGTGAACTTGACCTTCAGCCTCCATGGTCAAAAAGTCTTCTCAAAAGTGGGTGCTGGTGTTTCAGGGGGTGAAATCCTCTATTATTCACTGCAAACCCACATTCAGGTCTGGCTCCATTTTGGTATGTAACACACACCAAATTCTTTTTTTCTTTTTTTTTTAACCATCTAATCAGTTCCCAAAAATAAAATCAAGTTCCCACCTGCATTTTCCCTGCTGAATATCCTGTTTCACTTAGTAAAACATCACACAATATTTCCAAACATGGACGTGTAAAGACTAGAAATTGAAATAAAATGTTTGACTCCTCAAGGCAGGGTTATGGTCAATCTGTTTGTGCTGTAAAAGACCTTTTGTCAGATATTGATTTTAGCTTCTGGATAAAATTGGAAGATAAATGAGCGAGGAATACAAAATGCTCTTCACACCTCACAGAGCAGTGCAGAAAAAACATCCTTCCAAATTAATCACGTTTTACTCCGCACATAATAACAGTTTTGACAGTCCGCAGGGAGTTGCAGCCATAAAATGTTATGACACATTACTGTTTTTCTGTTAATCCAGCAGCATGTCACAATGGCCACGGGTTTGATAGTGGTTTGATTCAATTTGGCAATTACAGAGGCTAGTCAGACAGAATGATCAGAGAAAGATATTCAAAAATAAAACGATGAAACGATGAGCAAGCTGGTCAGGAGAGAAATGTGATTTATGATGCAGAGATAAAGCATTTATGTAGTTATTATAAGGTTCAATCTGCTGTGGGAATATGAGTCCCACATATCTCCATACTAAGATTAACTCATATGTGATAGCACTATATTGTCATTTTGTTATCTCATATCTTGTTATTCATATACAGCAGGATAAAAATCAGTAGTATGTAAAAATATAAATAAGACAATGCCCCTGTGAGAGGCATTTGCTGAATATAAAATATGAATGCAATGCACAGCTTCTAAGTGGAAAATGCTGGAAAACAAGGGTCTGAAAAATTGATTCCAGGCCAGCGGTTTGCATTTGTCTTGCGGTGACTGACAGTGAGTCAACCTCACCGTCTTCTCAAAAGGTAAATTGATCTACAGATCCGGCTTACCTGGAGAGAGATATTGTGACATCTCTAGGGAATGTGTAACACATGTCCACATTGTTGAGATATTGGCTGAAAAGTACTGCCTTTTTCCTTTTCACATGTTGACTTGCAGTGAAAGCTTGTTTCTGCCAATAAATAAAAAATAAAAAAGGTAATTGCGACTTTTTCTCTTACAATTCTGACTTCTCTCAGAATTGCGAGAAATAAACTTAATTGCGAGAAATAAAGTCAGAATTGCGAGTTATAAACTCACAATTGTGGGATATAAACTTTCATTAGCTAGAAATAAAGTCAGAATTGTGAGTTATAAACTCAATTGAGGGATATAAACACGCAATTGCTAGAAATAATGTCAGAATTGCGAGATATAAACTCACAATTGTGGGATATAAACTTGCAATAGCTAGAAATAAAGTCAGAATTGCAAGATATAAAGTCAGAATTGCGAGAAATAAAGTCAGAATTGCGAGTTATAAACTCACAATTGTGGGATATAAACTTTCATTAGCTAGAAATAAAGTCAGAATTGCGAGTTATAAACTCAATTGAGGGATATAAACTCGCAATTGCTAGAAATAATGTCAGAATTGCAAGATGTAAACTCACAATTGGATATAAAATTCTTACTTTTTTCTCATTGTTTATATCTCGCAATTCTGACTTTATAACATGCAAGTGCGACTTTATATATAACAATTCTGTCTTTATAACTTGCAATTGCGAGTTTATATCTCAACTTTCTGACTTTATAACTTGCAATTGTGAGTTTATATATTGCAATTCTGAGAAAAAAAGGAATTTAAGATGTAACCCATTCTTGAAACACAGTCCTGACAGTTCAGTGTTAGTTTCTACGTACTCCTGGCATGACTTTGTATAGCCTTTTACAGTTTATTGCCATATCAAAACAACAACAACAACAACAGCAAAAAATGGCACATTACACCATATTTAATAAACAAAGGGTGAATTGAATATGATTTGTTAATTTTTTCTCCTTTCAACACATTGTTTGAGAATCCTGAACAGTGCAACCTAACCCTGAATTCTGCTCCTACAGCAAATTCTTTACAAACAGATCCAGAATGTTGAAACACTACATGACAAGGATTATTCATTGTCTTGAGACATTGTGACGGTCAACTGGTTTCTATTTTTGTGCTGCATCACACATAGTTAGGAAAAGTATTACAGTACTATATGCACAGAGATGCGTTCTTTTTGCCTTACTCATAAATGGTTTAATGTGACTTTAAGGGACTGATATTGTGTGCTCTGATGTGAAAAAAGGCATGGGCACAACATATTATATTACCCCAGAGGACCATTTTGTGAGCTATTTGGTTTTAGGAGGGAATGAGAGTGCAGTGTAGATGAGCTCCATGATTGGTGTTTGGTGATAAAGAGGCACATATGGGTCCCAGGTGAGGCAGCCAGTGGCGGATTACTGAGGGTTTGCATCTCGGCTTAGTTACCAGATGTATCAGGAGGGGAGCATCATGACAGTCCATCAGCAGTGATGTTGGTTGATCCTGCAAAAACTGTAATGACCACAATTGCAGTTGCATCTGAATGATGAAAGGTATATAATTTACCGTATCGAGGCACTGCTTTTTTGTTTGTTTCCTGTCCTTTAATCAATCCCGATGGTTTGAAAACCCAGGTAGCTGTTACTGGTAGACCTAGGGACTTTTATTTTAGGTTAGCAGATAGTTGAGCCTACCTGAACTCCCTGAATAGATTTTGGAGACAAAGTAGATGGTCTGCCCTGCTTCTTCAAGTTTACAATGGCCTTGTTACCAATTGTCCTCTGGAGGGAGACTAGCCAGTGTTTTTTGTAACTCCTCACTTTACTTTACATCCAAACTGCCGAAGGACTTCAAATTTCTGGAAATTACTACACAATGGAAGGTGCCGAGTTTATGCAATGCTACTGATCTACAACAGCCACACCTTGTCCTGTAAAAAAGGTGGTAACGTGCAGTTGTCAGCTTAATGATGTTTTATTAACAAAGTTCGGGAGGAACACAGGAGGAAAACGTCAAATTGCCTAACCAATCAGCAAGAGATAAGGCCTATTTATATAAACATAGTCGACTCGCCTACATTCCTCGACAGTATTCTGCATCCCTCCACCACCCCTTCTCCTCACACTTGCCTGGTTACAGTCCTAACCAGAGATACAGGGGGAGTACTCTAGGTTTGCGCCAGAAGTCCGAGCTCGCAGCCCTCCCCTCGGACGGCATGCCAATTATGCATACTTTTTATACTTTCTGATTCTTTGTAAGTGTGAACTCGTCAAAGAACCCTTAAGGAACCCTTAAAAATTACTTTAGTTGGTTTAGGATGTAATGTAGCCAGGAAGTTTAGGTTACTTGACAGAACCTTTTTTTACAGTGCAAGCTAAATTAAATTTCAGTCCATCTGTGTGCAAATGGTCTGAGTGCACTTGTCTTCCTTTGTGATGCCACCTCGACAGCACAGTATGAAGAGATCATTTGCAATACTTGTGCATTACCCTTCTCCAATGAGGTGCACTTTTGTTGCATGGACTGTCCAAACCGGCTGCTGGGCGCAATGTCGGGGCGTTTTTGAGCGTCATTCGGGTTAGTTTTTTTGGTGTGTTCCACATTGTTGGCTCTAGTTGGACTCCGTTGGGATTTTTTAAGCCAGTTCAGCATGTTAAATCAGCGTCAGGCTGTCAGTGTGAGAGAGAACTCTGGCTGTTCAGCTTAGCGAACGAGTCAGTGCACGAGAATAAAAGCAAAAGTGATGAAAGTGAGCAAAGAAGTCAAGACGGTACAGGCTGCTATAATTTTACGTCATCTTACCTGAGCATTCGATTGCATGAATATTTTCATAATAACATGAGCCGAATGGAATGAAGAAAGTGCTCAGCACGATTGATATTCAAAATAATGGTAAGCAAGCCCTGCTTTGTTTATGGTTTATATATCTGCTGTCCTAGTTTTGGTTTCCCTTTTTGAATGATGAAAAGAGACTATTGATACCTGCTGATATAATCTATATTTACTTACACGCAGGTCCAGAACGCACTGATAGTCACCTTTAGTCCTTTTAGTGCGTTCAAGAACAGCTTTTTGGCTGACGTCGACTTGGTGTGTCCAAGGCTTTAGTCTCCATTGCCAAGTTGCCCAAGTTGCCCAGCTTGACTGCAATGGTCACTGGCATTATTGGCACAAGAAACTGCCTCACAATAGAAATGAGATAGGGGACATTCCTTAAGCTAATAGTTCCCCTGGATTAAATTGTTGGTTGGGCAGGCCAGAAGGTTCCACTTGTCATTATCTTCGAACTCTGCTGAAACTCTTGCTGGTGGGATATTGTGGATCCTGCTGCCAACTGGACAAGCTTGTCCACAACCCAAACTGGAGTTGGCAGGCATTGGTTCATCCACTGGGCCCAGTGCCATGGTCCCCCTTTCCACTCTGATTCCTTCACAGTATCTGAATCCTAGTTCTTTGTTGGGACTGGTTTGTGATCTTAGCAATTTAACTAACAAGTATTACCCACTTTATTGATGCACGGACCAGAAGAGTTGCCTGCATCCAAACTAAAATAAAAGAATGGTCAGGCATGAAACTAGGCCACAAACCAGGGGTAGACCCATCTGGACCAATATCTCTTCCTTCAGCCTGTCATAGTTGTCAACCAGGAGGTAAAAGAGTAGGTATGGTGCATCTCCTGCAAGAAAGGGTGCAATGATTCATGCCCATATTCCTGCTAGAAATGTAGAAATATCATCTTGTTCAGTGAAGTCTGTCAGTTGACTGTGAGCACTCTGTCAGAGATTCAGTAGTGGTATATAGGCTATATACAGCTTCTTGTCCAAACCATGCAGCCTTACAACTGGTGTGTAGATTAAGACTGCAATTTTCTCTACAACCCTTTCTCAGCTGGACATAATTACAAGAGACAAATGTTGGCAAGACCTTGGGGGCAACACATCTTAAGCTATTACATGGGCTTGGGCTCTCAGCACAAGACAGTGAAACTATGCAACAATTAGCACAATCAGAAATGGTTTGTTTTACCAGGCTACATTCTGCACTCACTAATGGCCAGTTTTTTATGGCTGCTGTATAGTGAGAGTAAAACATATGCTTCTAAACCCTGGAATAGCAACACATGGCAATAAAAGTCAGATTATTAACCAATTACAAATCTCGCCCACGTCTTCATCACTATGGAGAGGAATGAATTTCAAACTCAAGAAATACAAACATTTCAGCATCTGTCTATTTTTGTATCTTTTTAGCTTGTGAAATCTAGCGAAGGGGGATAGTCTCTTTTGGCACAGTTAGAGGGATGAAAACAAACCCCCCTCTGAGTCATAATAAGAGATCACAGCCTCACGTGTGTCTCTGCTGTGTTAACTGCAGTGGGTGAGCGCAGTGTGAAATCTCATATGAGAGGTGTAAGAAAACAAAATAATTGATGAAAATGGAGTCGATAAAATGAATCAGTTTAAAATGTTGATAAATATGCATGTGAATTGAACATTTACGGAAGTTAATCTTATATAATAGCCTAAAAAAATGAAAATACATGAATGGACAATTTACTTAATGTTAAGTCAAATAAACTGTATAATACATAAGTTATTTTTGTTACTTCTGCTCATGAATTATCCTGTATATTCATACTAAATGGTATGCAATGTGTTCGCCTTGACCTTCAGCATGATGGACAAACCAGATCTAATCAGCCATCATTTTTAACATCTGTTTCTTGACACATTATTTGATCAGACTGCCAAATGCCAAGATGATGGCAACTGGACGGCACTTATTGGATTAAAACGCAACGTTATGAGTCATACTACCATTTTTAATTTTTGAATATTGACTGTTGGCTTTGCTTTTTTATTATTTAATAATACACAACAGCATTCAGAAAGTAATAAATTTAATTCCAAATATAGCTGCGAGCAAGCCTGGATGCCAGCCGAACTTAGCCCCGCCCACAACATTTTGAGGTCGGGGAGTTCCGTAGAGGAGTAATTATGCCCGAACAGAAACTGTTCGGACCAATCACATTGTCAGGGCGATGATTGACAGATTATCACCAGAAACGTAATCAGCCACGTCATCAAAGAGCGCTTGGGGAGTTTGATTGACAAGCGATCTAACCAATCAGAACGCCGCATCCGCTATTTTGTCCGACAAAGCAGTCAGGAGTTAGAAGATTAACATCGGTGGAGTTAAACTTGAAAAATTGTGCATATTGACGTCTTTCCGCGTTTGAAACAACATTCATTCTCATGTTCATTCATGTTTATTTGATGCTATAAATGGACTAGTAGGAAGAGATGATCGGTTAACGAGCCTCTTGAGCTGAGGTGCTACAGCAATCTGTCACGATCATGGTCACAACACATTAAAGAGCCACAAAACGGTTTTTATTGTTTGAATTTTTTTAATAACTACACTGTTTGAAAGCTGGGACTTTGTTTAATATCATAAGTAACCTGCTTTGTCTTGTCTGTCGACGTGTTGTCAGTTTCCTCTTTGCTCTGCGATGTATTTTCCACTCTGTGTGGCGTGACAGCGCCACGGCTTGTCGGACAAAGCAACAGTAATTAGTTTACAACAATGATGGCTGTTGTTGAAGAACTGAGATGTGTAGATTCCGCCATCGCGTCCGTTATAGAAGATATCGACAGCGCATTAATTTTAAAAGAGGAACAGAGGACCGCGATCAAGGCATTTGTTGATGGGAAAGATGTCTTTGCCGTCCTTCCTACGGGATTCGGCAAAAGTTTGATTTATCAGCTGGCCCCGATGGTCGCTAAGAAGAGTTCTGTTGACAACTATGCGTCACTCAACATACGTCGCTTACTCTGTAGCTCTGATTGGTTGTAGGTCTATCCAATTGAGGTCTTTCCTGGATCGGTTGAAATACGCCCCCATAATCAAAGCCCAATGGAGCAGTATCAGACTCATATTCGAACTAGAATTGAGTATGACCACGTCAGGCTAGCTGCGAGCAGCAATTATCGGAGTTAAAGAGCTTTAAGGCCTATAAGCACATGCCTAAAAAGGTATGTTTTAATTAGCAAGCCTGTAATTACAGCTAATACAGGCAATTTACCATAGGAAATTTATGGTTTATAAAGCTTTTTATTGGTTATCAAGGTTGAGCCAAAAACTTAGGATTAGTTCACCAAAGTTGTTTTTTTAAATAATTTCCGATATTTTGACGAACATTTAGATGGACAGAGGCGGTCATAGAGGTAAAATTGCTCAGAATGAGGAGTTCTACCATGTGGTACAAAAGTCGTGGATGTGTGCGAAAAATCGGAGTGATACACAGTCCTTTACGCACATGAAAAATACGAAGGCACCCCCTGGTGGCCGATTTCTTTAAATTTTAATCAAACAGGCCCATCGAGTTTTGTTCCGATCAGCCACTGTTAACCTTGACTGATAGCTGCTCAAAATTCATTGGACGATGGCGTCCATGTTTTTTGAGACACGTCAGTGTCCTCATAGACAATCATGGCACCTCGGACGAAGACACTGCATGCCAATTTTCAAGTAGTTATAGCCATTTTCATGTTTTTTTCCCCTGTTATAGTGCCACCAAGTGGCCAGTCGCCACATCCTTTTTCATGCGACCAAAGAATGAGCGCTTCTGTAGCTGTGCTAAGTTTGGTGAAAATATTTCATTCCGTTCACGAGTTATAGCTATTTTACTAAAAGTGGATCCACCCACGCTTTGAACATTTTGGTGGCCCTCAGGCACTGTGAATTAAAATTTCAAACTCCAGAGAATATAAGAAACCTGAGCCCACGCCTATCGGTTTAGGAGTTATGAGCTATGTTGTACTTTTGGCTGCTGTAGCGCCCCCGTCAGGCTGATCAGGGCGAGCCTTGGTGACGCTGTAGATGATTTCAAAGCTTCAGGTCTCTATGACTTACGGTTTGGTCTGCCCAATCAATTTTAGGGGAGAATGCTGATCCTTGGAAATTTTAACAATTACAATAGGGTTTCAGCACTACACACTTGAACCCCTAAATATATAGCTATACTTTTAATGCATAGTATGCAAATTTGGGCCACAGTTTTGGGAACTCAAATTACAAGGCAGATGTATTTATATATTTATGCATTCAGTGCCGGCCCTAGCCTCTTTGGCGCCCTAGGCAAGATTTTTTTTGGCGCCCCCTTATATTGCGATTTATCCAAAGGGGCGAATCTAGAATATTATTTATAGGGTGGCAAAGGGGTGGCATGAGGTCTATGAGGGGTGGCAATACCAAAGCAAGCGCTCATGCATAGTTTTTGGAGATTTATAGCCTTACATACACAATTGTGTTCACAAACATTGCATTACCAGAAAGTATCTATATACTGTTTAAAATTAATAAATAAAAAAAATTTCAATATCCATCTTGTCACCAAGTAAATAAACTATATGAAAAACTTCTAAATGAGTCTGAACTCGTATCACTAAAGGAGATGAGCAGTTTTATCAATATTACACAGGCTACTTCAATGGTATAAATCACATTTTACTCCAAGAGCAACAGAACAATTTTTGAGTTTCTGTTATTAACAGAGGTGGGAATGTCTGTGTGTGTATCAACTACATACTCTAGCAACACCCCAGCAGCATAGTAAGAGCCTATCAACCACCCAGAATCTCCTAGCAACACTTTAGCAAAAATCCAGAACATATATTCTGGACTAACTGACCAAAGTTCTTACATTTTTTAAACAAGACTTTAAGTTGGGTTTATGACAAGCCAACCTAAATTTGTCCTTCAAACTTTTCAGTCTCTATTGTTTTTCTTGATTGCTAATGCACAATTCATGAAACAATTCAACATTTTCTCACAGCAAAATACAATATCAAAACTATACACCAACTTGCACAAACCTCAAACGTCCAGGTCAAAATAAAATGTTCTAGTCAAAAACTTATTCTTGTCTGACAAAATCAAACTTTGGCATCAGATGACACACAAAACATAACAAATACACAGACTACTGCACTGCCCAGTGAACACTAGTGATCAATTCATATAACACTGTAACAAAAATACCTCTTTTTCATTTTACTATTATAAATTGATCTTGCAGTAGATGAAAAGCATGAGAAAAATAAGTATGAACTTGGTATGCACCAAATTACAGTAAACTGTCAATTGCAGTAAAAGTAAATTCAGCATCCTCTGCACATTTGGCTAAATTTCATTACAGTATACAGTACTATAGCAGTATATTGGTCTTCTGACACAAGACTATATCCCTAGGCAATCATTTCTCAGCGCTGCAAAAAATACAGTACATACATAACAAATGGTTACAAAGAAAGTTGACAATCACAACGTGAAATTTCCCTCATCTAAAGTAGCCTACATGGTACTGTTTTAAGTTTAAAACCCCTGTAAATTATTCTTTCAGCTCTCTCTCAGATTTTGACTGGTGTGTGTCATCAGTTTTGCTACCTAATATTGTCATTGTTAAATGTTTTGAGAAATGTGTCTTTGTTTTGATAAATTAACGAATGGTTTGGGAAACTGGGCCAACAGAATCACTTATAATGTGTTAGCAATCGAGAAAAACTAAAATACGTTTAGATTCTTACCCCATCTCTGCTATTAGTTTCTGTGATCGGTATCTCCGTATTGATTTCATGTTATTGGTTCGTCGGATGGCAAAAATAGGCTACCTTTATCCATGATGAAAGTGGAGCGGGCGGTCGCTGAATCAGCTCGCCAAAGAATTACGAAAATTAATCTCAGACATATTCGGATGGGACTACATTTCTCACAGGACTTCTGAGTTAGCCGGGAAGCAGTAATTTCCGATTCACGTACAAATATGGAAAAAAATCGTAAGTTAACTTGGCTGCGCTGTGTTTTTGACTCTCAAAGAATCGGTTCATAAGAGTCATTTGTTAATGAATCACACTGGGCGCGCTGCGTGCAACCATCATGCACAATTTACTGAAAGACGTGCTTTCTTGCCATTACTTTGCGTTACGCAATTTTTTTAGTCATCATATTGAAGTGCCGCTCCTGAAAAGCAGTACTTGAAACACTGCTTATTTTATTCTGTGATAATTTTGTGATAACCCCGGTAGATCCTCCCCTGTTCACGCATCCGGCCTCTTTGGCGCCCCTAGCGAGATTGCGCCCTTAGCATTTGCCTATACTGCCTATATAACGGGCCGGCTCTGTATGCATTTCTTCCAGCCCAGGTGACTACTATGACGAAAATTGCTCTCAAATCAGTAACTGGAATACACACACACACACACACACACACACACACACACACACACACACACACACACACACACACACACACACACACACACACACACACACAAATGGGAACTGACATGTAACCACAGAGATGTATGCTTAGCCTAATTGCATGACATTATTTACAAGATGGAAACAGGGATGTTCTATTTTTTTTCTCGAAGGTCTCTCACTACAAAAGAACAGAGCCTTAATTAAATTGTGGGTCTCTTTGGAGGCTGAAAATTATCTGGCTGCTTGTTATAAAATCTTTGAATGCTAGCTATTACAAGACTAACATAGATTTACAGTTCTAATGTAATGGGCTTTATCTCAGTTTATGGCCAAATGCTCATTTAAATACATCCAAGTAAAAATATGAAATTATACATTGAATTTGATTACAATTTCATCTCTATTAGGCTGTCTCTTATAGGTATAATTCATATAAACACAATTTTGTCATTTACGATTTTTGTTCTTCTGCTGCAATGACAACAACCGAGAATCATGGTGTTGAGTAAAAAAAATAAAGTTCACAGTTATTGGCTTCAACAAAAATGCATTCAAATGGGTCACCCAGAGAGGTCTCTTCCATAAAAGTCTTTCAACAGCAAAGGGCAGCTCATAATTATTTGCAATTACACAGCAATCACATAGCAAGCATGCCCTCTTGCCCAATCATAAGAGAGCTTTATGCCACAACTGCCTGTGGCAGATGAGCAAACAGTATACAATAGACGTTAATTAGCCTTTTCCAGACAGGTGAACTCAACTAACCCTGCAGGCCTGATAAACGAGGCACAGGGGTATGACTCATGTATCTCCGACTGCTTCCTATCAGCCAATAGGAAGATAGTGAGCCTGAGCTCTTCTGGGAGGTTGATGGGCATAACGTCAGCATAAGGAACAGGGGCAGCAGCTGCAGAGCCTCGAGGCAAGATGTGCGGATGTGCCCTGTCTTCGGTCACCACAGGGACCGAGTGAACCGTTCTTGACTGCCTGTCACAGACACAAAATCAAGCCCACCTGATAGTGTCCCAATCTTAACCCTGCATTCTGCTGGGATTTGTTCTATCTCAGTCGTCAGCAACATCCAAATCTGAGCCTTTCAATTAGCATATGTCAGGATATAATGCAGCAGACAGTGAAGGAAGTGCGAGGCTTACAGATGTTGACTCAGAAGGATTTGGTATTTTGAGTGGAGTGGGAATATGTCTTTGCGTTTGTGTGAATAAACCCATTTTATGCAGGTTTGGGGATTAAACACACTTGCTCTTTGCACCAGTGTTGTGGAAGCTACTTTAAAACTGCTACAAGCTACATATAATTTAAAGTACCTGAACTATAGATAAGCCCTTAAAAATGCAACTACTTAAAACTTTTTTAAAGAAATACAATATATTTTATTGCACAGCTCTCTTTAATTCTTAATTCTGATCAATCCCAGCATTCAGTGGTCAAATATTTCAGAATAAGAACACTTCCTGTTGTACATAGTTACCATCTGTGAGTCTGGGAAACCTGTGTTTCATACTCTCTAAAAAATGCTGCATTGTTTTAACCCAATTTTGGGTCAAATATGGACAAACCCAACCTTTCGGTTTAAAATTTTAGATTAAAAACTTAAACCAATGGATAGGTTTGTCCATATTTGACACAAACATGGGTTAAAACAACCCAGCATTTTTTAAAGAGAAGTTGTGTCTCCACAATTTACATTTAAAATAATAACGTCAACAAATAAAATAAATACATAAACAATAAATATTGATAAGTAGCTGATTGATAAGTAGCTTCTCAAAACCGGGCTTTCATCTGCGCTTCGTCCCTCCACCCCTATGGCTCCGTCGTGCTTCTCCTTCCCTTACGCTCCACCTTGGTCCTCTGGCACCCCGGCTCCACCTCGGACATTCGGTGCTGCGGCTCAGTCTCTAGGAGTGTGTCCATCAGTGTCGCCTGGTCTTTATGACTCCTCTGCTCCACCTGGGTCTCCAACTCTCCTGGCTCACCGCTGGTGTTCGGACGATTGACTCCACCCTGGCTCCTTCCACCAACAGTTCCGCCATGGGCCTTCATCCTGGCTGGGCTATGAATCATCCTCCTGTCTCTGCCCTGGCTCCTCCCAACTTCTTCTCCTTCCTGGTTCCTCTGGTCATTGTCTCCATGGTGTATTCCTCAGTCTGCTCCTTGTCCTCCTCCAGAGACCTAACCCTCCCTCCCTCCTCAGTTTGGACTCTCATCTGCACGAGAAAGCGCCTTCCGGGAGGGGGCAGCTACTGTAACGGTTATGTTCTGTAAAATTCTGGTTTATTGTCATTGTGTTTTGGTTTCCCTATCTGCACGCCTGGGTTCCTTAATTCGTTTTTATATTGAGTCATTAGCTCCAACGCTGTTACGTTGATTACTCCCTGTGTATTTAAAGGCTCACTGCAGAGCCTTGGAATGTGCAGCATTTTATTCAATGTGTTGACATAATTTCCACTGAAACAGGAAGACATGGCAGGACATATCGAACCTTTCTTAAAATAGCCAATAGCGTTTTGTTTATATCACAGCTCGACCAGAGCCATTGAGCTCGTTGAAGCCTCAGCTTCCCTTTAATATCTAACAGTTTCTCCTCCTAATCTCCTCCATATCTCTATAAATTATAGCATTATGTGCAGAATTCAAATGGATCCCATACATTTTATGGTTTGCGCCGACTCGCATATGATCCGCTCTGTGCAGTCGTGAGCAGACTGTGTGCGCGCTGTGGCGGTTCGCATGACTGTGAAACCAGATTTCATTCGCCTCAATGGAAAGCATATTTACACTGTCTGAATCGTTCCCTATCCCCTATATAGTGCACTATGTGCCATTCACTATGTAGAAAATAGTAAATGTGTGAACATGTGACCAATTTCAGCCGCAACTTCGGCGTCTATTTATAATGCAGGGGGCGGGATGCTTTAGATTCTAGAAAGCATTTGATTGGACAGGAGATCTGATGAGAAGCTGAAGTGTCATCAAAATCATTGATCCTTGGTGGAAGTGAGAGACTGTAAGATTTGAAAACTTATATCTTCTAAATGTGAATTTTGTCATTGTTTTGGAGCACACTAGCTTATAGATAACAGTAGGCTAACATATTCATACTAAAAGCCAAAAAACTTCAATTTTGATTTTATGATTTTTGATTCTTAATTCCGTGTCCTCTCTCTCCCTTGGTTTATCTATGCATGCCTACTGTGACAGGCACATGCTAGTGCCTGAATTTGCATATGATATTTAATACCATCACAGTGAACTAAAGACTGAAATGAGACAGCCAATGAAGGAATAAAACCTGATGTGTTGCTAGGCAATCTGAGCCAGAATTTAATAGACCTGACAACCTTAAAAAAGACCTCTGAATATAAATAAAAACACCTGCTGTTCTCAAGAGTTGCACAGTCATGTTCTTTTCTCTCTTTTTTGCAGTGAGATATTTAGTGTCTTTTATGTTTGCTCACTTAGATGGCAATGATGCAGAAGTTGTAGATGTTGGTGTGTGAACATCAGAGATAAAAGCGGTCTGAAAAGAAGGCAGAGAAGATAAAAGCTCTGTGGAGGCTGGGTCTGAGCACTACACAGAGAAAAGACAGGCCAACCACAGAGCCAGCCCCTGAAAAAGGAACATTACGTAGGTCATGAGCCACATGACACTGTGCGGTCTGTTCCAGATCCATGCAACACTCTCTTTCTCTCCTTCTCGCTCACACAGCGTGCTTGAGAGTGCTAGAGCTCTGGACAGACTCTGTCAAAGGGGGCATGGGTCTTGCTGAGGAGGCTCTTGTTAAGGAGCTTACTTTGTTTCTGGAGGGCTACAAGATCATAGCTGTGTGGAATCAGGAGGAAACCCTGGATGGCTAATGGGCGAAGGAGGATCAATGCTGATGGATCTGCTGGAGTACACCAGCTTTCGTCATTGCATTAGTGGCACATGTTCATCAGCATCATACAGCTGATTGGTTCTTCCTCTGCAACGACTTCAGCAGAAGCAAGTGCAGTCGCCATTATGGACTGTCTCCATGGTAACCAGAATCAAATTTTCAAAAGAACCCAGGCACCAGAAAACAGTGCCAAAGGTTTGTTGCTCTATTTTAAAGGTTCCGGTTTTGGAGGTCTCTGACAAAAGGTCAAAAAATACTTTAATTTTGTCATAACATAAATTGCATCAAAACCTCCATTCTCACAGTTTGATAAAGGATCCTGTCTCTCTAAACCCCTCCAAAAAGCCCTTCCAAAACCCAGTCTGTTTTGATTGGTCGACCGTTTACAGTGCGTGTTGGAAATGAAACATTAATTACCATAACTGAATTTCAGCTCCAGAAGACTTGTACATGATACGAACAGTAACGATGTTGTCGGTTTTAACGTATCAGTCAAATGGATTGGCTTTCACAGGGCAGAAAACAGTGTCTCTTTGTAGGCGCCGATAGCCTTGTGGGCAGCACGCCAACATATAGCGCCGTTGCGCTTCGACGACCCGAGTTTGAGTCCCGGCTCACAGACATTTCCCGATCCCATCTACCACTTCACAAAAAACAGCAAAAATAGATCTGTATGTAATCTGTATGAAAAGAGAGCCATGTCAGAAGTCCGTGATTCAGCTCATTATCTGCTAATGCGGCCACGCCCACGGAGCCAGCGCTATTCAGACGCAAATTCAGAGTCAATACATGCATTCATTGTCTCAATCGTGTATTTATTGTCTTGAAAAGTGTTTATCTGGATGTAAAAGTCATGGTTAGCGATCTCTAGAAGACATGCAGTTAGTTCCTGTTTACTTTTCTTCTACAGATGAATTTTAGATGAGTTTTTATTTCTTTAGCGCCCTCTGGCTGCAGTATGTATTGGAAACACCATTCATGGAATAGCCTCTTCTTCTTTTAGATGAATTTGTGGACTAAAAATGCACAGAGCGCCCTCCGACTTCAAGGATGAATTGAAAACACCAGCGCTTATAGTAATGACAATGAATATTAAATTAATATAACTCCTCTGTATAGAAAATTGACATAAGCATATGAGAATCCAATATTTCTCCAAATGTGCATGCTTTTAAACTAAAAGCCTATATTCAGACTCTTTGCATCACAGAAATACATTATATTTTAAAGTATAATATAAAACCATTACTTTATATTGTAATAATATTTTTCTGTATGTTTCATATATCATAATGAGCTTGAGACATCACAGAAGGTTTTTTTCACAGCCTACCTGACTGAAATGCCTCATTAATATGCAAGTCATTTCAGCTCATTACTATCCAATTCTTTTGTCTTCTCAGGTGAGAATGGCCCATTTTCAGTGGTGATTCACGCCTCCTCGCTTACTGTGTTTCTTGGCAAAAAGTGTCTTACAAAAACTAAATCAATATATTGTTTTATATGAAGGAGTAGGCAGCATAATTTTTACATAATTTTGAAGCAAACACTCTAGTCTACAACCTCCAATACCCAAAAGTCTTGTGAACACAGATTTACTATACTTTTTTTGGCCTTATTTCAGTGACTTAAGGTTTTTGTTTTTTCAATAACCACGCATAAATGTTATTCCTTCAAAAACACAAACATGTACATACATGTTCCTCACATATTATTGTAGCCTAGTTTGTGCTGAATACAGTGTAATGACACTTTTGTCATTTATATGTTTATGAACAACTGAAAAAAGCACAAATGTCAGGGCATGTCAAAACTTCTCCAAGCCCCCAATCAGCCTCAGACTCCAGAGGGTTAAAAAAAATAAAAGTCTTCTCGATTTGTCGACAAGTAGATGTTGTTCACAGGCAGCCAGTGAAGACCATAGGTCTTTCACACTACATGAAAGGTAGTATCTGAAAAAGCATATATACGGGCACTTTAATACATTAAAATAATGAACATTATTAATGCATGCATATATGATCGTTCACACTCACCTCTGCACATTCGCTCCGACAAATGACTACAGTTTCATTTTTACACTTATAACAAATTGCACTGCGAACTGCAGCAAAAACACTCTGCAGTCAGGACATTTGGATGAATAATTATTTTGTAATACACACCATGTATCATGTCTGAAGTCTTAATTATCATCTGACAGCTTTAAAATATGAGGGGTGTTTTCTGAGGGCTGTGTGCCAAACTATTCCATTTCTGTAGGTGTGTTTTGTCACACAGAGCTGTCAGGCAGTTACACAGAGGATACCTAAGAGATGCAAAATAAAGATGTTAACCACGGGGGTGAGACTATTTATACCTTACCAATCCTCAGTGTGAATATACATACACGTGTGTGTGAACTAAATCTGTGTGCAACTATGTGAGAGATTCACCATATGTTCAGCAGAGTTAGTGCCAGGAAGGAGAACGTTAGAGAAAATCTTGGTATTACCGCACAAAATTCCAGAAAAACACCATGCAACACTTTTGTTTTTGCCCCATTTTTCATGAGCTGAACTCAAAGGTCTAAGACTTTTTTCTGTGTACACAAAAGGCCTATTTCTCTCAAATATTGTTCACAAATCTGTAAATCTGTGTTAATGAGCACTTCTCCTTTACAGAGATAATCCATCCACCTCATAGGTGTGGCATATCAAGATGCTGATTAGACAGCATGATTATTGCACAGGTGTGCCTTAGGCTGGCCACAATAAAAGGCAATTGGGGTCATTACAAAAAATGGAACATACCAAGAACATCAAATATTTCTTAGATTTTTGACTAAAATTTTTATAATCATGATATACAGTGGGTACGGAAAATATTCAGACCCCCTTAAATGTTTCACTCTTTGTTATATTGCAGCCATTTGCTAAAATCATTTAAGTTAATTTTTTTGCCTCATTAATGGACACACAGCACCCCATATTGACAGAAAAACACAGAATTGTTGACATTTTTGCAGATTTATTAAAAAAGAAAAACTGAAATATTACATGGTCCTAAGTATTCAGACCCTTTGCTCAGTATTTAGTAGAGGCACCCTTTTGATCTAATACAGCCATGAGTCTTTTTGGGAAAGATGCAACAAGTTTTTCACACCTGGATTTGGGGATCTTCTGCCATTCCTCCATGCAGATCCTCTCCAGTTCTGTCAGGTTGGTGGACAGCCATTTTTAGGTCTCTCCAGAGATGCTCAATTGGGTTTAAGTCAGGGCTCTGGCTGGGCCATTCAAGAACAGTCACAGAGTTGTTGTGAAGCCACTCCTTCGTTATTTTAGCTGTGTGCTTAGGGTCGTTGTCTTGTTGGAAGGTAAACCTTCGGCCCAGTCTGAGGTCCTGAGCACTCTGGAGAAGGATTTCATCCAGGAAATCCCTGTACTTGGCCGCAGAGCCGGCCCGTTATATAGGCAGTATAGGCAAATGCTAAGGGCGCAATCTCGCTAGGGGCGCCAAAGAGGCCGGATGCGTGGACAGGGGAGGATCTACCGGGGTTATCACAAAATTATCACAGAATAAAATAAGCAGTGTTTCAAGTACTGCTTTTCAGGAGCGGCACTTCAATATGATGACTAAAAAAATTGCGTAACGCAAAGTAATGGCAAGAAAGCACGTCTTTCAGTAAATTGTGCATGATGGTTGCACGCAGCGCGCCCAGTGTGATTCATTAACAAATTACTCTTATGAACCGATTCTTTGAGAGTTAACTTACGATTTTTTTCCATATTTGTACGTGAATCGGAAATTACTGCTTCCCGGCTAACTCAGAAGTCCTGTGAGAAATGTAGTCCCATCCGAATATGTCTGAGATTAATTTTCGTAATTCTTTGGCGAGCTGATTCAGCGACCGCCCGCTCCACTTTCATCATGGATAAAGGTAGCCTATTTTTGCCATCCGACGAACCAATAACATGAAATCAATACGGAGATACCGATCACAGAAACTAATAGCAGAGATGGGGTAAGAATCTAAACGTATTTTAGTTTTTCTCGATTGCTAACACATTATAAGTGATTCAGTTGGCCCAGTTTCCCAAACCATTCGTTAATTTATCAAAACAAAGACACATTTCTCAAAACATTTAACAATGACAATATTAGGTAGCAAAACTGATGACACACACCAGTCAAAATCTGAGAGAGAGCTGAAAGAATAATTTACAGGGGTTTTAAACTTAAAACAGTACCATGTAGGCTACTTTAGATGAGGGAAATTTCACGTTGTGATTGTCAACTTTCTTTGTAACCATTTGTTATGTATGTACTGTATTTTTTGCAGCGCTGAGAAATGATTGCCTAGGGATATAGTCTTGTGTCAGAAGACCAATATACTGCTATAGTACTGTATACTGTAATGAAATTTAGCCAAATGTGCAGAGGATGCTGAATTTACTTTTACTGCAATTGACAGTTTACTGTAATTTGGTGCATACCAAGTTCATACTTATTTTTCTCATGCTTTTCATCTACTGCAAGATCAATTTATAATAGTAAAATGAAAAAGAGGTATTTTTGTTACAGTGTTATATGAATTGATCACTAGTGTTCACTGGGCAGTGCAGTAGTCTGTGTATTTGTTATGTTTTGTGTGTCATCTGATGCCAAAGTTTGATTTTGTCAGACAAGAATAAGTTTTTGACTAGAACATTTTATTTTGACCTGGACGTTTGAGGTTTGTGCAAGTTGGTGTATAGTTTTGATATTGTATTTTGCTGTGAGAAAATGTTGAATTGTTTCATGAATTGTGCATTAGCAATCAAGAAAAACAATAGAGACTGAAAAGTTTGAAGGACAAATTTAGGTTGGCTTGTCATAAACCCAACTTCAAGTCTTGTTTAAAAAATGTAAGAACTTTGGTCAGTTAGTCCAGAATATATGTTCTGGATTATTGCTAAAGTGTTGCTAGGAGATTCTGGGTGGTTGATAGGCTCTTACTATGCTGCTGGGGTGTTGCTAGAGTATGTAGTTGATACACACACAGACATTCCCACCTCTGTTAATAACAGAAACTCAAAAATTGTTCTGTTGCTCTTGGAGTAAAATGTGATTTATACCATTGAAGTAGCCTGTGTAATATTGATAAAACTGCTCATCTCCTTTAGTGATACGAGTTCAGACTCATTTAGAAGTTTTTCATATAGTTTATTTACTTGGTGACAAGATGGATATTGAAATTTTTTTTATTTATTAATTTTAAACAGTATATAGATACTTTCTGGTAATGCAATGTTTGTGAACACAATTGTGTATGTAAGGCTATAAATCTCCAAAAACTATGCATGAGCGCTTGCTTTGGTATTGCCACCCCTCATAGACCTCATGCCACCCCTTTTCCACCCTATAAATAATATTCTAGATTCGCCCCTTTGGATAAATCGCAATATAAGGGGGCGCCAAAAAAAATCTTGCCTAGGGCGCCAAAGAGGCTAGGGCCGGCACTGCTTGGCCGCATTCATCTTTCCCTCGATTGCAACCAGTCGTCCTGTCCCTGCAGCTGAAAAACACCCCCACAGCATGATGCTGCCACCACCATGCTTCACTCTTGGGACTGTATTGGACAGGTGATGAGCAGTGCCTGGTTTTCTCCACACATACCGCTTAGAATTAAGGCCAAAAAGTTCTATCTTGGTCTCATCAGACCAGAGAATCTTATTTCTCACCATGCAGGCTTTCATGTGTCTTGCACTGAGGAGAGGCTTCCGTCGGGCCACTCTGCCATAAAGCCCCGACTGGTGGAGGGCTGCAGTGATCTTTGACTTTCTACAACTTTCTCCCATCTCCCGACTGCATCTCTGGAGCTCAGCCACAGTGATCTTTGGGTTCTTCTTTACCTCTCTCACTAAGGCTCTTCTCCCCCGATAGCTCAGTTTGGCCGGACGGACAGCTCTAGGAAGGGTACTGGTCATCCCAAACGTCTTCCATTTAAGGATTATGGAGGCCACTGTGCTCTTAGGAACTTTAAGTGCAGCAGAAAATTTTTTGTAACCTTGGCCAGATCTGTGCCTTGCCACAATTCTGTCTCTGAGCTCTTCAGGCAGTTCCTTTGACCTCATGATTCTCATTTGCTCTGACATGCACTGTGAGCTGTAAGGTCTTATATAGACAGGTGTGTGGCTTTCCTAATCAAGTCCAATCAGTATAATCAAACACAGCTGGACTCAAATGAAGGTGTAGAACCATCTCAAGGATTATCAGAAGAAATGGACAGCACCTGAGTTAAATATATGAGTGTCACAGCAAAGGGTCTGAATACTTAGGACTATGTGATATTTCAGTTTTTCTTTTTTAATAAATCTGCAGAAATGTCAACAATTCTGTGTTTTTCTGTCAATATGGGGTGTTGTGTGTACATTTATGAGGGGAAAAAAAAATTAACTTTAATGATTTTAGCAAATGGCTGCAATATAACAAAGAGTGAAAAATTTAAGGGGGTCTGAATACTTTCCATACCCACTGTAATTTGTAATTAGATAGATAGATAGATAGATAGATAGATAGATAGATAGATAGATAAAAGTGGTTAATAAGTGGTTTCATTTGGATCCCATTTTGGATCCCATTGTATATAAAATATAAATATAAAATACATAATTTATTAAGCATTTATCTAAAACTGTTGTTTTTGGTCACTGCTTCTAAAATAATACAAATATTTATATCTACACATATTTAGATGAATGCAAATTCTGTCATTTAGTCAATGTTATTTTAATTTAGTAAATTATTTTTTATCCTTTACACAGCTCTTAAATCAGACATGGCATCATTGAAGACTGACTGAAGATTATTAGAAAATTTGTATCATTATATGGAAAAGATCTGGATTAAGATTCTTCAAAAGACCTGAGAGTGAGTAAATAATGACATAATGTTCATATTTTGGGTGCACTGTTCCTTTAAAGCTCCAGTCTTTTCTTTGCATGGGTGCTGTGTGGAATGAAAATTGAGGAACAGATGGTTCACCTCAGGATTCTTGTCGACTGTAAAAAGTCGACAACATTTGCAGCCTTCATCTCTGACCCTTCTTTTAGAGATCACTGTCTCTGAGGAAAAGAGTAAAACACTTGTAGTTATATCACGTATAGGAAGAGCTATAAAAAGCCACTTCTTAGGCTTCACTCAAATGTGAGAACGGCTTATGAATATCTTACCAACAATGTCACTGCAGCAGATTAACCTGGGGTTCAAAATTAAAATCAAATCAACTGCCCGCCCCTGCTATTCACAGTTTTACTCTGAATCATAACATGTGGAAAGACTGTGCCTCTTATAGTCAGTGTACATCCTTTACGGAAACATCAGGTTGCTATGGCAACTGATTACCAGTAGTCATTTTAGGAAGTGGAGGCAAATGAAGTAATTAATCTATCATGCTCTAATGAGAACAAACCCACTGTCTCGTAAAGTCTACAATATTCCATCAAATGTGCCATTAATCTGGCAAAAAAACATCATAATTGAAGGCAGGGTCAGTTAATTTAAATAATAAAATCAATCAAGCATCTTTCACTGATGCACTTTAAAAATCAATATATGAATAGTAATATGAATACACAGTATTCATAAAACAGTCAGTGAAAAATAAACCATTACTATCCTATGAGAACACCTGAGAGGACTTATCATATACATAAGTGCACAGGCATACTATTCTACATCAGATGCTGTCCATTGGGCAGATGTCCAGCGGTGAACAGCCTGTGTGAATTCAGCTTTCAGTGCTCAATATTCACTGTGATGGCAGAGTCATCAAGTCTGATGATATCAGCTGGCCAGCAAGAAAGAGGAGAATTGATATTCCGCTAGATATACTGAATCATCGTGGTTGGCTGTGGTTGCAAAGACGAGCTTTGTCCAGTAGCACTAATATCAGCGGTGTACAGAGCACGATTACTGAGTAGAGTAACAACTATTGTGAGTTTTTAATAGTGATTGGTTTAAACAGTGTAGATAAAATAATGGACATAATGCATAAAACTGTATTGCTTTTATACTGAACCACGAAGGATTTCTTTTAGTGGTCCACATAAATGAAGGTAATGTTAGATACTGACAAGGTTCTCTCAAAGATATGAACAAACCATTTATTCCAGTAACGTTAATAGAATGTTTGTTCAAAGTTATCTGGTCTTTAATGGGGACCTATAATATAAGTCTCTGGTGTCCCCAGAATGTGTCTGTAAAATTTCAGCTCAAAATACCCCACAGATCATTTATTATAGCTTGTCAAATTTGCCTGTATTTGGGTGTGAGCAAAAACACACCATTTTTGTGTGTGTCCCTTTAAATGCTAATGAGCTGCTGCTCCCGCCCCACTTTCCAGAAGAGGGCAGAGCTTTAACAGCTCATGCTTCGGTTGCTCAACAACAACAAAGCTGGAGAATCTCACGCAGGCAAAATGAGGATTGTCAGTAACGGTGTTCAGCCTTACATTGTTCAAACCGGAGTCGACACTGATGGAGAGACTCAGGAAGAAGTTACAACTTTTCGAATGAAACTGGACATTTCTGAATGGTTAGTGGATAAATTTATGTAGTTGCTGTGGAGTTGATTCAACTCATCCACTAGCATGTGCCGTAATGTTAATCTTTTGTGCAAATCCAGTGTTGAATTGACCCTCGTTTGTGAAGCAGTCCGGCGTAAAATGACGGCATGACAACAACACTCTACTACAACAACTCTTCCTCTTCTCTAAAGCAGCCCAAAATGGCATCACCCCCTTTGTTGCGTGTTCCTCTTGCAGCGACATCTTTTTTCTTCTCTGATGACGAGGGCGGGGCAACCTGTCACTCACATGATATCCACCAATAGCAAACCACAACCATCCAATCAATTCTCTAAGGACAAATCAAGTCATAACCTACATTTGTTCTTGTTTGCAAAGCTGTTTCACTTGGATATACTGTATACTTCACAATAGGGAAGTTCATGCTGACTTTAATGTACTCCTCATTCTTTCATCTCCATATAAATAGAATGGGCCATGGTTTTCTAACTACAAACATGGTCACACTTCATACTGGAGCATTCACATATAAGCCATTATTGTTGTGAACCACTCAGACTCCTAAAATGAACCAGGTGTGTAGGAGTGATGTGAAAGGGTGGTTCTTTTAAACAGACAACAAGGTTGGAGGAGGCAGGGATGCATGGTTTTGTTTCTTACTCTGGCTGGGTATGTGTGTGTGTGTGTGTGTATGTGTGGGGGGGGTGTCTCTATCTGTCAGTGGTAATTACAGTGGGATGTGCGGTTGAAGGCACATTTTCCAGCTGCTCAGCTGTCTGCGACAGGCTGATAACAAATAAGCACTACTTTTCTGCTACTTTTTCCATGCATCTCTTGAGCTTTCTGCCACTTTATCCTAGGTCTCTACTTTTACCTCTTTATCTTTTATTTCCTCTCTTCTTGGTAAAAGAGATCCCGTGTTCAGCAGAAATCAGTAGTACACAGAACATGATGTACAGATGGAGAGATGTCAAAAAGAAATGATTTTGACATCGTTTGAAGAAAATGTGAATGGTGTTTGCCCATGTAAATCTCACTGCCACAATGCTAAGGTCTTGAAATGTGGTTGTTAAACGGGAACCTGTCATGCAAAATTATGCACGTAAGAGTAGGGGGAAGCCCCGCCCATGACTGGTGATGATCTGCCCTGTTAGCACAGATACCGCCCTGAGTGAGCCGCAGCAGTCTGCCATTTCTGTTTACTCGCTGTTGCAGCTGGACTGCTCCAAAAAAACATTACAAATGTTGTTATTAGATGTACCAATGAACATAAGAGTCTCCATAGACTCTCTGCACTGAGGACACAGTGGTTGAATTTCAATTATGAAGGAAATGTGCCAAAGAAAGTCGGTAAAGTGTTATATATTTGCAAATCATTTTACACTGGACTGCTTCAGAAATGCTGGATTTGTACAAAACATTAACATGACGACACATGCTAGTGGATGAGTTGAATCAACTCCACAGCAACTACATAAATTTATCCACTAACCATTCAGAAACATCCAGTTTCATTCTAAAAGTTGTAACTTCTTCCTGAGTCTCTCCATCAGTGTCAACTCCGGTTTGAACAATGTAAGGCTGAACACCGTTACTGACAATCCTCATTTTGGCTGTGTGAGATTCTCCAGCTTTGTTGTTATTGAGCAGCAGCTCATTTGCATTTAAAGGGACACAAAAACTGTGTGTTTTTGCTCACACCCAAATAGGGGCAAATTTGACAAGCTATAATAAATGATCTGTGGGGTATTTTGAGCTGAAGCTTCACAGACACATTCTGGGGACACCAGAGACTTAATTACATTTTGTGATCAGGGGCATTATAGGTCCCTTTTAAAGTGTTATGAATTGTTGTTAGGTGGTTACTTACTGGTCTAAGTCAAAATAGTCCATCCTTAAGTCTAGGGACAGTCACGCAGTATGTTTCGTTCCACTGACTACTATTCATATGCATGTGAATGCAGGAGACCGGAAACACAAGCTCATGTGAATTTTGCTGCTTTCCATAGTTCAAGTTTGGTGAACTCACGCTGTGACCTAAATTAAGAACACAAACAGGTTTGCGGCATTATTTTAAAGATTGTATTGATTGTATACTTAAACATTTTGTATTTATTATTTTTTGATATGTTGAATTTACGCTTTTAAACAAAGACGCCACAGAGCGTGATGCCAAATCACCAAGTGAAAAATGGTGATAGCTTTGAAGGTAAGAGGACACTACCCATCAAAAGGCCAAATGATTTGAGTGTCAGTTTCTACCATTTTTATGGCCATTGCACAAGTTACGAGAAATCTGTGATTTCTGGATAGCTGTAAACTCCATAACTCTGCTGAATTATTGCATGCACTTAACTAATAGAACGTGTGGATGTAGTCAGGCCTTCACACCCTGTCACTCGCAGTTAGGAAAGATAGGCTATATGTCAGTCAGGATGGCTTGTGGGAGGGAATTATACAGCAAGAGCCATTTTTCTCTGTCATCGTGAAGATCTGCCTGGCTCTGCCCTCTTTCTGTGGCAGTTTTCTTTGTTGCCTGTTTTCCATCTGTGAACCTCTCTCGTATTTTGCCTGCATTTTCACTGACTTGAGAAACAGACTACATAACATTCCCACACACAAAGCTGGATCAGGCACAACAAGGACAATAACTATCAATGTTTTAAATTGTGCACACTCTTAAGAAAATAGGGCACAATTGTCAGCAGTGGTTGCAATATATGGTGGATCCAAAATGGTCAATATTCATATTCATGCATTTTATTCATATTTTATGTTAATCATTTATGGCTTATGATTTATCAATATTACTTTTGATTTCATATATTCATGTACTCCTAATCTATATATTAATTCTCATAATATTTTCAAGTATTTACTTGTTATTGTACCCTTATGGTTATTCTTTTGGTATCTTTAAGAGTATGTATGCCTGTTATATTCAATTGTTCTTAAAGTGTTCCAATGTGACAGGTCATGTTGACACGACTGTGCAAAATATGTCTGTTATTATTTCTGCTGACATGTAATAATGTAAGATCTTCAAAATTCCCTTAAGGGGGTTAAAACATCCCCTATATCAATTTTCATCTATTTTAACACTTGACCAGTTTATGACATAATGGGTAAATCCATTTGACCTTTTCTGATTAGAACAAAACAAAGGGGGGTGTAAATTTCCCTATTCTTATGGTATAAAATGGACTGAGCTGTTGATGGGGGGGGCTTTTTTCTCCTTTGCTTTTTCCTTTGCTCCCCTTTGCTCTTCTGCTTCTTCTCTCCTATCTGCAAATGTCTTAATTATTGTTCTTTCTTTCTGTATATTCTGATCTTCATCTATTAGATACAATACTCTGGATTTTACAATACTCTAAATTTTATTATTAACTACTAATTACTTAATGAATTTGTTTGTCTCTATAATTTCTAATGAATAAATTTGTTATTCCTTATTCAAATTTAATCTCTGACATAAGCATTGCTGGACTGCCTGGATCTCATTTTCTCAAGTTTTTGCATCAATATATATTTTTAATTGAAGCCGTTTTTGATTATAGTACACACAAACTCAAAGCAAAATACTGGAAACACTAAGGACTCAAAAAGCATGAACAGAACAACTGTAAACCCAACGAGAACAGACAATGAACTGAAAGAAACACAGCTTAAATACATACACACACACACACACACAACACACACACAAAAAACAATCAACAAAATGAATAACAGGTGCAACTGATAATCAAATCAATGAAAAGCCAACTGAAAACTAATAAACAGAACTAAACCCCACCCAAAACAGACATAATACATGAACACCCACAACATCAACATACTGTGCTAATATTAAGGATTTTTTCACATTGATTTTTCAGAAGTGTTTACATGTATTTTGAATTATGCATTGCATTGTGTTTTAGGGTTAAAGGAAATGTCTGTAAAACGTAACGGATAATGTCTAGTATCTTTTCTGTTTGTCTGCTGACTTTTTTCTTACAGTGTGGCCATGATTTAACCAAAAGTTGCTAACACAATGCTATATCAGATATGTACAATAACAATTGTAGAAAAAAATAACATAATGATGTCCAGAAACCAATTTCAATAGTACATTGAGAACTCATGTTTAATGTGATAGTTTCATTCTTATATCTACTATATCTGTAATACAATATATTGTTAGTCCAGAGATTCTTCATGTTAGAGAATAAATACATAGATACGCAATTAGCATTTGAATTCCCTATTGGTCTGGCGGTAGAACTTTCGTTAAGCGTGTCAGAGGTTCCGGATTCTAATTGGAACCTCTTTTTTTCCTCATTAAAATCAAAGACGTTCATCAGTGATTGTATATCAAGAGCAGCGATATGTTTTTTTTTTTTTGCATTTTGTTTTGTGATTTAACTGGAAAGAATAGAGTCTCCGCAATGGCATTAAGCAATAGATTGACTCACTCGTCTGTGTGAAGACTGTGCACGAGCCAAAAGAGACCGTTCCGCCACTGATAACATTGGCAACAAAGACTCAGCATGATTTCAATAACAACTTATTCTAGTGCCAGATCACATGTTATTTACCACAAACGTCTACTGGATATATTTCATTTGCATTAGGTATATATCTGTGCAGCAAGATGTTTAAAAAAAGTGGTGGGGAGGATATCGACCCTGGCAAAAAAAGGTGGGAACATGTCCCATCCGCAAATTATGGCTAGAGTAAAAACAAAAAACTTTTCTTAACTCGTCACACGAACTACGTGAATCACATAGTCTAAATGCATATTTTCAATTCAAAACAGCCATATTTGAGAACAAAAAGTTTAGAGAGTAGTTTGCATCACTGGATGTTACTGTCGGTTTGCCTACTTAAAGTTTTGTTATTATTGCTTACCTGACTCTCAACATTAAACCAACGCTTTGTGCTGGAATTCACGCTTTGCTTCTGTGAACTGTAAATCCCGCCTACTTTGATTGGCCATCTCAATAATTTTGACATTGAAGAGTGCTGTTAAGGTCTTTGTACTCTGAGTCCGTCGTTTTTTCGTATTTGTCATCCTAAAAATTTGTCAAGCACAGAAACGTTGCACACTGAGTCGATTGCGTATTAATTAATCCATTATGAAATTCGCGAAAACAATACAAAATGGAGTCTACAAGCAATGAGGATGAGTTTGTTGTCCTTTCTCTTCTTAAAAAGAGAAAAAGAAAGAGGAAATATTGGATCCATCCAATCCTGAGATTGCATAGAGAGGAAGTAGAGTTCTACTTCCTTATCAAGGAGCTATGGGATTATCCTGAGCAATTCAAAGTTTACTTCAGGATGCGTGGCTCAGTTTGGAGCAATGTGGCCATTTCCCCTCAATGACTATGGTGGTTACAGCCCTGGATTGGACATTGGTTTAGTACTTTGTTGGTGGTTGAGGAGCATAACCATGGCTTTGATAAAAGAAAATGCTTCTTGGATTTCTCAAAATATCATCTGTTTGAAACCATCTCACAAAAAGCATGTAAATGCCCTATTTGTGAAAACCAAGGTTTTTGCGTCATGCTTATGTGGTTTACTCTTGAGGGGGAATAATCTCTGTCTCTCCGTCAGAATTAGAAGTGTGCCACTCATGAGTCTCGGATGAGACCCCCGCCTTTTGCGTCAATAGGAGCGCATTTGTGTTTGTTTGCGTGAGTCATCTTATAATAGCTTCACAACAAAATACAGAGGACCTGACCTACATTGTTGGATATTGTGCCTGAGTGTGTGTCTACAGACACATTTACGCAAATAATATATCAAGTAATATATCCAAGCTTCCCCTGTGTAGGTGTACACATGCTTGTTTGAATCCATGTACCATGTAGCACAATGCATTTGTGTTCTTGACACAATCTTGACCTTTTTCTTCTGTGCAGAGGCCTGAAGCCAAGAGTGCAAGTGTGTGTGTGTGGCAAACAGTAATGCTACGAGACATTTCCTGGGCAGGTCAGACCTAACAGCGCGTGCTGATGGAAGTGTCAAAGCAAATATGTCACAGACATACAGCACACACAGTTGGCCACCCCTGAGTCCCATTTTCCATCTACTCTTATTCTTGTTCAAAGATGAATGGATAGAGAGCTGAAGGCCAAAGAAGAAGAACTCACAGAGTAGTCATAACATATTAAGCTGATTTCCATCAGTGGCTTTTAAGGACTCTTGAGCCATTGGGTAATTGAAGCTGATATTTACTGTAAACATGTTTTACATTCAAATTATGATGAAAAAATGATGTGATTGTCAGAACTTTTTGTAACACATACTGTGTCAGGAGCAGTGGTGTAGTCTGCGTGATACACAGGTAGGTATACGCCGTATACCCACTAGGAAAGGTCAAGGATTTCCGTATACCCACTTAAAAAACCGCGAGGATACGTAACCATCCAATAAATAACAAAAATAATTGTGGTTTGTTGATTTTGACCTGAAACAAAGTTTCATATTTCAGCATGAAGCGCACATGAATTGATTCTCTCCTCCGTTTTCATACCAGTTACAGCGCGAAATAAACATGAATGAACTTCTAAAGGTATGTTAAAAGATACAGAACGACTTAATGAAATCCATATCATGTCTTATGTATTCGCGTAATCAGTGTTTCAACTGCGGAAAGACGTCAATAAAACAGCTTTTAAACAATGTACGTAACGTCACATTTAGGCTAACGTTACCTCAGAACAAATTTCAATATTCAGTGAATAAACTCATGACCAAAAATGAACTCTAGAGAGGAGCATTTAGCTAAATATATGCACCATATTACATATTAATTATAATTTTTAATGTTATTCAAAAGCCTATATAATGACTGTTTATAAATCCATCAATTTGGCAGCCACCATTTAAATGTTTATATTTCAAAAAATAAATTTCAAAAAAATAATTTTAAAGTTAGTAGGCCTATTATAACTTTATTATTACAAAAATGTCCTTAAGTGTAGTTTAAGTTTGTATACAAATCAGTTAATTTTAACCTTCAATATGAATGTAGTACCAACTGATTCCCATGTATATTTTACAGCATTAGTTGAGAGATTTTTTTTTTCTTGAGAAAATTTGCCATGTAGCCTACTGACCTGATATACAGTATATCCAAAATAACTGATACTGAATCGAATTGCAAGTTAGTGAATTATAATGCATAACTATATGACACACTGGCAGGAAATGGTGCAAAATAGAAAACAAAGTCCAAATGGTGTGATATTGTGACATACTGATAATCCTCATTATTGTTACACTCTAAAAAATGCTGAGTTAAAAACAACCCAAGTTGGGTTGAAAATGGACAAACCCAGCGATTGGGTTGTTTTAACCCAGCAATTGGGTTAAATGTTTGACTAAAGTGCTGGGTAGTTTTATTTAACTCAACTATTGTTTAAAAATGACTATATGGCTGGATTAAAATGAACCCAAAATATGTTGGAAATTAAAAATCAGATACAAGTACTAGAGGCAACAATAATAATCAAATGAAAAAATGGGAGTATACTGTGAAAATGGGAATTTCACAGTATACTCACTACAAAAAACTAGACTACACCACTGGTCAGGAGTTATAGGAAGGCATTTTGATGACTGTACATTTTACCTTTAAAACTGTATTTACCATACATAGTAATGTTAGTAGCCCTATATCAACCGGAAATACAAAAATCTTCTTGATACTTTTAAATGTTCTAATAAACGGCATAATAATAATGCAGGTGTAAACCTGCAACAAGGGATAATCCACAGCTAGCTGGGCATTAAGCTTCGCTTCAGGGTCCTGATCACCCCGTCTGGGTTTATTCTGTGATAACAACCGACTGGATCTATAGACTCGGCGCCAATTACGTTTTTTCCGTAAGTAGAATAGGGAAGGTGTAGGACATACAGCGTAAGCTTTTTGAAGAATATGGAAAGCGGAAGCACGTGCAAGGCGATCATTTGTGTTTATAAAGCATATATAGTTGTATTTTTTTTTCGAGAACGACCGATTGTTTCACTAGAACCCTTATTCCTCGTCTGGTCTCATTTAAAGCCATTTGAAGCTGCACTGAAACTGAAACCTTAATTTCTTTTTGACTGAAGAAAGAAAGACATGAACATCTTGGATGACATGGGGGTGAGTAAATTATCGGGAAAATTTTATTTGAATGTGAACTAATCCTTTAAGGGATACGGTACAGTCATACCACTTATTACATGGTATTTCACCAAATAATTATGGGGACAAGAGATATTGATTTGAAATGAAACTGTTTTAAAATCGTACCTGTTTGTTTTCTTATCCATTACAGTGTATAAAACAATCATTGCAAAATGGCAGCAGCTGCGTTTGTATGAAAGAGAGCGGGTCCGTGATACCGGATGATATAATTAAATATGTACACAAAATATTGATTTGAGTAATATTTTATTAGCTCAAAAAACGCAAAACTTCCACAAGGAAAAAAATGTTCCTAGCAAGCATAAAGCGCAGACTTCAGTTAAAGGGGCGGTCACACTGCAATTTTCGTTCCATTGACTTCCATTCAAACGCATGCGAATGCTTCAGACCGGAAACGCAAGCTCGTGCGAAAAATTTCGCATTTCGCTGCGTTCCAAAGTTCAAGTTTGGTGAACTCTGACCCGCGAATTCGCATCACGTGAAGACGTGCGACCAGTAGAAGATCGATTCGTCACGGCATGACCACTTGGCTGAATTAAAATAATTATATTTTTTGCAGTAAAGTCGAGTAGGTTCTATAATTTTACATTTTGAATGTATTGCTTTAAGTTATATGTTGAATTAATGTTTATAAAAAAGACGCTGTAGACCGTGACGTCATATCACGACCGTTACAGCATCCGAATAAATTTCGCACGTTCAAAGTCTAGTGTGACCGCGGCTTAAGGTGCGGTCACACTGCACTTTTCGTTCCATTGACTTCCATTCAAACGCATGCGAATGCGTCAGACCGGAAACGCAAGCTCGTGCGAAAAATTTCGCATTTCGCTGCGTTCCAAAGTTCAAGTTTGGAGAACTCTGACCTGCGAATTCGCATCACGTGAAGACGTGCGACCAGTAGAAGATCGATTCGTCACGGCATGACCTCTTGGCTGAATTAAAAGAATTATATTTTTGCAGTAAAGTCGAGTAGGTTCTATATTTTTACATTTTAAATGTATTTAAGTTATGTGTTGAATTCATCACGACCGTACAGCATCCGAAAAAAATTCGCACGTTCAAAGTCTAGTGTGACCGTGGCTTTACCCAGATTAGTCTTATCAGTTTTTTTCTGGTTGTTATCGGGGGATTATGCTGCCTTCATGTGCTCTCGGAATTGTTGTAAATACGAGATTCCTAGGTAAAAATTGCACATGAACGCCCTCCCATTTTGAAATTTGAATGCGATGAGCTTGTAATCAGACTTCAGAAGTAAGTATTATCAAATTTCCAACAGCGCGTCAAAGCAGCATGTCATAGGCTACCACTGGATTGTGCGATTGACCAGTCAAAATCAAGTATAGAGGGTATGCACGTGACGTCACCGTCGACCGTTAGGACTGCGGTCACGCACGCTGAGTGGCAAAAGACTGAGCAGCAGCATTTGTTTTCAGCGTGGATGTCGCGAAAAACACACAAAACACATTCAAAACGGGAAAGAGCTTTGCGGCTGACTGTACAAATAGATTTGACACAAACCCTGAGGCATATATTTAAAGACTGCTGAAAGCTACAGAAAAAAAGAAGCAAATGGATCACTGCAATTCACAGAAACAGCTGGACTCCAGCAGAGAAACATGGATTTGCAGTTATCATTTTGTGTCGAATTGTTGGATTTTGAGGTAAAATCATACCTTATATATTGTATTGTTATATATTATGTTGACAACTCATCAATTAAATATTTTCCATCTTATATTATGCATAATTGGGTGTTTTTAAATAAACAACACTGTCAAAAACTGTACTATAAAACTATATATGTTTTAGGGCTGGACAATATGACGATATAACATTGATATGTGATTAAGCAGATTTAAACCTACCGATATTGTAGTTATGTAAAATATTCACAGCCAGATTTGCTTTATGTATTTCCCCGGCGTCAAATCAGGCATAAATGTCAGGAAACACGACTCCTGTCTGCATGTCAATATCCATGGATTAGGTTTATTTGACAAGTTGTAAGAAACACTTTCGAGTCCAACCTTTAGGGTAATTCGTTAGTTTTACTCGCGTTTTCGCCGTTTCTCCTATTAATCCAGTTACGCAGCAGGTTCTTTTGCCACTCAGTCCAGCTGAGGGAGCGCGTTTTCGGCGGGAAAGTGACGTCGATGCATACCCTCTATTCCACAGAGCTGTATAATAAATCTTTTTATACAACAGTTCTTTCTGGTTCTCGAATCTGATTGGCTGAGAGCTGTGCGAAATTCTAGAGATAATGGCACTCCTACCTTTTCACCGTTTGTATCACACCGCTACCGTGCGTTCACACCGCCGCCGGCGAGAGCGTCAACAGTCGCCTTGGCCGCCCTGCCAACAACGCTGTACTGTTCGTTCAAACCGCCGCCGACGGGAGGGTCAAAGTAAATGACAAGTCGCGTCAACCAATCGGAAGCCTCTCAAGCGAGGACATCTACATTCCGATTGGTTGCCGCCGAACCGCGTCATAGCTCATTACCATAAAGTTAACCTGATTTCAACTCTCCTCGCCGCTCTCGCCGGAGCTCGCCGCCGGGCTCTCATTGAAAATGAATGACTTCCTGTCACTTTGACGCTCTCGCCGCCGGCGGTGTGAACACACAGCTAGAAGCGAATGGCATGGCGGCCGAGCAAAACTGTATTTTTTTTACAAATACTACACTTGTTGTACCACAAACTGTAGTTTTAGTTTTTTTTTTTTAGGTGAGAATGTAGTTGTTTACACCTGAAATATGTGACTCATATTTTATCATAGTGCCTTTTTTACAGTTTATTTTGAGGCTTTCACAGATGCGAGCTCCAGGCCGTCAGTGGCCATTCAGCGCTCGTGTACCCGCCGAGAACAGCTTCATCTCAGCCAGTATCGGGTATTTGCCGCTGGCTCTTATGTAGATAATGGTTAAAAATTTATATTTAGGCTATATTTAACTTCGATCCTGTACCAGAGTGCTACTTTTGTACGTTTGACTGAATTGTTTGCTTGTGTTTTTTTTATTTATTTGATTGTGTTTATTGTTTGCTTGTGTTTATATTGTTGTTCAATAAATATTATTCTGTGTTAATAATATGCCATATTTGGTATTGAGAAAGGGTCTGTCAATAGAGTACCACAGGGATGACGTGTTTTTGTAGGCCAACATGGAAGTTAGCGGCGCACGGGTTCCCTCGATCAAAAGCCTATGCATTTTTCCCATAGACTTTTGGAAAATAGCAAAAAATAAGCTGTGTTTAACAAAGGGTTATGACACTTACACGTTTTGTCTATCAAGATAATCTTTACAAGTTAACACAACATTATACATTTTGAAGCCTAAATAAAGTCGTCAGATATAAAAAGCTAATAATAGTAGGCTATAAACGGACTACAGCACACCATGGTCGCGGATCAACGTCACCACCACCAAGCTTCCTCAAACTTGATTTAGAAAACAACTGTATTTAAAAACATGCTCGCTGATTATGATCTGTGCTGTGTATGAATACTTATCCACTTTATCATGAGAAATACTGTCCAAATGTCCTGTTTGTCATGATGATGTCTAAAGTCCCCGCCAAAGGACGTAGTCCCTTTTAGCAACTTGTTAGCAACCGCCGTTTTTAAGACACAATAAAGGTTTAAAAAAATCACAAGCGGGTTATAACTGGTGTGTTTTATGTCATGGATCAAAATGTGAAAATATTTAGAGGCTTTATTAACCACAGACCTTATTTCAGGCGATTTAGCAAAAACCCATTCAAAAAACCCATAGACTTTGGGGAGATGGAACCGGAAGTCCTAAAATGCTAACTCGCTTCCGGGTTTTGCCTACAAAAACACGTCATCCCTGAGGTACTCTATAGCATCAGTGAAAGTTACATTATTACGCCATTAGATGGCAGCAAAGACTCTCTTTATGAGTGAGTCAGAACAAGGAAGTTGTCTTAGCGCTGTGACAAAAATATCGCTTTCATCACATTTAATCGACATTTAATCAGATTTTTTATAATAGAATATAATATAAAAGAATGAATGCTATATCAGATGAAGGTAATACACTCGTTAAACTGTCAACTTGAGATTTGAATCCATGGCGGAAGGAAGTAGTTCCTCACGAAAGAGGGTTTTTAAAGACACTCTGTTGTTCTTATTTATTTACACACTTGTGCCGCTGAACTGTTGTATAACCGCAATATCACACTCATAGCCGTGCGATATGGCTGTATATCAGCATGGCTGTGATTCGGCCATAGGTAATCACAGCATGCTGATATACAGCCATATCGCATGGCTATGAGTGTGATATTGCTTATTTAATGCATGACGTGGAGGGAAAGAACCACCCGACACGAAGCGGAGGAGTGAATTAAAATAGTTTACACATTGTTTTCTGTTTTGTATTTCCACAGGATGAAGGTAAGATCTATCAGATTTATGAATGAACTACTCATTTTAAAATCTTCCTGGTCTACTGATATTTGTTTTGAAATCCACTTAAAACTTTACAATGCTCATGAGAACTTTAGTTAACTAAGTAAATCCACTTAACCAGGTAATTACTCTTCGACAGCAATGCCATAGAAATGAGCTATAGCGAAATGGAAGTTCAAACACAGTTCTAAAGATGACTTGTTTCTCTATGAGTGCACATGACTCTTAACAAAAACAGGATTTATTTTCACAAAACTATTGAATGCATGGACTTTTCAGTAGGCCAAATTTAAAATATTCAGTTCAAAACAGCATTTTCAGTCATCTTATACTCCAGAGATCATAGCGTCTTCTGCTTAACTTTTTCTCTCTCATTCCACTTTTTCTCGTCTCTCAGGGGAGCTGAAACAATTCTTAGTGATCTTCAGCCTTATTCTGACAAATTTATTCAGCAAATAGTACTGTGCTGAAATTGCCATGGTATAATGCGAGAGTTGTTTGTAATGAAATAGAGATGGGAAGAAACAAGATTATTAGGACATGCTGACTGACCGGCTGGGCCAGATATAAATTGAATCTGTTCATCATGGCGGGAAAAGCAATTAGTCATTGAAACAGACAGGCAGCTTCTAATGAGAGCAGGTGTGCGAAGAGCTGATTGTAAAGATTGATGC